>OY804578.1:148111612-148660239 GCA_963680875.1 Bathymodiolus brooksi | reverse complement strand
TCTTTCACCCTATACGAGTGCTTATTACTTCTGGTCATTGTCTTTCACCCTATACGAGTGCTTATTACTTCTGGTCATTGTCTTTCACCCTATACGAGTGCTTATTACTTCTGGTCATTGTCTTTCACCCTATACGAGTGCTTATTACTTCTGGTCATTGTATTGTCTTTCACCCTATACGAGTGCTTATTACTTCTGGTCATTGTCTTTCACCCTATACGAGTGCTTATTACTTCTGGTCATTGTATTGTCTTTCACCCTATACGAGTGCTTATTACTTCTGGTCATTGTCTTTCACCCTATACGAGTGCTTATTACTTCTGGTCATTGTATTGTCTTTCACCCTATACGAGTGCTTATTACTTCTGGTCATTGTCTTTCACCCTATACGAGTGCTTATTACTTCTGGTCATTGTCTTTCACCCTATACGAGTGCTTATTACTTCTGGTCATTGTCTTTCACCCTATACGAGTGCTTATTACTTCTGGTCATTGTATTGTCTTTCACCCTATACGAGTGCTTATTACTTCTGGTCATTGTCTTTCACCCTATACGAGTGCTTATTACTTCTGGTCATTGTATTGTCTTTCACCCTATACGAGTGCTTATTACTTCTGGTCATTGTCTTTCACCCTATACGAGTGCTTATTACTTCTGGTCATTGTATTGTCTTTCACCCTATACGAGTGCTTATTACTTCTGGTCATTGTCTTTCACCCTATACGAGTGCTTATTACTTCTGGTCATTGTATTGTCTTTCACCCTATACGAGTGCTTATTACTTCTGGTCATTGTCTTTCACCCTATACGAGTGCTTATTACTTCTGGTCATTGTATTGTCTTTCACCCTATACGAGTGCTTATTACTTCTGGTCATTGTCTTTCACCCTATACGAGTGCTTATTACTTCTGGTCATTGTATTGTCTTTCACCCTATACGAGTGCTTATTACTTCTGGTCATTGTCTTTCACCCTATACGAGTGCTTATTACTTCTGGTCATTGTCTTTCACCCTATACGAGTGCTTATTACTTCTGGTCATTGTATTGTCTTTCACCCTATACGAGTGCTTATTACTTCTGGTCATTGTCTTTCACCCTATACGAGTGCTTATTACTTCTGGTCATTGTATTGTCTTTCACCCTATACGAGTGCTTATTACTTCTGGTCATTGTCTTTCACCCTATACGAGTGCTTATTACTTCTGGTCATTGTATTGTCTTTCACCCTATACGAGTGCTTATTACTTCTGGTCATTGTCTTTCACCCTATACGAGTGCTTATTACTTCTGGTCATTGTCTTTCACCCTATACGAGTGCTTATTACTTCTGGTCATTGTATTGTCTTTCACCCTATACGAGTGCTTATTACTTCTGGTCATTGTCTTTCACCCTATACGAGTGCTTATTACTTCTGGTCATTGTATTGTCTTTCACCCTATACGAGTGCTTATTACTTCTGGTCATTGTCTTTCACCCTATACGAGTGCTTATTACTTCTGGTCATTGTCTTTCACCCTATACGAGTGCTTATTACTTCTGGTCATTGTATTGTCTTTCACCCTATACGAGTGCTTATTACTTCTGGTCATTGTATTGTCTTTCACCCTATACGAGTGCTTATTACTTCTGGTCATTGTCTTTCACCCTATACGAGTGCTTATTACTTCTGGTCATTGTATTGTCTTTCACCCTATGCGAGTGCTTATTACTTCTGGTCATTGTCTTTCACCCTATACGAGTGCTTATTACTTCTGGTCATTGTCTTTCACCCTATACGAGTGCTTATTACTTCTGGTCATTGTATTGTCTTTCACCCTATACGAGTGCTTATTACTTCTGGTCATTGTCTTTCACCCTATACGAGTGCTTATTACTTCTGGTCATTGTATTGTCTTTCACCCTATACGAGTGCTTATTACTTTTGGTCATTGTATTGTCTTTCACCCTATACGAGTGCTTATTACTTCTGGTCATTGTCTTTCACCCTATACGAGTGCTTATTACTTCTGGTCATTGTATTTTCTTTCACCCTATACGAGTGCTTATTACTTCTGGTCATTGTCTTTCACCCTATACGAGTGCTTATTACTTCTGGTCATTGTATTGTCTTTCACCCTATACGAGTGCTTATTACTTCTGGTCATTGTCTTTCACCCTATACGAGTGCTTATTACTTCTGGTCATTGTATTGTCTTTCACCCTATACGAGTGCTTATTACTTCTGGTCATTGTCTTTCACCCTATACGAGTGCTTATTACTTCTGGTCATTGTCTTTCACCCTATACGAGTGATTATTACTTCTGGTCATTGTCTTTCACCCTATACGAGTGCTTATTACTTCTGGTCATTGTATTGTCTTTCACCCTATACGAGTGCTTATTACTTCTGGTCATTGTCTTTCACCCTATACGAGTGCTTATTACTTCTGGTCATTGTATTGTCTTTCACCCTATACGAGTGCTTATTACTTCTGGTCATTGTCTTTCACCCTATACGAGTGCTTATTACTTCTGGTCATTGTATTGTCTTTCACCCTATGCGAGTGCTTATTACTTCTGGTCATTGTCTTTCACCCTATACGAGTGCTTATTACTTCTGGTCATTGTCTTTCACCCTATACGAGTGCTTATTACTTCTGGTCATTGTATTGTCTTTCACCCTATACGAGTGCTTATTACTTCTGGTCATTGTCTTTCACCCTATACGAGTGCTTATTACTTCTGGTCATTGTATTGTCTTTCACCCTATACGAGTGCTTATTACTTCTGGTCATTGTCTTTCACCCTATACGAGTGCTTATTACTTCTGGTCATTGTCTTTCACCCTATACGAGTGCTTATTACTTCTGGTCATTGTATTGTCTTTCACCCTATACGAGTGCTTATTACTTCTGGTCATTGTCTTTCACCCTATACGAGTGCTTATTACTTCTGGTCATTGTATTGTCTTTCACCCTATACGAGTGCTTATTACTTCTGGTCATTGTCTTTCACCCTATACGAGTGCTTATTACTTCTGGTCATTGTATTGTCTTTCACCCTATACGAGTGCTTATTACTTCTGGTCATTGTCTTTCACCCTATACGAGTGCTTATTACTTCTGGTCATTGTCTTTCACCCTATACGAGTGCTTATTACTTCTGGTCATTGTATTGTCTTTCACCCTATACGAGTGCTTATTACTTCTGGTCATTGTCTTTCACCCTATACGAGTGCTTATTACTTCTGGTCATTGTATTGTCTTTCACCCTATACGAGTGCTTATTACTTCTGGTCATTGTCTTTCACCCTATACGAGTGCTTATTACTTCTGGTCATTGTCTTTCACCCTATACGAGTGCTTATTACTTCTGGTCATTGTATTGTCTTTCACCCTATACGAGTGCTTATTACTTCTGGTCATTGTATTGTCTTTCACCCTATACGAGTGCTTATTACTTCTGGTCATTGTCTTTCACCCTATACGAGTGCTTATTACTTCTGGTCATTGTATTGTCTTTCACCCTATGCGAGTGCTTATTACTTCTGGTCATTGTCTTTCACCCTATACGAGTGCTTATTACTTCTGGTCATTGTCTTTCACCCTATACGAGTGCTTATTACTTCTGGTCATTGTATTGTCTTTCACCCTATACGAGTGCTTATTACTTCTGGTCATTGTCTTTCACCCTATACGAGTGCTTATTACTTCTGGTCATTGTATTGTCTTTCACCCTATACGAGTGCTTATTACTTCTGGTCATTGTATTGTCTTTCACCCTATACGAGTGCTTATTACTTCTGGTCATTGTCTTTCACCCTATACGAGTGCTTATTACTTCTGGTCATTGTCTTTCACCCTATACGAGTGCTTATTACTTCTGGTCATTGTATTGTCTTTCACCCTATACGAGTGCTTATTACTTCTGGTCATTGTCTTTCACCCTATACGAGTGCTTATTACTTCTGGTCATTGTCTTTCACCCTATACGAGTGCTTATTACTTCTGGTCATTGTATTGTCTTTCACCCTATACGAGTGCTTATTACTTCTGGTCATTGTCTTTCACCCTATATGAGTGCTTATTACTTCTGGTCATTGTATTGTCTTTCACCCTATACGAGTGCTTATTACTTCTGGTCATTGTATTGTCTTTCACCCTATACGAGTGCTTATTACTTCTGGTCATTGTCTTTCACCCTATACGAGTGCTTATTACTTCTGGTCATTGTCTTTCACCCTATACGAGTGCTTATTACTTCTGGTCATTGTATTGTCTTTCACCCTATACGAGTGATTATTACTTCTGGTCATTGTATTGTCTTTCACCCTATACGAGTGCTTATTACTTCTGGTCATTGTCTTTCACCCTATACGAGTGCTTATTACTTCTGGTCATTGTATTGTCTTTCATCCTATACGAGTGCTTATTACTTCTGGTCATTGTATTGTCTTTCACCCTATACGAGTGCTTATTACTTCTGGTCATTGTCTTTCACCCTATACGAGTGCTTATTACTTCTGGTCATTGTATTGTCTTTCACCCTATACGAGTGCTTATTACTTCTGGTCATTGTCTTTCACCCTATACGAGTGCTTATTACTTCTGGTCATTGTCTTTCACCCTATACGAGTGCTTATTACTTCTGGTCATTGTATTGTCTTTCACCCTATACGAGTGCTTATTACCTCTTTTGTATCTTTGATATTCTTCTTAGGTATAAATTAGTCATTATGAAATTGTGCATTGTACAATATACATGAAGACACACAATCATGATACAAAACTGTCGTTTGAGATCCAATTATGAAGAGGGGGAGATTGGGATCTCACTAACAGGCTTATTTCTTAGCCTGTCTCAAGCCGGGACTTAGATTTCCAACACCATGTATGTTTTTGTGTCCAATGATTTGAGGAGAGAAGTGGTTGTTAGTTTTGTGAATGTTTATTGAATTGTAGACCATCACTGCTTAACCTTTCCTATCATAGAGGATATGGATATCAGGGATCTAGGTCATGTGAGCGGTATTAGGTTTGTGATCAGATCCAGGTCATGTGAGCGGTATTAGGTTTGTGATCAGATGTCAAAGAGCTTAATCACTCAGCCAGTAAGGCACCTTCATTGGAGACAAACATACGAATGAAATACATGTAATATATTCAACTACAATCAGCTTAATTTTGTTTTATCGGGGTTCAATACATTTTAAAGTGTCTTGTTCAATTCTAAATAGATAAAAAAAAAAATCTTTTTGCTTAATCATGAAATGTCGTTATATTATGGCCCTATATTTTAAACCTTACGGAAAACCCAACGCAATACAATTTCCCTTTAAATGACATTGCGAATTAAAGATTGTAAAAGCTCTATCTATATCGCGTGTTCCACTGAGGCCATTTAAAAATATATTTATAGAAATAACCATGTTACTAAAATATCCTTAATTATGAAATCACGTTCACATGAATACGGAAGCCTATATTATATATAGTGATCTTGTTTTGCTTACTACATTTTTCCGTATGGGAATAATGATATAATAAAATGGGGGAAAAACAAACAAAAATATTTCTCAATTCCAAAATCAAATATCAGAATGATAGGAAGAGGCAATAGTCATAGCTATGTTGAGTTAATTTTGTCTATCGTCACTTTCACCGTTTTGTCAGTTATATCTTGACTTCAAGGCTAATGTAGGGAGGTAAGCATATGACACAGCTATATCTTGACTTCAAGGTTAATGTAGGGAGGTAAACATGTGACACAGTTATATGTGTAGGGGGGGTAAACATGTGACACAGTTATATGTGAGGGTTGGCAGTTTACTCACATGGGGAAAGCACTTGCATGACCGCATCATTTCAGAGGGGATGTGCGGCCCCTTAAGACTAGTTTAACTCACCACTGTTATTGCAGTGTCTGTACAAAGCCGGGAAAGTGAGCGGTCATGTATTTGGGTGTCAGGGGTATCAAGTCAGGAAAGTGAACGGTCATGTATTTGGGTGTCAGGTGTATCAAGTCAGGAAAGTGAGCGGTCATGTATTTGGGTGTCAGGGGTATCAAGTCAGGAAAGTGAGCGGTCATGTATTTGGGTGTCAGGGGTATCAAGTCAGGAAAGTGAACGGTCATGTATTTGGGTGTCAGTGTATCAAGTCAGGAAAGTGAGCGGTCATGTATTTGGGTGTCAGGTGTATCAAGTCAGGAAAGTGAGCGGTCATGTATTTGGGTGTCAGGTGTATCAAGTCAGGAAAGTGAGCGGTCATGTATTTGGGTGTCAGGGGTATCAAGTCAGGAAAGTGAGCGGTCATGTATTTGGGTGTCAGGGGTATCAAGTCAGGAAAGTGAGCGGTCATGTATTTGGGTGTCAGGGGTATCAAGTCAGGAAAGTGAGCGGTCATGTATTTGGGTGTCAGGGGTATCAAGTCAGGAAAGTGAGCGGTCATGTATTTGGGTGTCAGGGGTATCAAGTCAGGAAAGTGAGCGGTCATGTATTTGGGTGTCAGGGGTATCAAGTCAGGAAAGTGAGCGGTCATGTATTTGGGTGTCAGGGGTATCAAGTCAGGAAAGTGAGCGGTCATGTATTTGGGTGTCAGGGGTATCAAGTCAGGAAAGTGAGCGGTCATGTATTTGGGTGTCAGGGGTTTCAAGTCAGGAAAGTGAGCGGTCATGTATTTGGGTGTCAGGGGTATCAAGTCAGGAAAGTGAGCGGTCATGTATTTGGGTGTCAGGGGTATCAAGTCAGGAAAGTGAGCGGTCATGTATTTGGGTGTCAGGGGTATCAAGTCAGGAAAGTGAGCGGTCATGTATTTGGGTGTCAGGGGTATCAAGTCAGGAAAGTGAGCGGTCATGTATTTGGGTGTCAGGGGTATCAAGTCAGGAAAGTGAGCGGTCATGTATTTGGGTGTCAGGGGTATCAAGTCAGGAAAGTGAGCGGTCATGTATTTGGGTGTCAGGGGTATCAAGTCAGGAAAGTGAGCGGTCATGTATTTGGGTGTTAGGGGTATCAAGTCAGGAAAGTGAGCGGTCATGTATTTGGGTGTCAGGGGTATCAAGTCAGGAAAGTGAGCGGTCATGTATTTGGGTGTCAGGGGTATCAAGTCAGGAAAGTGAGCGGTCATGTATTTGGGTGTCAGGTGTATCAAGTCAGGAAAGTGAGCGGTCATGTATTTGGGTGTCAGGTGTATCAAGTCAGGAAAGTGAGCGGTCATGTATTTGGGTGTCAGGGGTATCAAGTCAGGAAAGTGAGCGGTCATGTATTTGGGTGTCAGGGGTATCAAGTCAGGAAAGTGAGCGGTCATGTATTTGGGTGTCAGGGGTATCAAGTCAGGAAAGTGAGCGGTCATGTATTTGGGTGTCAGGTGTATCAAGTCAGGAAAGTGAGCGGTCATGTATTTGGGTGTCAGGTGTATCAAGTCAGGAAAGTGAGCGGTCATGTATTTGGGTGTCAGGGGTATCAAGTCAGGAAAGTGAGCGGTCATGTATTTGGGTGTCAGGGGTATCAAGTCAGGAAAGTGAGCGGTCATGTATTTGGGTGTCAGGGGTATCAAGTCAGGAAAGTGAGCGGTCATGTATTTGGGTGTCAGGTGTATCAAGTCAGGAAAGTGAGCGGTCATGTATTTGGGTGTCAGGTGTATCAAGTCAGGAAAGTGAGCGGTCATGTATTTGGGTGTCAGGGGTATCAAGTCAGGAAAGTGAGCGGTCATGTATTTGGGTGTCAGGGGTATCAAGTCAGGAAAGTGAGCGGTCATGTATTTGGGTGTCAGGGGTATCAAGTCAGGAAAGTGAGCGGTCATGTATTTGGGTGTCAGGGGTATCAAGTCAGGAAAGTGAGCGGTCATGTATTTGGGTGTCAGGGGTATCAAGTCAGGAAAGTGAGCGGTCATGTATTTGGGTGTTAGGGGTATCAAGTCAGGAAAGTGAGCGGTCATGTATTTGGGTGTCAGGGGTATCAAGTCAGGAAAGTGAGCGGTCATGTATTTGGGTGTCAGGGGTATCAAGTCAGGAAAGTGAGCGGTCATGTATTTGGGTGTCAGGGGTATCAAGTCAGGAAAGTGAGCGGTCATGTATTTGGGTGTCAGGTGTATCAAGTCAGGAAAGTGAGCGGTCATGTATTTGGGTGTCAGGTGTATCAAGTCAGGAAAGTGAGCGGTCATGTATTTGGGTGTCAGGGGTATCAAGTCAGGAAAGTGAGCGGTCATGTATTTGGGTGTCAGGGGTATCAAGTCAGGAAAGTGAGCGGTCATGTATTTGGGTGTCAGGTGTATCAAGTCAGGAAAGTGAGCGGTCATGTATTTGGGTGTCAGGTGTATCAAGTCAGGAAAGTGAGCGGTCATGTATTTGGGTGTCAGGTGTATCAAGTCAGGAAAGTGAGCGGTCATGTATTTGGGTGTCAGGGGTATCAAGTCAGGAAAGTGAGCGGTCATGTATTTGGGTGTCAGGGGTATCAAGTCAGGAAAGTGAGCGGTCATGTATTTGGGTGTCAGGTGTATCAAGTCAGGAAAGTGAGCGGTCATGTATTTGGGTGTCAGGTGTATCAAGTCAGGAAAGTGAGCGGTCATGTATTTGGGTGTCAGGGGTATCAAGTCAGGAAAGTGAGCGGTCATGTATTTGGGTGTCAGGTGTATCAAGTCAGGAAAGTGAGCGGTCATGTATTTGGGTGTCAGGGGTATCAAGTCAGGAAAGTGAGCGGTCATGTATTTGGGTGTCAGGTGTATCAAGTCAGGAAAGTGAGCGGTCATGTATTTGGGTGTCAGGGGTATCAAGTCAGGAAAGTGAGCGGTCATGTATTTGGGTATCAGGGGTTTCGATTTTGTCTCTTTCCACGATTTTAATAGTTGACTTTGGAACCGTCCGGACAGTGTGGTATGCTTTGCTTTTTTTATTTTGTTTTCCGTTGTTTTGTCGTTATTTGTATGATTTTATTTTAAAAACCTTACGGAAAACCCAACACAATACAATTTCCCTTTAAATGACATTGCGAATTAAAGATTGTAAAAGCTCTATCTATATCGCCTGTTCCACTGAGGCCATTTAAAAATACATTTATAGAAATAAATATGTTACTATAATATTCGTAATTATGAAATCACGTTCACATGAATACAGAAGCCTATATTACATATAGTGATCTTGTTTTGCTTACTATGCTCTTCCGTGTGGGAATAATGATATAATAAAATGGGGGAAAAACAAACAAAAATATTTCACAATTCCAAAATCAAATATCAGAATGATAGGAAGAGGCAATAGTCATAGCTATGTTGAGTTAATTTTGTCTATCGTCACTTTCACCGTTTTGTCAGTTATATCGTGACTTCAAGGCTAATGTAGGGAGGTAAACATGTGACACAGTTATATGTGTAGGGAGGTAAACATATGACACAGCTATATCTTGACTTCAAGGTTAATGTAGATAAACATGTTACACACTTATCGGTGAACGCCCTTCCATAGCCTTTGTGTAGTTATCTGGATATCTTTATGCTTGATTTTGGCACCACGGCAGGAAAGGGGGTGAAGGGAACCTCGACAGTGGATTTGATAGACTTATAGTCAGATATCAACGATTTTAGCTACTTGGGTCCTCGGATTCGTGAAATGAAATGGATTTCAAAATAATTGATCTTCTATTTTTGGGCCTAGGTTGGGTCTAATGATTACGTTTGTTGCCTTCTTAACACAAGTTGCTATGCATACCTGTATATGTATATAAACGGATCCACTGAACCGAAATCTAAAGCCAAATATTATATGGTTGACAATGTAAACGCATAGTCATTTTATTTCGGATTGGGTTGTAATATGATTTAATAATTGGCGGTTTGGAAAAAAGGGTAAGAAAGGGGTAGCTCCTTTGTAATTGACTGATTCTGGACTTCTTAATTTTTCATGCATATTAAGAATGAGAACAAGTTCAACAATTTGTTTTTAATACAAAAACGAGGAAGGAACAAGACAATCGAGTAACGACTTTGACGGGTGCCATTAATGGAGCAAGAACTTCATTCCCTTCCGAAGTACATGAGTTCACATCCGGATTCATAGTGAGTTCGTGTTGCTCGAAATCATTTATCCTTTTGTCGTTTTTCATTTGGTCATTGCATTGTCTGTCCTTCTTTGACTTAGGGCTTCTGGTTACCCTTTTGACATCTTCAAACATTTCTTGAATGTCAGGAGAGACGAAAATGTATCAACTCTTTTTCCTAATCTGCAAAAGTGGTGCTTAACGTACAATGACATTCTATAATCACGACTGTCATTGTGGTCAACAGTCGTGTGTTGTCTATTCAGATAATCACCACTGTCATTGTGGTCAACAGTCGTGTGTTGTCTATTCAGATAATCACGACTGTCATTGTGGTCAACAGTCGTGTGTTGTCAATTTGTCTATTCAGATTGTGATAATGTGTACTGCACCTTGCCTGAATGCTATGTTAAGGTTCAAATTACATGTATATTACGCATAGGAGAATGTCCAAGTAACTCTCCATTCCTTAGAAATAATGGAGCCGAGGCCCATTGTTTTTAAGAAATGGAGAGATACGAGGACATTCTCCAACTTAAAATCCACCCATTGTACTTTATTAATTTTATTAATTATTAATCTCTTTATTAATTTTATTACGGTTTTCACAGTTTTCCGGTTGTTGACTGATTTGTCTGATTATATACTTATGAGTTTTGACTTTCCCTTTGTTAGATTGTTCGGAGTTCTCGGTAATTTTGTTATTACCCTTATTTATTAATTATTAATCTTGTAACAAAAAAAAGTCTGTGTATAGTGTCTAAAGTACAAAGAGAACAATAACTCTCCATTCCTTAAAAATAATGGAGAGTTTTGACAATAAATTTAAATCACAGGTGGATTTTAAATTCAAATAAGATTATAACATAGAACTTCCCCCTGCAGACAATCACATGGTATGACTTCTTTCAAATCAGTACTCGTTGTTCATGGTTTTTTTGGTTGTTGTCTCATTTAACGTCGGTATTCGTGCATATCTTCTTTTATTATATTAATCCGTTGTTTGTACTGAATATACTTATTATTTGGAGCTGCCATTTATAAGTATAATATATTATCAAATATAATGCTTTGCTTTGTCTCTTTTACCAGGAAGTTTGATATATATTTATATAATAAAGATATAGTATTGATTTGTATAGGTATATACTATTACAAATATATCGTCTAATGTAGCTAAAAAACATATGGTTTGATAATAGTACTACGTGGCATGTTACCATTATGATTTGTTCTTTATTGAATGTAGATAGAAACCTATTGCATTGTTTAGTAATAGTAAACAAATAAAGGTCTAGACAGTCAATGTCCCAAATTACATCAGAAAACCCATAAACGTGGAAAGATTATTTTTTGACAAAATTTAATAAAATCAAAAACAAAAAAATACCACACTGTCGGAGCAGTTCTAAAATACCACACTGTCGGAGCAGTTCTAAAATACCACACTGTCGGAGCAGTTCTAAAATACCACATTGTCGGAGCAGTTCTAAAATACCACACTGTCGGAGCAGTTCTAAAATACCACACTGTCGGAGCCGTTCTAAAACACCACACTGTCGGAGCAGTTCTAAAATACCATACTGTCGGAGCAGTTCTAAAATACCACATTGTCGGAGCAGTTCTAAAATACCATACTGTCGGAGCAGTTCTAAAATACCACACTGTCGGAGCAGTTCTAAAATACCACACTGTCGAGCAGTTCTAAAATACCACACTGTCGGAGCAGTTCTAAAATACCACGCTGTCGGAGCAGTTCTAAAATACCACACTGTCGGAGCAGTTCTAAAATACCACACTGTCGGAGCAGTTCTAAAATACCACACTGTCGGAGCAGTTCTAAAATACCACGCTGTCGGAGCAGTTCTAAAATACCACACTGTCGAAGCAGTTCTAAAATACCACACTGTCGGAGCAGTTCTAAAATACCACACTGTCGGAGCAGTTCTAAAATACCATACTGTCGGAGCAGTTCTAAAATACCACACTGTCGAGCAGTTCTAAAATACCACACTGTCGGAGCAGTTCTAATATACCACGCTGTCGGAGCAGTTCTAAAATACCACACTGTCGGAGCAGTTCTAAAATACCACACTGTCGGAGCAGTTCTAAAATACCACACTGTCGGAGCAGTTCTAAAATACCACGCTGTCGGAGCAGTTCTAAAATACCACACTGTCGAGCAGTTCTAAAATACCACACTGTCGGAGCAGTTCTAATATACCACGCTGTCGGAGCAGTTCTAAAATACCACACTGTCGGAGCAGTTCTAAAATACCACACTGTCGGAGCAGTTCTAAAATACCACACTGTCGGAGCAGTTCTAAAATACCACGCTGTCGGAGCAGTTCTAAAATACCACACTGTCGAAGCAGTTCTAAAATACCACACTGTCGGAGCAGTTCTAAAATACCTCACTGTCGGAGCAGTTCTAAAATACCACATTGTCAGAACATTTCTAAAATACCACACTGTCGGAGCAGTTCTAAAATACCACACTGTCAGAACATTCCTAAAATACCACACTGTCGGTGCAGTTCTAAAATACCACACTGTCAGAACAGTTCTAAAATACCACACTGTCAGAACAGTCCTAAAATGCCACACTGTCGGAGCAGTTCTAAAATACCACACTGTCGGAGCAGTTCTAATATACCACACTATCCAAACAGTTCTAAAATACCACACTATCCGAACAGTTCTAATATACCACACTGTCGGGGCAGTTCTAAAATACCACACTGTCGGAGCAGTTCTAAAATACTATACTGTCGGAGCAGTTCTGAAATACCACACTGTCGGAGCAATTCTAAAATACCACACTATCCGAACAGTTCTAATATACCACACTGTCGGGGCAGTTCTAAAATACCACACTGTCGGAGCAGTTCTAAAATACCATACTGTCGGAGCAGTTCTAATATACCATACTGTCGGAGCAGTTCTGAAATACCACACTGTCGGAGCAGTTCTAAAATACCACACAATCCGAATAGTTCTAACATACCACACTGTCGGGGCAGTTCTAAAATACCACACCGTCGGAGCAGTTCTAAAATACCACACTGTCAGAACAGTTCTAAAATACCACACTGTCAGAACAATTCTAAAATGCCACACTGTCGGAGCAGTTCTAAAATACCACACTGTCGGAGCAGTTCTAATATACCACACTATCCGAAAAGTTCTAAAATACCTCACTCTCCGAACAGTTCTAAAATACCACACTGTCGGGGCAGTTCTAAAATACCACACTGTCGGAGCAGTTCTAAAATACTATACTGTCGGAGCAGTTCTGAAATACCACACTGTCGGAGCAATTCTAAAATACCACACTATCCGAACAGTTCTAATATACCACACTGTCGGGGCAGTTCTAAAATACCACACTGTCGGAGCAGTTCTAAAATACCACACTGTCGGAGCAGTTCTAAAATACCACACTGTCGGAGCAGTTCTAAAATACCACACTGTCGGAGCAGTTCTAAAATACCACACTGTCGGAGCAGTTCTAAAATACCATACTGTCGGAGCAGTTCTGAAATACCACACTGTCGGAGCAGTTCTAAAATACCACACTATCCGAACAGTTCTAACATACCAAACTGTCGGGGCAGTTCTAAAATACCACACTGTCGGAGCAGTTCTAAAATACCACACTGTCAGAACAGTTCTAAAATACCACACTGTCAGAACAGTCCTAAAATGCCACACTGTCGGAGCAGTTCTAAAATACCACACTGTCGGAGCAGTTCTAATATACCACACTATCCAAACAGTTCTACAATACCACACTATCCGAACAGTTCTAAAATACCACACTGTCGGGGCAGTTCTAAAATACCACACTGTCGGAGCAGTTCTAAAATACTATACTGTCGGAGCAGTTCTGAAATACCACACTGTCGGAGCAATTCTAAAATACCACACTATCCGAACAGTTCTAAAATACCATACTGTCGGAGCAGTTCTAATATACCATACTGTCGGAGCAGTTCTGAAATACCACACTGTCGGAGCAGTTCTAAAATACCACACAATCCGAATAGTTCTAACATACCACACTGTCGGGGCAGTTCTAAAATACCACACCGTCGGAGCAGTTCTAAAATACCACACTGTCAGAACAGTTCTAAAATACCACACTGTCAGAACAGTTCTAAAATGCCACACTGTCGGAGCAGTTCTAAAATACCACACTGTCGGAGCAGTTCTAATATACCACACTATCCGAAAAGTTCTAAAATACCTCACTCTCCGAACAGGTCTAAAATACCACACTGTCGGGGCAGTTCTAAAATACCACACTGTCGGAGCAGTTCTAAAATACCATACTGTCGGAGCAGTTCTGAAATACCACACTGTCGGAGCAATTCTAAAATACCACACTATCCGAACAGTTCTAATATACCACACTGTCGGGGCAGTTCTAAAATACCACACTGTCGGAGCAGTTCTAAAATACCATACTGTCGGAGCAGTTCTAATATACCATACTGTCGGAGCCGTTCTGAAATACCACACTGTCGGAGCAGTTCTAAAATACCACACTATCCGAACAGTTCTAACATACCACACTGTCGGGGCAGTTCTAATATACCACACTGTCGGAGCAGTTCTAAAATACCATACTGTCGGAGCAGTTCTAAAATACCATACTGTCGGAGCAGTTCTGAAATACCACACTGTCGGGGCAGTTCTAATATACCACACTATCTGAACAGTTCTAATATACCACACTGTCCGAACAGAAACAGTTCTAAATTACCACACTGTCCGAACAGTTCTAATATACCACACTGCCCGAACAGTTCTAATATACCACACTGTCGGGGCAGTTCTAAAATACCACACTGTCGGAGCAGTTCTAAAATACCATACTGTCGGAGCAGTTCTAATATACCATACTGTCGGAGCAGTTCTGAAATACCACACTGTCGGAGCAGTTCTAAAATACCACACTATCCGAACAGTTCTAACATACCACACTGTCGGGGCAGTTCTAAAATACCACAATGTCGGAGCAGTTCTAAAATACCACACTGTCAGAACAGTTCTAAAATACCACACTGTCAGAACAGTTCTAAAATGCCACACTGTCGAAGCAGTTCTAAAATACCACACTGTCGGAGCAGTTCTAATATACCACACTATCCGAACAGTTCTAGAATACCACACTATCCGAACAGTTCTAAAATACCACACTGTCGGGGCAGTTCTGAAATACCACACTGTCGGAGCAGATCTAAAATACTATACTGTCGGAGCAGTTCTGAAATACCACACTGTCGGAGCAATTCTAAAATACCACACTATCCGAACAGTTCTAATATACCACACTGTCGGGGCAGTTCTAAAATACCACACTGTCGGAGCAGTTCTAAAATACCATATTGTCGGAGCAGTTCTAATATACCATACTGTCGGAGTAGTTCTGAAATACCACACTGTCGGAGCAGTTCTAAAATACCAAACTATCGAACAGTTCTAACATACCACACTGTCGGCGCAGTTCTAAAATACCACACTGTCGGAGCAGTTCTAAAATACCATACTGTCGGAGCAGTTCTAAAATACCATACTGTCGGAGCAGTTCTGAAATACCACACTGTCGGGGCAGTTCTAATATACCGCACTATCTGAACAGTTCTAATATACCACACTGTCCGAACAGGAACAGTTCTAAAATACCATACTGTCGGAGCAGTTCTAATATACCATACTGTCGGAGCAGTTCTGAAATACCACACTGTCGGAGCAGTTCTAAAATACCACACTATCCGAACAGTTCTAACATACCACACTGTCGGGGCAGTTCTAAAATACCACACTGTCGGAGCAGTTCTAAAATACCATACTGTCGGAGCAGTTTTAAAATACCATACTGTCGGAGCAGTTCTGAAATACCACACTGTATGGGCAGTTCTAATATACCACACTGTCCGAACAGTTCTAATATACCACACTGTCCGAACAGTTCTAATATACCACACTGTCGGAGCAGTTCTAATATACCACACTGTCCGAACAGTTCTAATATACCACACTGTCCGAACAGTTCTAATATACCACACTGTCCGAACAGGAACAGTTCTAAAATACCACACTGTCAGAACAGTTCTAATATACCACACTGTCTGAATAGTTCTATTATACCACACTGTCCGAACAGTTCTAATATACCACACTGTCGGAGCAGTTCTAACATACCACACTGTCCGAACAGTTCTAATATACCACACTGTCCGAACAGTTCTAATATACCACACTGTCCGAACAGGAACAGTTCTAAAATACCACACTGTCCGAACAATTCTAATATACCACACTGTCCGAACAGTTCTATTATACCACACTGTCCGAACAGTTCTAATATACCACACTGTCCGAACAGTTCTAATATACCACACTGTCGGAGCAGTTCTAATATACCATACTGTCGGAGCAGTTCTAATATACCACACTGTCCGAACAGTTCTAATATACCACACTGTCCGAACAGTTCTAATATACCACACTGTCCGAACAGGAACAGTTCTAAAATACCACACTGTCCGAACAGTTCTAATATACCACACTGTCCGAACAGTTCTATTATACCACACTGTCCGAACAGTTCTAATATACCACACTGTCCGAACAGTTCTAATATACCACACTGTCGGAGCAGTTCTAATATACCACACTGTCCGAACAGTTCTAATATACCACACTGTCCGAACAGTTCTAATATACCACACTGTCCGAACAGGAACAGTTCTAAAATACCACTCTGTCCGAACAGGAATAGTTCTAAAATACCACACTTTCCGAACAGTTCTAATATACCACACTGTCCGAACAGTTCTATTATACCACACTGTCCGAACAGTTCTATTATACCACACTGTCCGAACAGTTCTAATATACCACACTGACCGAACAGTTCTAATATACCACACTGACCGAACAGTTCTAATATACCACACTGTCCGAACAGTTCTAATATACCACACTGTCCGAACAGTTCTAATATACCACACTGTCGGAGCAGTTCTAAAATACCACGCTGTCGGAGCAGTTCTAAAATACCACACTGTCGGAGCAGTTCTAAAATACCACACTGTCGGAGCAGTTCTAAAATACCACACTGTCGGAGCAGTTCTAAAATACCACGCTGTCGGAGCAGTTCTAAAATACCACACTGTCGAAGCAGTTCTAAAATACCACACTGTCGGAGCAGTTCTAAAATACCACATTGTCAGAACATTCCTAAAATACCACACTGTCGGTGCAGTTCTAAAATACCACACTGTCAGAACAGTTCTAAAATACCACACTGTCGGAGCAGTTCTAAAATACCACACTGTCGGAGCCGTTCTAAAATACCACACTGTCGAAGCAGTTCTAAAATACCACACTGTCGGAGCAGTTCTAAAATACCACACTGTCGAAGCAGTTCTAAAATACCACACTGTCGGAGCAGTTCTAAAATACCATACTGTCGGAGCAGTTCTGAAATACCACACTGTCGGAGCAGTTCTAAAATACCACACTATCCGAACAGTTCTAACATACCAAACTGTCGGGGCAGTTCTAAAATACCACACTGTCGGAGCAGTTCTAAAATACCACACTGTCAGAACAGTTCTAAAATACCACACTGTCAGAACAGTCCTAAAATGGCACACTGTCGGAGCAGTTCTAAAATACCACACTGTCGGAGCAGTTCTAATATACCACACTATCCAAACAGTTCTAAAATACCACACTATCCGAACAGTTCTAAAATACCACACTGTCGGGGCAGTTCTAAAATACCACACTGTCGGAGCAGTTCTAAAATACTATACTGTCGGAGCAGTTCTGAAATACCACACTGTCGGAGCAATTCTAAAATACCACACTATCCGAACAGTTCTAATATACCACACTGTCGGGGCAGTTCTAAAATACCACACTGTCGGAGCAGTTCTAATATACCATACTGTCGGAGCAGTTCTGAAATACCACACTGTCGGAGCAGTTCTAAAATACCACACAATCCGAATAGTTCTAACATACCACACTGTCGGGGCAGTTCTAAAATACCACACCGTCGGAGCAGTTCTAAAATACCACACTGTCAGAACAGTTCTAAAATGCCACACTGTCGGAGCAGTTCTAAAATACCACACTGTCGGAGCAGTTCTAATATACCACACTATCCGAAAAGTTCTAAAATACCTCACTCTCCGAACAGTTCTAAAATACCACACTGTCGGGGCAGTTCTAAAATACCACACTGTCGGAGCAGTTCTAAAATACTATACTGTCGGAGCAGTTCTGAAATACCACACTGTCGGAGCAATTCTAAAATACCACACTATCCGAACAGTTCTAATATACCACACTGTCGGAGCAGTTCTAAAATACCACACTGTCGGAGCAGTTCTAAAATACCATACTGTCGGAGCAGTTCTAATATACCATACTGTCGGAGCAGTTCTGAAATACCACACTGTCGAAGCAGTTCTAAAATACCACACTATCCGAACAGTTCTAACATACCACACTGTCGGGGCAGTTCTAATATACCACACTGTCGGAGCAGTTCTAAAATACCATACTGTCGGAGCAGTTCTAAAATACCATACTGTCGGAGCAGTTCTGAAATACCACACTGTCGGGGCAGTTCTAATATACCACACTATCTGAACAGTTCTAATATACCACACTGTCCGAACAGAAACAGTTCTAAAATACCACACTGTCCGAACAGTTCTAATATACCACACTGCCCGAACAGTTCTAATATACCACACTGTCGGGGCAGTTCTAAAATACCACACTGTCGGAGCAGTTCTAAAATACCATACTGTCGGAGCAGTCCTAATATACCATACTGTCGGAGCAGTTCTGAAATACCACACTGTCGGAGCAGTTCTAAAATACCACACTATCCGAACAGTTCTAACATACCACACTGTCGGGGCAGTTCTAAAATACCACAATGTCGGAGCAGTTCTAAAATACCACACTGTCAGAACAGTTCTAAAATACCACACTGTCAGAACAGTTCTAAAATGCCACACTGTCGAAGCAGTTCTAAAATACCACACTGTCGGAGCAGTTCTAATATACCACACTATCCGAACAGTTCTAGAATACCACACTATCCGAACAGTTCTAAAATACCACACTGTCGGGGCAGTTCTGAAATACCACACTGTCGGAGCAGATCTAAAATACTATACTGTCGGAGCAGTTCTGAAATACCACACTGTCGGAGCAATTCTAAAATACCACACTATCCGAACAGTTCTAATATACCACACTGTCGGGGCAGTTCTAAAATACCACACTGTCGGAGCAGTTCTAAAATACCATATTGTCGGAGCAGTTCTAATATACCATACTGTCGGAGTAGTTCTGAAATACCACACTGTCGGAGCAGTTCTAAAATACCACACTATCCGAACAGTTCTAACATACCACACTGTCGGGGCAGTTCTAAAATACCACACTGTCGGAGCAGTTCTAAAATACCATACTGTCGGAGCAGTTCTAAAATACCATACTGTCGGAGCAGTTCTGAAATACCACACTGTCGGGGCAGTTCTAATATACCGCACTATCTGAACAGTTCTAATATACCACACTGTCCGAACAGGAACAGTTCTAAAATACCATACTGTCGGAGCAGTTCTCATATACCATACTGTCGGAGCAGTTCTGAAATACCACACTGTCGGAGCAGTTCTAAAATACCACACTATCCGAACAGTTCTAACATACCACACTGTCGGGGCAGTTCTAAAATACCACACTGTCGGAGCAGTTCTAAAATACCATACTGTCGGAGCAGTTTTAAAATACCATACTGTCGGAGCAGTTCTGAAATACCACACTGTATGGGCAGTTCTAATATACCACACTGTCCGAACAGTTCTAATATACCACACTGTCCGAACAGTTCTAATATACCACACTGTCGGAGCAGTTCTAATATACCACACTGTCCGAACAGTTCTAATATACCACACTGTCCGAACAGTTCTAATATACCACACTGTCCGAACAGGAACAGTTCTAAAATACCACACTGTTCGAACAGTTCTAATATACCACACTGTCTGAATAGTTCTATTATACCACACTGTCCGAACAGTTCTAATATACCACACTGTCGGAGCAGTTCTAACATACCACACTTTCCGAACAGTTCTAATATACCACACTGTCCGAACAGTTCTAATATACCACACTGTCCGAACAGGAACAGTTCTAAAATACCACACTGTCCGAACAATTCTAATATACCACACTGTCCGAACAGTTCTATTATACCACACTGTCCGAACAGTTCTAATATACCACACTGTCCGAACAGTTCTAATATACCACACTGTCGGAGCAGTTCTAATATACCATACTGTCGGAGCAGTTCTAATATACCACACTGTCCGAACAGTTCTAATATACCACACTGTCCGAACAGTTCTAATATACCACACTGTCCGAACAGGAACAGTTCTAAAATACCACACTGTCCGAACAGTTCTAATATACCACACTGTCCGAACAGTTCTATTATACCACACTGTCCGAACAGTTCTAATATACCACACTGTCCGAACAGTTCTAATATACCACACTGTCGGAGCAGTTCTAATATACCACACTGTCCGAACAGTTCTAATATACCACACTGTCCGAACAGTTCTAATATACCACACTGTCCGAACAGGAACAGTTCTAAAATACCACTCTGTCCGAACAGGAATAGTTCTAAAATACCACACTTTCCGAACAGTTCTAATATACCACACTGTCCGAACAGTTCTATTATACCACACTGTCCGAACAGTTCTATTATACCACACTGTCCGAACAGTTCTAATATACCACACTGACCGAACAGTTCTAATATACCACACTGACCGAACAGTTCTAATATACCACACTGTCCGAACAGTTCTAATATACCACACTGTCCGAACAGTTCTAATATACCACACTGTCCGAACAGTTCTATTATACCACACTGTCCGAACAGTTCTATTATACCACACTGTCCGAACAGTTCTAATATACCACACTGACCGAACAGTTCTAATATACCACACTGACCGAACAGTTCTAATATACCACACTGTCCGAACAGTTCTAATATACCACACTGTCCGAACAGTTCTAATATACCACACTGACCGAACAGTTCTATTATACCACACTGTCCGAACAGTTCTAATATACCACACTGTCCGAACAGTTCTAATATACCACACTGTCCGAACAGTTCTAATATACCACACTGTCCGAACAGTTCTATTATACCACACTGACCGAACAGTTCTAATATACCACACTGACCGAACAGTTCTAATATACCACACTCACCGAACAGTTCTATTATACCACACTGTCCGAACAGTTCTAATATACCACACTGTCCGAACAGTTCTAATATACCACACTGTCCGAACAGTTCCAAATTCTAATATAAAAAAACGTAGGAAGAGAAAAAAAAATCGATACCTCTAACATACAAATACATGACCGAAGACTTTCCTGTCATGGTGCTGACACAATAAAAAGTGGCGGGGTTAAATTGATTTTATGCCCAAACCCTCAAAACTAACAAGATTACTAGTATCTGAAATGTTCCGGTAAAACATCAGTGAACATAATAATCAAATGTATATTTGTATTTATAGGTAAGAAATCGACAATGTACGGCGAGTGAAACAATATTGTCTATGAAATATTATAACAAATTGTCCTTTCTATTAATAATAACATGTCGTCGTGTGCACTAAACTAGATAATCAATATTTCAATAGTATTGTTTTATTTACACCAATAATACTTTGGACCAAATTAATAATAATAATATCGGAAATTTCACTTTAAAACTAAATATAGTTAATTCTAAATTATGACACGAAAGTAATACTTATTATTTCATTGTTGGTATTAGAGATATATAATACATTCTTTCGTGTCGTGATATACATTGAAGTTGATTAAATAGACCGAATTCATTCACGATCATGGGGGGGGAATGACAGGATATTATTATCACATGGTAATTACAAAACTGAGTTTTACCAAAATTTGTAATGAATAAAAAAAAGGATTATAACATCACTCCTTACGTTTATTCAGATTTCTGTCAGCTAATCTTTACCAACACAGAATATCTATATAGAGAAACTGGCTGGGAGAGATTGGAAGAAAGAAGAACTAGGAGAAAGCTCCAATTATTCTATAATATCCAAAACGGTAGCACACCCTCTTATTTACTCGATCTTATCCCCCCCAACAATCCAAAGTACGACTATTTATCCTCTTCGAAATGGCAACGATATTATTGTTCCATTCTGTAGACTATCTTTAACTAGAGATTCTATCGTCCCAGCTACAGTAAGGGAATGGAATAGCCTTAATCTTTCAGTGCGTAATCTTGACACATTATCTAAATTTAAAAAGGCAATCCGCAGTTCAATCTCAATGCCAATTCCGAGACACTATTCTTATGGTCCTAGAAAACTGAATATAATTTTAACACAGCTTCGTTGCAATGCATCCTTCTTGAATTACGATTTATGTAAAGTTAAAATTTTATCAAATGCTTCCTGTAACTGTGGGGCACCATGTGAAAATTCTCACCATTTCTTTTTTGATTGTGATAAATATACAGATAATAGGGAAATATTATTTGATAGTCTTAATTGGCTACCTTCTAACATTAATATTGATGTAAATCTACTGACAAAAGGAAGTAATTTCCTAACATATCAAGAAAATACAACTATTTTGAAACATGTTTTTAAATATATTAATAACTCCAAAAGATTTACAATTGTCTAAATGATCTAAAGAACCAACACACATCTCCAAAAGTATTTATTCTTCTTTCTTTTCCTTCGTATATTTTCTTTACCTATGTTTTTGTATATACTCATTCTGTATTTATTTATCTCTATGCATATTATATACATATCATATCATTTCATTGCGCATGCTAATACATATTGTATATAATTGTATTCGGGAGAAGACTTCATAAGTTGGAAAAACTTGTGTCCGATCCCTATTTGTTATATTTAGCAAATAAAAATATGCTTAAACTAAAAGACGGACTCGCAAACCTTAGTAATGTTAATTGTAGGGATCAAAATGTCATAGCGTCCCAGAAACTCATAGGAATAATAGGATAATAATAACAAATAAAACAGCTGAAAATATAAGAGTGAAAACTTAAAAAAAGCAACGAACGGCGTAACATCCCGACATTTCAAGTATTTTGTAACTGTACCAAGCCAGAAGCCAGGAGAGTGAGTGGTCGTGCATATATTTGCTAGAGTTATCGATTTGGCCTCCCAGTGGGCTCCCACTAGGATTTTGATGTTTGATTTTAGAACTGCTCCGATAGTGTGGTATTTTAGAACTGCTCCGACAGTGTGGTATTTTAGAACTGCTCCGACAGTGTGGTATTTTAGAACTGCTCCGACAGTGTGGTATTTTAGAACTGCTCCGACAGTGTGGTATTTAAGAACTGCTCCGACAGTGTGGTATTTTAGAACTGCCCCGACAGTGTGGTATTTTAGAACTGCTCCGACAGTGTGGTATTTTAGAACTGCTCCGATAGTATGGTATTCTAGAACTGCTCCGACAGTGTGGTATTTAAGAACTGCTCCGACAGTGTGGTATTTTAGAACTGCTCCGACAGTGTGGTATTTTAGAACTGCTCCGACAGTGTGGTATTTTTTTGAACTGCTCCGACAGTGTGGTATTTTTTTTAACTGCTCCGACAATGTGGTATTTCAGAACTGCTCCGACAGTGTGGTATTTTAGAACTGCTCCGACAGTGTGGTATTTCAGAGCTGCTCCGACAGTATGGTATTTAAGAACTGCTCCGACAATGTGGTATTTCAGAACTGCTCCGACAGTGTGGTATTCTAGAACTGCTCCGACAGTGTGGTATTTCAGAGCTGCTCCGACAGTATGGTATTTAAGAACTGCTCCGACAGTGTGGTATTTTAGAACTGCTCCGACAGTGTGGTATTTTAGAACTGTTCCGACAGTGTAGTATTTTAGAACTGCTCCGACAGTGTGGTATTTCAGAACTGCTCCGACAGTATGGTATTTAAGAACTGCTCCGAAAATGTGGTATTTCTGAACTGTTCCGACAGTGTGGTATTTTAGAACTGCTCCGACAGTGTGGTATTTTAGAACTGCTCGACAGTGTGGTATTTTAGAACTGCTCCGACAGTGTGGTATTTCAGAACTGTTCCGACAGTGTGGTATTTTAGAACTGCTCCGACAGTGTGGTATTTTAGAACTGTTCCGACAGTGTAGTATTTTAGAACTGCTCCGACAGTGTTGTATTTCAGAACTGCTCCGACAGTATGGTATTTAAGAACTGCTCCGACAGTGTGGTATTTCAGAACTGCTCCGACAGTGTGGTATTTTAGAACTGCTCCGACAGTGTGGTATTTTAGAACTGCTCCGACAGTGTGGTATTTTAGAACTGCTCCGACAGTGTGGTATTTCAGAACTGTTCCGACAGTGTGGTATTATAGAACTGCTCCGACAGTGTGGTATTTAAGAACTGCTCGGACAGTGATTTCAAAAATGCTCCGACAGTGTGGTATTTAAGAACTGCTCCGACAGTGTAGTATTTCAGAACTGCTCCGACAGTGTGGTATTTCAGAACTGCTCCGACAGTATGGTATTTAAGAACTGCTCCGACAGTGTGGTATTTTAGGACTGTTCCGACAGTGTGGTATTTTAGAACTGCTCCGACAGTGTGGTATTTTAGAACTGTTCCGACAGTGTGGTATTTTAGAACTGCTCCGACAGTGTGGTATTTTAGAACTGCTCCGACAGTGTGGTATTTTAGAACTGCTCCGACAGTGTAGTATTTTAGAACTGCTCCGACAGTGTAGTATTTTAGAACTGTTCCGACAGTGTGGTATTTTAGAACTGCCCCGACAGTGTGGTATTTTAGAACTGCTCCGACAGTGTGGTATTTTAGAACTGCTCTGACAGTGTGGTATTTCAGAACTGCTCCGACAGTGTGGTATTTTAGAACGGCTCCGACAGTGTGGTATTTTAGAACTGCTCCGACAGTGTGGTATTTTAGAACTGTTCCGACAGTGTGGTATTTTAGAACTGCTCCGACAGAGTGGTATTTTAGAACTGTTCCGACAGTGTGGTATTTTAGAACTGCTCAGACAGTGTGGTATTTTAGAACTGCTCCGACAGTGTGGTATTTTAGAACTGCTCCGACAGTGTGGTATTTTAGAACTGCTCCGACAATGTGGTATTTTAGAACTGCCCCGACAGTGTGGTATTTTAGAACTGCTCCGACAGTGTGGTATTTTAGAACTGCCCCGACAGTGTGGTATTTTAGAACTGCTCCGACAGTGTGGTATTTTAGAACTGTTCCGACAGTGTGGTATTTTAGAACTGCCCCGACAGTGTGGTATTTTAGAACTGCTCCGACAGTGTGGTATTTTAGAACTGCCCCGACAGTGTGGTATTATAGAACTGCTCCGACAGTGTGGTATTTTAGAACTGTTCCGACAGTGTAGTATTTTAGAACTGCTCCGACATTGTGGTATTTTAGAACTGCCCCGACAGTGTGGTATTTTAGAACTGCTCCGACAGTGTGGTATTTTAGAACGGCTCCGACAGTGTGGTATTTTAGAACTACTCCGACAGTGTGGTATTTTAGAACTGCTCCGACAGTGTGGTATTTTAGAACTGCTCAGACAGTGTGGTATTTTAGAACTACTCCGACAGTGTGGTATTTTAGAACTGCTCCGACAGTGTGGTATTTTAGAACTGCTCCGACAGTGTGGTATTTTAGAACTGCCCCGACAGTGTTGTATTTTAGAACTGCTCCGACAGTGTGGTATTTTAGAACTGCTCCGACAGTGTGGTATTTTAGAACTGCTCCGACAGTGTGGTATTTTAGAACTGCTCCGACAGTGTGGTATTTTAGAACTGCTCCGACAGTGTGGTATTTTAGAACTGCTCCGACAGTGTGGTATTTTAGAACTGCCCCGACAGTGTTGTATTTTAGAACTGCTCCGACAGTGTGGTATTTTAGAACGGCTCCGACAGTGTGGTATTTTAGAACTGCTCCGACAGTGTGGTATTTTAGAACTACTCCGACAGTGTGGTATTTTAGAACTGCTCCGACAGTGTGGTATTTTAGAACTGCTCCGACAGTGTGGTATTTTAGAACTGCCCCGACAGTGTTGTATTTTAGAACTGCTCCGACAGTGTGGTATATTAGAACTGCTCCGACAGTGTGGTATTTTAGAACTGCTCCGACAGTGTGGTATTTTAGAACTGCTCCGACAGTGTGGTATTTTAGAACTGCTCCGACAGTGTGGTATTTTAGAACTGCTCCGACAGTGTGGTATTTTAGAACTGCTCCGACAGTATGGTATTTTAGAACGGCTCCGACAGTGTGGTATTTTAGAACTGCTCCGACAGTGTGGTATTTTAGAATTGCTCCGACAGTGTGGTATTTTAGAACTGCTCCGACAGTATGGTATTTTAGAACGGCTCCGACAGTGTGGTATTTTAGAACTGCTCCGACAGTGTGGTATTTTAGAACTGCTCCGACAGTGTGGTATTTTAGAACTGCTCTCACAGTGTGGTATTTTATAACTGCTCCGACAGTGTGGTATTTTAGAACTGCTCCGACAGTATGGTATTTTAGAACGGCTCCGACAGTGTGGTATTTTAGAACTGCTCCGACAGTGTGGTATTTTAGAACTGCTCCGACAGTGTGCTTTTTTAGAACTGCTCCGACAGTGTGGTATTTTAGAACTGCTCCGACAGTGTGGTATTTTTTGTTTGTTCTTTTATGTCTACATTTGGTGACATCGACATTGACAGGGATAATGTTATCTGACATTAAATCTGGCAAGGATAATGTTATCTGACATTAAATCTGGCAAGGATAATGTTATCTGACATTAAATCTGGTAAGAATAATGTTATCTGACATTAAATCGTCGTTTCCATGGATAAATCAACGTAAAACAATTTATCCATTAATAGTATTTTATAGCACTATCATCCTGGATATATCGAATACTTGGTTACTTGGAAGACACACCACCAGCGCATTTCACTTTGACAACACAACGTTCGATTTGGGATTTATTGTTAAAAAAAACTTTAATATACACAAATTCAAGATTTTGAGAATTATTGATATGATTTTGAAGTCTACATATATTGGTCTCGATACAATAATTTTTCATAGAAAAAAAACAAGGATTCTGATAATTTTGTAATTTCTGAGTATTTTGTTTTCGTCGTGTGTATCGATTGGCCACAAAATTAGTTACATGAGAATGTATAAAGACAATTACATATCAGTATTTCAGTATTAATGACACAATGAGATATTTTTTGTATAATATTCCGTGAATTTGCTTTTGTTCTATATATCTATTTTCATATTAGCTTTCATAAGAATTTTCTATATTAGTTTCTATTTATGTTTTTTGATTTTCTGATATCTGACACCATATTTTGGGATTAATCTTTACGTGTGTCTAAAGTCAATCTATCAGAATTTACCCAGACACATATTGATTCTGCAAACATTTTGAAAATAATCAGAAGATATTAGAGAAAAAGACATACTACTGTCACACAATAAAGTTAAACTTTGTAAATTAACAAAATTATTCATGAAGCTGTATACCCCTGGCTAAATTCCTGTATCTTCCAGTTTTTCTTTACATTTTCTTATATTTTCACCCCAACTATAGTTAATGTAATTATGTAAAATATTTTGAAAATTATAATATACTGAACCGCCTCGGTGCTGTAATGGTTAGCGTGCTCGTTTAGAGTGCGATAGATCGTGGGTTCGAGCCCCGGTCAGGTGAAACCAAAGACTATAAAATTGGTATTTGTTGCTTCTCCGCTAAACACGCAGAATTAAGGAGAAAGGGTAAAGACTGGTTGACTCGGAATCAGAATAATGTGTCCGAGTGGGGCATTGAAAATTAACTTGTTCTCGCCATGATATAGCTAAAAAAATTGCTGAGTTGGCGTTAAACAACAATCACTCACTATAATATACTGAAATAATGGTAATTTTATGAATCTGACAAAAAAAATAAAAAATAAAAAATTATAGACTTATATTAGAATAATTTATAAAACACGTGTCTGCCCTCATGGCTGAAAATTGTAACTCTCTCTCTCTCTCTCTCTCTCTCTCTCCTCTCTCTCTCTCTCTCTCATGTTGTATCTATAGTATATACCTGTTTGTTATTATGTATTGTTGTAATTTAATTTGTTATCTGTATACTAATGTATTAACAGAGGTTACCAGAAATAAACATATATATATGTGTGTGTACCTGTGTTTATACAATGGTTTTAAATAAAGATTTATATAGAAGTTTTCAACCCGATAGTCTTTTTAGTCATTCACGTTTTTAAAAATATACAGAAATGTTTGTTTTCTTTCAATATTAGTTATTACGCTATTTTTATAAAAACCCGTTTTACTCATCTTAAAATTCCTCTTTCAAAACAATATCCTATCATTTCAGTTAATCATCCCCAACATAGAATTCGTCATATACGGACTTTCTGATAACACATCGTAAATAAATAGATTTCGTAATAAACAAATACGCTTAGGTTAAATAATAAAACGACAAAACAATTTTTTTTTATCAATATGTGACGTGAAAGTGTTTTTGACATTTACATTCACTGAATATGATACTGTTTTGACAACTATTTTACCTATTTTGTTCCTGTATTTAAATACTGTTATAGTGACAGCCGGAGCCTTTGAACCATAATGGGAGCGGGAGGTTTGACGCTTTAAAATCTGATTCAACCCACCATTTCTTTAGAAATGCCTGTACCAAGTCAGGGTCATTACGGTTTTCAATTTTCCGGTTGTTGACTGATTTTGTCTGTTTATATAATTATGAGTATTTACTTTCCCTTTGTAAGATTGCTCGGAGTTCGGTAATTTTGTTATTACCCTTATTTAGAACAATTCTAAAATGATGCACTCATGTACCATCATAACATACAACTCCAGCACCACGATTTTATGTATAATATTTATCTTTTCAAACAAAAACAGTAGACGTCTCCTACAAAGACTTCGTTATTAACATTTACGGTTAGTTAACATATATATATATCAGATGATTGGCCTTAACACGTAACTGTCTGACAAATGTCTTAGGCATTAAGTTTATTCCAATGAAAAATGTCTTAGGCATTAAGTTTATTCCAATGACAAATGTCTTAGGCATTAAGTTTATTCCAATGACAAATGTCTTAGGCATTAAGTTTATTCCAATGACAAATGTCTTAGGCATTAAGTTTATTCCAATGACAAATGAATTCATTGTTGAAGTTTTATCATTGTGTTCATTAATATAATGTTTTGTCTGTCATATTTGTATTTCGACTATCATTAATATAATGTTTTGACTGTCATATTTGTATTTCGACTATCATTAATATAATTTTGTGACTGTCGTATTTGTAATTCGACTATCATTAATATAATGCTTTGACTGTCATATTTGTATTTCGACTATCATTAATATAATGTTTTGACTGTCATATTTGTATTTCGACTATCATTAATATAATGGTTTGACTGTCATATTTGTATTTCGACTATCATTAATATAATTTTGTGACTGTCATATTTGTATTTCGACTATCATTAATATAATTTTGTGACTGTCATATTTGTATTTCGACTATGAGTTTTCGTTAATACAATGACCGTCTGTTTCCATTTGAATAGTATTTTCGACTATCTGTTGCCGCTATTAGGTATTTTCTCGACTTTTTCGTCCTGTTTTTGTTTACATTTTTGACTGTTTATTCTTGTTTTTAGTTACATTTTCGACTTTTTCTTCCTGTTTTAGTTACATTTTCGACATTTTCTTCCTGTTTTAGTTACATTTTCGACTATTTCTTCCTGTTCTAGTTACATTTTCGACTATTTCTTCCTGTTCTAGTTACATTTTTGACTATTTCTTCCTGTTCTAGTTACATTTTTGACTATTTCTTCCTGTTCTAGTTACATTTTTGACTTTTTCTTCCTGTTCTAGTTACATTTTTGACTATTTCTTCCTGTTCTAGTTACATTTTTGACTATTTCTTCCTGTTCTAGTTACATTTTTGACTTTTTCTTCCTGTTCTAGTTACATTTTCGACTATTTCTTCCTGTTCTAGTTACATTTTTGACTATTTCTTCCTGTTCTAGTTACATTTTTGACTATTTCTTCCTGTTCTAGTTACATTTTTGACTTTTTCTTCCTGTTCTAGTTACATTTTTGACTATTTCTTCCTGTTTTAGTTACATTTTTGACTATTTCTTCCTGTTCTAGGTACATTTTTGACATTTTCTTCCTGTTCTAGTTACATTTTTGACTATTTCTTCCTGTTCTAGTTACATTTTTGACTATTTCTTCCTGTTCTAGTTACATTTTTGACTTTTTCTTCCTGTTCTAGTTACATTTTTGACTATTTCTTCCTGTTTTAGTTACATTTTCGACTATTTCTTCCTGTTCTAGTTACATTTTCGACTATTTCTTCCTGTTCTAGTTACATTTTCGACATTTTCTTCCTGTTTTAGTTACATTTTCGACTATTTCTTCCTGTTCTAGTTACATTTTCGACTATTTCTTCCTGTTCTAGTTACATTTTCGACATTTTCTTCCTGTTTTAGTTACATTTTCGACTATTTCTTCCTGTTCTAGTTACATTTTCGACTATTTCTTCCTGTTCTAGTTACATTTTCGACATTTTCGTCCTGTTTTAGTTACATTTTCGACTATTTCTTCCTGTTCTAGTTACATTTTCGACTATTTCTTCCTGTTCTAGTTACATTTTCGACTATTTCTTCCTGTTCTAGTTACATTTTCGACTATTTCTTCCTGTTCTAGTTACATTTTTGACTATTTCTTCCTGTTTTAGTTACATTTTCGACTATTTCTTCCTGTTCTAGTTACATTTTCGACTATTTCTTCCTGTTCTAGTTACATTTTCGTCTATTTCTTTCTGTTTTAGTTACATTTTTGACTATTTCTTCCTGTTCTAGTTACATTTTTGACTATTTCTTCCTGTTTTAGTTACATTTTTGACTATTTCTTCCTGTTCTAGTTACATTTTCGACTATTTCTTCCTGTTTTAGTTACATTTTTGACTTTTTCTTCCTGTTCTAGTTACATTTTCGACTATTTCTTCCTGTTCTAGTTACATTTTTGACTATTTCTTCCTGTTCTAGTTACATTTTTGACTATTTCTTCCTGTTCTAGTTACATTTTTGACTATTTCTTCCTGTTCTAGTTACATTTTTGACTATTTCTTCCTGTTCTAGTTACATTTTTGACTATTTCTTCCTGTTCTAGTTACATTTTCGTCTATTTCTTCCTGTTCTAGTTACATTTTTGACTATTTCTTCCTGTTCTAGTTACATTTTTGACTATTTCTTCCTGTTCTAGTTACATTTTTGACTATTTCTTCCTGTTTTAGTTACATTTTTGACTATTTCTTCCTGTTCTAGTTACATTTTTGACTATTTCTTCCTGTTTTAGTTACATTTTTGACTATTTCTTCCTGTTCTAGTTACATTTTCGACTATTTCTTCCTGTTTTAGTTACATTTTTGACTTTTTCTTCCTGTTCTAGTTACATTTTCGACTATTTCTTCCTGTTCTAGTTACATTTTTGACTATTTCTTCCTGTTCTAGTTACATTTTTGACTATTTCTTCCTGTTCTAGTTACATTTTTGACTATTTCTTCCTGTTCTAGTTACATTTTTGACTATTTCTTCCTGTTCTAGTTACATTTTTGACTATTTCTTCCTGTTCTAGTTACATTTTCGACTATTTCTTCCTGTTCTAGTTACATTTTTGACTATTTCTTCCTGTTCTAGTTACATTTTTGACTATTTCTTCCTGTTCTAGTTACATTTTTGACTATTTCTTCCTGTTCTAGTTACATTTTTGACTATTTCTTCCTGTTCTAGTTACATTTTCGTCTATTTCTTCCTGTTCTAGTTACATTTTCGTTTATTTCTTTCTGTTTTAGTTACATTTTTGACTCTGTGTTCCAGTTTCTGATTCTCATTATCACATATGCCAAACAGCTTTAGTAAAATCAGAATGTACCAAGATGTGGTCAAAGGCCATAAATCAATAACCAAACCATAGTAAAGATGAAAAGGGACATGAACAAACACTATTAATAAATACTGACCACAGCAAACTGAAAAAGAGCAACAAAACCGACGGTGAACTCATGTACCCTTGAAGGCTAACCTGATAGACAATACATATGAGAGCTGTACAAAAGACATTCAAGTCTCCTAAACAAAGGATCAAAATATACAATCAAGCTAATCGGAAGAACAAAAATTGGACAATATGAATTTTCAGACATATAATAATGGTAACTGAGAATATCCTGCTCCGTGTACGAATCACATCATGTACAATTTGGTTATATACATCGTTCTTGACCTTAAGATCTGTCAGGCTCAAAGAACAATTAAACCTTATCGAACAACAATTTTCTCCTTTTCTATTTTCATAGATTTTAGTTGATTAATGAACATTATCACGACTAAAAGCATACATAATTTGGCTTTGAGCGTACCTGGTGAAAGTTATCCCAGAAACGTGTAGTGAGAACTATATCTGATATCTAAGTTTTTATCTATGTCTATGTCTATTTGTTGTTATTTTATGTTGAAAGTTGAATACGTTCAAGTTATTAAAATTCGTGAATATCAATTTCCCAGGTTTAGGGGGGAAATTATATTTTCGTTGTCATATAAATTCGTTGATCCCTTGTAATAGTCAGAACATAGACATAAAGCGACGCGCACTATTTAAATTTTGTAATCTATGATTTAATACTATCCACGCAACCGCATCGGTGACGTAATGGTTAGCGTGCTCGCCTCGAGTGCAGTAGATCGTGAGTTTGAGCCCCGATCGGGTCAAACCAAAGACTAAAAAATTTGTATTTTTTGCTTCTCCGCTAAGCACGCAGCATTAAGGAGAAAGAACAATGACTGGTTGGCTCGGAATCAGAATAATGTGTCCGAGTGGAGCGACATGTTTACCCGTGGACTGTTGTTTCAGTGAGCTAGCACTATAAAAATCCAACTCAGCGTGTTGGTTTTGTACAAAGCGGACTTCACCACCAGCTCATTGAAAATTAACTTGTTCTCGTCATGATATAGCTGAAAATTGCTAAATTGGCGTTAAACAACAATCACTCACTCACTCACTATCCACGCAACCCACGAATATTGGAATACCACGAATAATACTAAATTGACGGTTTAAAGTTCACAGGGGTCACTGAACTCGGTGTATCAAAAGGTGAATGGCAGGTATACTGTCAATCAGAACATGCCGAAAATCCATCGTTTATCTTCAAGTGTGAAAAACTAGATATATATATATACCTTCAATGTATGAAGTAAAGAAATTTTTTTCACATAATCACATCATCAGTTTTGTAAGAGGAAGTTAATTAATGTTAAAAAGATAGCGTTTAACATTTATCCTTGTTTTAATGTTTGGTTTTTCTCCAGGAAAATGTATTGTGCTTAATTTATCGGTTTCCCAGATTTCCATAAATAGTATGTCCAGGTTCATTCACCCTGTTATTTCTGCACTTTTTTTGTTTTGCAATTTTCAGGATACGTTTTGGTTTTTATCTACATAATTAAATAAAACATATGTACACTTATATTTACAATACAGGTGGCTTACTTTCTTCTTTTTGCGCTTAGCAATAAAAATATCTATTTTGTTTACATATTAAAGTTAGCTTTGTATTATGTTTGTAAGAAATATATAATTGTTAAATATATTGTTGTCGTGTGTGTTTTGTCTGTTTCACGTATTGTTGTGTGTGTTTTGTCTGTTTGACGTATTGTCGTGTGTGTTTTGTCTGTTTCACGTATTGTCGTGTGTGTTTTGTCTGTTTCACGTATTGTCGTGTGTGTTTTGTCTGTTTCACGTATTGTTGTGTGTGTTTTGTCTGTTTGACGTATTGTCGTGTGTGTTTTGTCTGTTTCACGTATTGTTGTGTGTGTTTTGTCTGTTTGACGTATTGTCGTGTGTGTTTTGTCTGTTTCACGTATTGTTGTGTGTGTTTTGTCTGTTTGACGTATTGTTGTGTGTGTTTTGTCTGTTTCACGTGTTGTCGTGTGTGTTTTGTCTGTTTCACGTATTGTCGTGTGTGTTTTGTCTGTTTCACGTATTGTTGTGTGTGTTTTGTCTGTTTGACGTATTGTCGTGTGTGTTTTGTCTGTTTCACGTGTTGTCGTGTGTGTTTTGTCTGTTTCACGTATTGTTGTGTGTGTTTTGTCTGTTTGACGTATTGTCGTGTGTGTTTTGTCTGTTTCACGTATTGTCGTGTGTGTTTTGTCTGTTTCACGTATTGTTGTGTGTGTTTTGTCTGTTTGACGTATTGTCGTGTGTGTTTTGTCTGTTTCACGTATTGTTGTGTGTGTTTTGTCTGTTTGACGTATTGTCGTGTGTGTTTTGTCTGTTTCACGTATTGTTGTGTGTGTTTTGTCTGTTTCACGTGTTGTCGTGTGTGTTTTGTCTGTTTGACGTATTGTCGTGTGTGTTTTGTCTGTTTGACGTATTGTTGTGTGTGTTTTGTCTGTTTGACGTATTGTTGTGTGTGTTTTGTCTGCTTCACGTATTGTCGTGTGTGTTTTGTCTGTTTCACGTGTTGTCGTGTGTGTTTTGTCTGTTTCACGTGTTGTCGTGTGTGTTTTGTCTGTTTGACGTATTGTCGTGTGTGTTTTGTCTGTTTGACGTATTGTTGTGTGTGTTTTGTCTGTTTGACGTATTGTCGTGTGTGTTTTGTCTGTTTGACGTATTGTTGTGTGTGTTTTGTCTGTTTCACGTATTGTTGTGTGTGTTTTGTCTGCTTCACGTATTGTCGTGTGTGTTTTGTCTGTTTGACGTATTGTCGTGTGTGTTTTGTCTGTTTGACGTATTGTTGTGTGTGTTTTGTCTGTTTGACGTATTGTTGTGTGTGTTTTGTCTGCTTCACGTATTGTCGTGTGTGTTTTGTCTGTTTCACGTGTTGTCGTGTGTGTTTTGTCTGTTTCACGTGTTGTCGTGTGTGTTTTGTCTGTTTGACGTATTGTCGTGTGTGTTTTGTCTGTTTGACGTATTGTTGTGTGTGTTTTGTCTGTTTCACGTATTGTTGTGTGTGTTTTGTCTGTTTCACGTATTGTTGTGTGTGTTTTGTCTGTTTCACGTGTTGTCGTGTGTGTTTTGTCTGTTTGACGTATTGTTGTGTGTGTTTTGTCTGTTTGACGTATTGTTGTGTGTGTTTTGTCTGTTTCACGTATTGTTGTGTGTGTTTTGTCTGTTTCACGTATTGTTGTGTGTGTTTTGTCTGTTTGACGTATTGTCGTGTGTGTTTTGTCTGTTTCACGTATTGTTGTGTGTGTTTTGTCTGTTTCACGTATTGTCGTGTGTGTTTTGTCTGTTTGACGTATTGTTGTCGTGTGTTTTGTCTGTTTGACGTATTGTTGTGTGTGTTTTGTCTGTTTCACGTATTGTTGTGTGTGTTTTGTCTGTTTGACGTATTGTCGTGTGTGTTTTGTCTGTTTGACGTATTGTCGTGTGTGTTTTGTCTGTTTGACGTATTGTCGTGTGTGTTTTGTCTGTTTCACGTATTGTTGTGTGTGTTTTGTCTGTTTGACGTATTGTCGTGTGTGTTTTGTCTGTTTCACGTATTGTCGTGTGTGTTTTGTCTGTTTCACGTATTGTCGTGTGTGTTTTGTCTGTTTCACGTATTGTTGTGTGTGTTTTGTCTGTTTGACGTATTGTCGTGTGTGTTTTGTCTGTTTCACGTATTGTTGTGTGTGTTTTGTCTGTTTCACGTGTTGTCGTGTGTGTTTTGTCTGTTTCACGTATTGTCTTGTGTGTTTTGTCTGTTTGACGTATTGTCGTGTGTGTTTTGTCTGTTTGACGTATTGTCGTGTGTGTTTTGTCTGCTTCACGTATTGTCGTGTGTGTTTTGTCTGTTTCACGTATTGTTGTGTGTGTTTTGTCTGTTTCACGTGTTGTCGTGTGTGTTTTGTCTGTTTCACGTGTTGTCGTGTGTTTTGTCTGTTTGACGTATTGTCGTGTGTGTTTTGTCTGTTTCACGTATTGTTGTGTGTGTTTTGTCTGTTTCACGTGTTGTCGTGTGTGTTTTGTCTGTTTCACGTGTTGTCGTGTGTTTTGTCTGTTTGACGTATTGTCGTGTGTGTTTTGTCTGTTTGACGTATTGTCGTGTGTGTTTTGTCTGTTTCACGTGTTGTCGTGTGTGTTTTGTCTGTTTGACGTATTGTCGTGTGTTTTGTCTGTTTAACGTATTGTCGTGTGTTTTGTCTGTTTGACGTATTGTCGTGTGTGTTTTGTCTGTTTCACGTATTGTTGTGTGTGTTTTGTCTGTTTGACGTATTGTCGTGTGTGTTTTGTCTGCTTCACGTATTGTTGTGTGTGTTTTGTCTGTTTCACGTATTGTTGTGTGTGTTTTGTCTGTTTCACGTGTTGTCGTGTGTGTTTTGTCTGTTTCACGTATTGTCGTGTGTGTTTTGTCTGTTTCACGTATTGTTGTGTGTGTTTTGTCTGTTTGACGTATTGTCGTGTGTGTTTTGTCTGCTTCACGTATTGTTGTGTGTGTTTTGTCTGTTTCACGTATTGTTGTGTGTGTTTTGTCTGTTTCACGTGTTGTCGTGTGTGTTTTGTCTGTTTCACGTGTTGTCGTGTGTTTTGTCTGTTTGACGTATTGTCGTGTGTGTTTTGTCTGTTTCACGTATTGTTGTGTGTGTTTTGTCTGTTTCACGTGTTGTCGTGTGTGTTTTGTCTGTTTCACGTGTTGTCGTGTGTTTTGTCTGTTTGACGTATTGTCGTGTGTGTTTTGTCTGTTTCACATATTGTTGTGTGTGTTTTGTCTGTTTCACGTGTTGTCGTGTGTGTTTTGTCTGTTTGACGTATTGTCGTGTGTGTTTTGTCTGTTTGACGTATTGTCGTGTGTGTTTTGTCTGCTTCACGTATTGTTGTGTGTGTTTTGTCTGTTTCACGTATTGTTGTCGTGTGTTTTGTCTGTTTCACGTATTGTTGTGTGTGTTTTGTCTGTTTCACGTATTGTCGTGTGTGTTTTGTCTGTTTCACGTATTGTCGTGTGTGTTTTGTCTGTTTCACGTATTGTTGCGTGTGTTTTGTCTGTTTGACGTATTGTCGTGTGTGTTTTGTCTGTTTCACGTGTTGTCGTGTGTGTTTTGTCTGTTTGACGTATTGTTGTGTGTGTTTTGTCTGTTTGACGTATTGTCGTGTGTGTTTTGTCTGTTTCACGTGTTGTCGTGTGTGTTTTGTCTGTTTGACGTATTGTCGTGTGTGTTTTGTCTGTTTGACGTATTGTTGTGTGTGTTTTGTCTGTTTCACGTATTGTCGTGTGTGAGTTTTCTGTTTCACGTATTGTCGTGTGTGTTTTGTCTGTTTCACGTATTGTCGTGTGTGAGTTTTCTGTTTCACGTATTGTTGTGTGTGTTTTGTCTGCTTCACGTATTGTTGTGTGTGTTTTGTCTGTTTCACGTATTGTTGTGTGTGTTTTGTCTGTTTGACGTGTTGTCGTGTGTGTTTTGTCTGTTTCACGTGTTGTCGTGTGTGTTTTGTCTGTTTCACGTATTGTCGTGTGTGTTTTGTCTGTTTGACGTATTGTCGTGTGTGTTTTGTCTGTTTCACGTATTGTTGTGTGTGTTTTGTCTGTTTCACGTATTGTCGTGTGTGTTTTGTCTGTTTGACGTATTGTTGTGTGTGTTTTGTCTGTTTCACGTATTGTTGTGTGTGTTTTGTCTGTTTCACGTATTGTTGTGTCTGTTTTGTCTGCTTCACGTATTGTTGTGTGTGTTTTGTCTGTTTCACGTATTGTTGTGTGTGTTTTGTCTGTTTGACGTATTGTCGTGTGTGTTTTGTCTGTTTGACGTATTGTCGTGTGTGTTTTGTCTGTTTCACGTGTTGTCGTGTGTTTTGTCTGTTTGACGTATTGTCGTGTGTGTTTTGTCTGTTTCACGTGTTGTCGTGTGTGTTTTGTCTGTTTCACGTATTGTCGTGTTTTGTCTGTTTCACGTATTGTCGTGTGTGTTTTGTCTGTTTCACGTATTGTTGTGTGTGTTTTGTCTGTTTCACGTATTGTTGTGTGTGTTTTGTCTGTTTCACGTATTGTTGTGTGTGTTTTGTCTGTTTCACGTATTGTTGTGTGTGTTTTGTCTGTTTCACGTATTGTCGTGTGTGTTTTGTCTGTTTCACGTATTGTCGTGTGTTTTGTCTGTTTCACGTATTGTCGTGTGTGTTTTGTCTGTTTCACGTATTGTTGTGTGTGGTTTTTCTGTTTGACGTATTGTCGTGTGTGTTTTGTCTGCTTCACGTATTGTTGTGTGTGTTTTGTCTGTTTCATGTATTGCCGTGTGTTTTGTCTGTTTCACGTATTGTCGTGTGTGTTTTGTCTGTTTCACGTATTGTCGTGTGTGAGTAATTATATACGTCCTGATTTAGTTTACCAGGAATATATTAAATGATCCTACTCCACACATACATGTTTACCTTTAAATAAAGGTCACGAAAATACAGTTTTTAATAATACGGATGTTATCAATTGCAAATTAAGCATTTCTAACTAAAGATAACGGGCTTATTTTATTTCTTTCCTACCGGATAGCTATTTATTTTCAGTATGCAGATAAATGGGGTAAAATACTCTCCCTCAGAACAGTTCTAATATCCAATCAGAAAATGGTATAAACTGAGGAAAAATAAATATCTCAAATATGATGAAAGATGGCGGTAAATAGATCTTGGTGAAAGATGGCGGTAAATAGATCTTGGTTCAAAGTTGACTGTTGTTTACCTGTTATGTCTTACGATGGTTTTACATACTATCTAATATTTAGATAGTGGTTGAGGCCATCAGCTCTCTTTAATAAAACTAATATTATACATATATGACAACTTTTTTTGTGTCACGAAGATTGAATATATTATGCATATGTATATGTGAGGGTGTGTATTTTACTCACATGTGGACAGCACCTGCATGACCGCATCATTACACTGAGGGGAGGTTGGGGCACATAAAACTAGCTTAACCCCGCCACTTTTTACTTGAAGTGTCTGTACCAAGCCAGGAAAGTGAGCAGTCATGTATTTTTGTTAGGATTATCGGTTTTGCTACTTTCTACTATTTTGATATTTGACCTTGACAATGAACCGGCAGTGCGGTATTTTGATATTTGACCTTGACATTGAACCGACAGTGCGGTATTTTGATATTTGACCTTGACATTGAACCGACAGTGCGGTATTTTGATATTTGACCTTGACATTGAACCGACAGTGCGGTATTTTGATATTTGACCTTGACATTGAACCGACAGTGCGGTATTTTCTGTTTTTCATTTTATTGATATGAAAATCCAACGATGTCAAAAATACTTTTAAATGACAAATATGTTATATCTATTCAGTACAATTAGAAATAATTTAATCATGAATCTAGAATGTTATTTTAAGAAATTGTTTCCCACGACAAAATGGTTCCAAATGACGCATGATAAAGCTTATGTATTATATTACTTTCTGTCACAAACTTCACTTATGTCTTAAGTTAAAAATAACAAAAGAAAAGCAATATACCAAACAGTCAAATCAACTCCAGAACATTGAAAGGTGAAACAGAAAACATTACACAATTGAGTCGACTAATGAGTGATAATTTACCCAAATATGGACGATGGAACATTGTTTTATAGTTAGTTCCCTTACCAATAAGAGGAAATAGTATCTTAAAAAAATACAAGCTGGATACAGAAAAACCAACACCATTAAAATGTAAATCTATAGAAAAATTTAAATAGAAATGAGTGGGACAAGTCGACTTTACAGAAAGCAATAGCAGGTGCCAGATGATGTGCTTCAACATGTCAGGGGCCGTCGTTGTCGAGATTGTTTTGTAGTTGAGTTCGAACCCTGGTTTAACTGTGAACGTATCTGGTGAAGGTTTGACTGTGAACGTATCTGTTGAAGGTTTGACTGTGAACGTATCTGGTGAAGGTTTGACTGTGAACGTATCTGGTGAAGGTTTGACTGTGAACGTATCTGGTGAAGGTTTAACTGTGAACGTATCTGGTGAAGGTTTGACTGTGAACGTATCTGGTGAAGGTTTGACTGTGAACGTATCTGGTGAAGGTTTGACTGTGAACGTATCTGGTGAAGGTTTGAATGTGAACGTATCTGGTGAAGGTTTGACTGTGAACGTATCTGGTGAAGGTTTGACTGTGAACGTATCTGATGAAGGTTTGACTGAACGTATCTGGTGAAGGTTTTTTCCGTATCAAATATCTACATTGTTTATAGTATCTATTAAAAAAAACAATCATTCAATAATTAGGAAGCAATAATTACATTTTTACTTGGGGCGAGTGTGTCGACGTTTTTACTTGGGGCGAGTGTGGAGACGTTTTTACTTGGGGCGAGTGTGGAGACGTTTTAACTTGGGGCGAGTGTGGAGACGTTTTTACTTAGGGCGAGTGTGGAGACGTTTTTACTTAGGGCGAGTGTGGAGACATTTTCGTTTCTGGCAATATTTATTTCCCCAAAAGTCGTCCAGGAAATGTTAAACTTATTCGAATCTGGAAATAATATTTTTCCTTAAATAACGAATTTCCTAGAGAATTCAAGTCAAACATTATCTTGGATTTAATATAATTTATGACACTTCTAGACATCACGTTTTCAATTTGAAAAAAAAGATGTCCCTTAGAAAAACCACTTAATACCCTTCCAAAGACACGTACATATTAATCATTAATTTATATCATTAAAACAGTTGTTCCTTTTTTCAATGACAAACTGAACAGTGTGATCCAAAAGAGGAATTCTACTTGAATTTAATATGTCCCTGAATGAGAATAGGAAACATATGTGTGGTGAACACGTGCATTACACTTCATTATTATATAGTAGTAATCTAATATCCTTCACACTTAGGAAACATATGTGTGGTGAACACGTGCATTACACTTCATTATTATATAGTAGTAATCTAATATCCTTCACACTTAGGAAACATATGTGTGGTGAACACGTGCATTACACTTCATTATTATATAGTAGTAATCTAATATATACAGTTTCCTTCACACTTAACTCCTAGTTCCGGAACCTCATATGATCTACTGGTTGACCTTCTTGTTTAAACATTATAATAGTGTCCGTGAGATATTTACTTGTTTACAAACTGAAGATATTTACTTGTTTACAAACTGAAATGTAGCATATGATAATTTTAGTAAATGTTTTAATGAGGTAGCAAACGAACATGCATCATTTAAGGAAAGACAAATATTATCTAAGCAGGTACCGTACATGAATAAAGAATTAAAAAGTGCTATTTATAGAAAAAAGATGCTGTTTAATAAATTTCAGCAAGCAAATTCTAACAAAAATTGGGAAGCAGAAAACAGAGGAATGTTGTTACTAAAGTAAAGAACAAATCTACAAATAATTATTTCATTGAAAGATGTGCTGGTGGCCCTAAGTCCAAGGATTTCTGGCCAAAAGTAAAACATTTTCTAACAAACAAAGGTAGCATATGGAAAAAAAAACCATCCTGTCTGAAAATGATGTTTTAATTACAAAGCAGGGATGTGATATTTTTAATAATTACTTTGTGAATGTTGCCAAAAACATCGGAAATAATTGTACAAAAGGTTGATGATGCTCATAACCACCCTGATTTGGCATTAGAACATTTTTCTTTTTGCAGAAATTGACGAGGAATTTGTTGGTAAACGTATCAGTAAAATTAATGTAAAAAAGACTACCGGAATAGATGGAATTTCTCAAAAACTTTTACATTTTGCTAAACCAGTATTATTACAAAGCCTTTAACAAAAATTGTAAATCTTGCAATAACATCATCAACCTTTCCCACCAGATTAAAAGAGGCACCGGTAGCAACTGTTCATAAGAAAAATAGTGTGTTGGAAGCAGGCAATTACAAACCTGTAAGTGTACTACCAGCTATGTCTAAAAAAAAAAATGAAAATTCACTTGAAATTCAGTTAGTTAAATATTTTGATAAAATCGTCAATCCTTTTTTGGCAGCTTTTAGATGCGGATTTGGATGTCAGTCAACCCTTTTGAGAGTGATTGAAGACTGGAAAAAAGCCCTTGATAAAAATGAATATCTTGCTGCTATTTTAATGGACTTATCTAAGGCCTTTGATTGCCTCCCACACGACTTGTTATTAATGAAACTTAAGGCTTATGGCTTGTCTCAATCAGCTCTAGAAATGCTAAATAGTTACTTAACAAATAGGAAACAATGTGTCAAAATTGGTCAAAATACTAGTGATTTATCAGATATTGCTAAAGGTGTTACTCAAGGTTCCATATTGGGCCCTATGTTATTTAAAATTTTTGTCAATGATCTATTTTTCTTTGTACACAAATGCGAATTATATAATTATGCAGATGACAACACCTTGTCAAAATCAGACAAATCTTTAGAAAAAGTTATAGCCTCCTTAGAAGAGGATAGTAAGGCATTAATTAATTGGTTTTCTGTCAATAAAATGCAGGCAAATCATGAGAAATTCCAAGCTATTTCTCTCGGTAAAAAAACTCCTGATAAAAATATTATATTTAATTTAGATGGAATTTCCATAGTCTGTGATGATGAAGTCAAACTGTTGGGTGTCACCATTGACTTCAAATTAAATGTCAACAGTCATATTACTATAAATATTTGTAAGAAGGCTGCAAGGCAATTGAATGTTTTAAAGTGGATAGGAAAACATCTGTACAGATTTGGCAAACTTACTATTTATCATTCATTTATTATGTCAAATTTTAGTTACTGTCCGCTTACCTGGCACTTATGTACTGAACAAAATTCCAAAAAATAGAGAAATACAATAACGTGCTCTCCAGTTTATCTACAATGATTCAGATAGCTCATATGAAACACTACTCCAAAATTCTAAATTACCCTCACTTAAAACCCGGAGAATGAGAACAATTGCCTTGGAGACCTTCAAAATTATACATAAGAAAAGTCCACTGTTTTTACAAGACCTTGTAACCATTAAAAATAACATATATAATTTTAGGTATATATTAAATACAGCTGATATTCCCAGACCGAGAACAACAAAGTACGGTAAAAACTCTTTCAGGTATGAGGCAGCAATATCATGGAATACATTGTCAAGTGAGGTCAGAAATATGTCCTCATTTGACCAGTTTAAAAATTATATTTCGGATTGGTGTGGTGGGGAAAGGTGTTTCTGCAGCTCATGTAAATATCAAGCTGTGCTGTCTCATGCCTGAATAGTCTCCTGCTTTATCACTTATTTTATTTGTATAATTTGTGTTTGTTTGCTTCTTATATAATCTAATTTGCTTTTGTGATCTTATTTGCTTTTGTGATCTTATTTGCTTTTGTGATCTTATTTGCTTTTGTGATCTAATTTGCTTTTGTGATATGATTTGCCTTTGTGATATTAGGGACCGACCATTTAAATTGCAGGGGGGGTTATGGTTTTTTGTTTCGTTCAGAAATTTTTTTTCGGACACCAAGAGAGTTCGAATATTTATTTTTTTTGTCGCGCACAGCGCGATAATTTTTTCAAGAAATTTAACGTTAGGTTATATGACAAAAACTCTGAATCAGATTTTTTTTTTCCTCCACCAAAATCAGAATATTTTTTTTAGCAACATTGGGAATCAGATTATTTTTTAGAAATAAACCATAACCCCCCTTCAAGTTAAATGGTCCGTCCCTTGTTTGCTTGTGCGATCTTATTTGCTTTTTATGTGATCTTATTTGCTTTTGTGATCTTATTTGCTTTTATATGATCTTATGTGCTTCTATTTGCTTTTTATGGACTCTTACTTTGTTTTTTATGGACTCTTACTTTGTTTTTTATGGACTCTTACTTTGTTTTTTATGGACTCTTACTTTGCTTTATATGGACTCTTACTTGCTTTTATGTGCTCATATTTGATTTATCTGTGCTTGCCTGTTTTAGAAATTTATGTTTGCTTGTATATATGTTATAGTCGGTTTTAAGAGCTTCATGTAGCTCATCTTATTTGTTATATGTACCGACTTTAAATAAAATGTACTTACTTACTTACTTTACTTACTATATATACACGTTGTAATTATAACAAGTACATGCGTACTGATAATGTGTAAATCGAACTGTACCTATTTGAGTACAAGTGAATTGATTAGGAATTAAAACAAAGCGAAAGAAAATTTGCCGGTATTTAGTGGGGTTCGAGTTGCTCAATCTTTTGTTTTCTATGTATTGTTTTGTATTTGTTCTTTTCTTTTGGCCATTGTTTTGTCTGTCCTTCGAGTTACGGCTTCTGATTACCCCTTTGGTATCTTTTGGCCATTGTTTTGTCTGTCCTTCGAGTTACGGCTTCTGATTACCCTTTGGTATCTTTTGGCCATTGTTTTGTCTGTCCTTCCAGTTACGGCTTCTGATTACCCTTTGGTATCTTTTGGCCATTGTTTTGTCTGTCCTTCGAGTTACGGCTTCTGATTACCCTTTGGTATCTTTTGGCCATTGTTTTGTCTGTCCTTCGAGTTACGGGTTCTGATTACCCTTTGGTATCTTTTGGCATTGTTTTGTCTGTCCTTCGAGTTACGGCTTCTGATTACCCTTTGGTATCTTTTGGTCATTGTTTTGTCTGTCCTTCCAGTTACGGCTTCTGATTACCCTTTGGTATCTTTTGGCCATTGTTTTGTCTGTCCTTCGAGTTACGGCTTCTGATTACCCTTTGGTATCTTTTGGTCATTGTTTTGTCTGTCCTTCCAGTTACGGCTTCTGATTACCCTTTGGTATCTTTTGGCCATTGTTTTGTCTGTCCTTCCAGTTACGGCTTCTGATTACCCTTTGGTATCTTTTGGCCATTGTTTTGTCTGTCCTTCCAGTTACGGCTTCTGATTACCCTTTGGTATCTTTTGGCCATTGTTTTGTCTGTCCTTCCAGTTACAGCTTCTTATTACCCCTTTGGTATCTTTTGGCCATTGTTTTGTCTGTCCTTCCAGTTACGGCTTCTGATTACCCTTTGGTATCTTTTGGCCATTGTTTTGTCTGTCCTTCGAGTTACGGGTTCTGATTACCCCTTTGGTATCTTTTGGCCATTGTTTTGTCTGTCCTTCGAGTTACGGCTTCTGATTACCCATTGGTATCTTTTGGCCATTGTTTTGTCTGTCCTTCCAGTTACGGCTTCTGATTACCCTTTGGTATCATTTGGCCATTGTTTTGTCTGTCCTTCGAGTTACGGGTTCTGATTACCCCTTTGGTATCTTTTGGCCATTGTTTTGTCTGTCCTTCGAGTTACGAGTTCTGATTACCCCTTTGGTATCTTTTGGCCATTGTTTTGTCTGTCCTTCGAGTTACGGCTTCTGATTACCCCTTTGGTATCTTTTGGCCATTGTGTTGTCTGTCCTTCGAGTTACAGCTTCTGATTACCCCTTTGGTATCTTTTGGCCATTGTTTTATCTGTCCTTCGAGTTACGGGTTCTGATTACCCCTTTGGTATCTTTTGGCCATTGTTTTGTCTGTCCTTCGAGTTACGGGTTCTGATTACCCTTTGGTATCTTTTGGCCATTGTTTTGTCTGTCCTTCCAGTTACGGCTTCTTATTACCCTTTGGTATCTTTTGGCCATTGTTTTGTCTGTCCTTCGAGTTACGGCTTCTGATTACCCTTTGGTATCTTTTGGCCATTGTTTTGTCTGTCCTTCGAGTTACGGGTTCTGATTACCCTTTGGTATCTTTTGTCATTGTTTTGTCTGTCCTTCCAGTTACGGCTTCTGATTACCCCTTTGGTATCTTTTGGCCATTGTTTTGTCTGTCCTTCCAGTTACGGCTTCTGATTACCCTTTGGTATCTTTTGGCCATTGTTTTGTCTGTCCTTCCAGTTACGGCTTCTTATTACCCCTTTGGTATCTTTTGGCCATTGTTTTGTCTGTCCTTCGAGTTACGGCTTCTGATTACCCTTTGGTATCTTTTGGCCATTGTTTTGTCTGTCCTTCGAGTTACGGGTTCTGATTACCCCTTTGGTATCTTTTGGCCATTGTTTTGTCTGTCCTTCGAGTTACGGCTTCTGATTACCCATTGGTATCTTTTGGCCATTGTTTTGTCTGTCCTTCCAGTTACGGCTTCTGATTACCCTTTGGTATCATTTGGCCATTGTTTTGTCTGTCCTTCGAGTTACGGGTTCTGATTACCCCTTTGGTATCTTTTGGCCATTGTTTTGTCTGTCCTTCGAGTTACGGGTTCTGATTACCCCTTTGGTATCTTTTGGCCATTGTTTTGTCTGTCCTTCGAGTTACGGCTTCTGATTACCCCTTTGGTATCTTTTGGCCATTGTGTTGTCTGTCCTTCGAGTTACAGCTTCTGATTACCCCTTTGGTATCTTTTGGCCATTGTTTTATCTGTCCTTCGAGTTACGGGTTCTGATTACCCCTTTGGTATCTTTTGGCCATTGTTTTGTCTGTCCTTCGAGTTACGGGTTCTGATTACCCTTTGGTATCTTTTGGCCATTGTTTTGTCTGTCCTTCCAGTTACGGCTTCTTATTACCCTTTGGTATCTTTTGGCCATTGTTTTGTCTGTCCTTCGAGTTACGGCTTCTGATTACCCTTTGGTATCTTTTGGCCATTGTTTTGTCTGTCCTTCGAGTTACGGGTTCTGATTACCCTTTGGTATCTTTTGTCATTGTTTTGTCTGTCCTTCCAGTTACGGCTTCTGATTACCCCTTTGGTATCTTTTGGCCATTGTTTTGTCTGTCCTTCCAGTTACGGCTTCTGATTACCCTTTGGTATCTTTTGGCCATTGTTTTGTCTGTCCTTCCAGTTACGGCTTCTTATTACCCCTTTGGTATCTTTTGGCCATTGTTTTGTCTGTCCTTCGAGTTACGGCTTCTGATTACCCTTTGGTATCTTTTGGCCATTGTTTTGTCTGTCCTTCGAGTTACGGCTTCTGATTACCCCTTTGGTATCTTTTGGCCATTGTTTTGTCTGTCCTTCGAGTTACGGCTTCTGATTACCCCTTTGGTATCTTTTGGCCATTGTTTTGTCTGTCCTTCCAGTTACGGCTTCTGATTACCCTTTGGTATCTTTTGGCCATTGTTTTGTCTGTCCTTCGAGTTACGGCTTCTGATTACCCCTTTGGTATCTTTTGGCCATTGTTTTGTCTGTCCTTCGAGTTACGACTTCTGATTACCCTTTGGTATCTTTTGGCCATTGTTTTGTCTGTCCTTCGAGTTACGGGTTCTGATTACCCCTTTGGTATCTTTTGGCCATTGTTTTGTCTGTCCTTCCAGTTACGGCTTCTGATTACCCCTTTGGTATCTTTTGGCCATTGTTTTGTCTGTCCTTCCAGTTACGGCTTCTGATTACCCCTTTGGTATCTTTTGGCCATTGTTTTGTCTGTCCTTCCAGTTACGGCTTCTGATTACCCTTTGGTATCTTTTGGCCATTGTTTTGTCTGTCCTTCCAGTTACGGCTTCTGATTACCCTTTGGTATCTTTTGGCCATTGTTTTGTCTGTCCTTCGAGTTACGGGTTCTGATTACCCTTTGGTATCTTTTGGCCATTGTTTTGTCTGTCCTTCGAGTTACGGCTTCTGATTACCCTTTGGTATCTTTTGGCCATTGTTTTGTCTGTCCTTCGAGTTACGGGTTCTGATTACCCCTTTATTATCTTTTGGCCATTGTTTTGTCTGTCCTTCGTGTTACGGGTTCTGATTACCCCTTTGGTATCTTTTGGCCATTGTTTTGTCTGTCCTTCGAGTTACGGCTTCTGATTACCCTTTGGTATCTTTTGGCCATTGTTTTGTCTGTCCTTCGAGTTACGGGTTCTGATTACCCCTTTGGTATCTTTTGGCCATTGTTTTGTCTGTCCTTCGAGTTACGGCTTCTGATTACCCCTTTGGTATCTTTTGGCCATTGTTTTGTCTGTCCTTCGAGTTACGGGTTCTGATTACCCCTTTGGTATCTTTTGGCCATTGTTTTGTCTGTCCTTCGAGTTACGGCTTCTGATTACCCTTTGGTATCTTTTGGCCATTGTTTTGTCTGTCCTTCGAGTTACGGGTTCTGATTACCCCTTTGGTATCTTTTGGCCATTGTTTTGTCTGTCCTTCGAGTTACGGCTTCTGATTACCCTTTGGTATCTTTTGGCCATTGTTTTGTCTGTCCTTCGAGTTACGGCTTCTGATTACCCTTTGGTATCTTTTGGCCATTGTTTTGTCTGTCCTTCGAGTTACGGGTTCTCATTACCCCTTTGTTATCTTTTGGCCATTGTTTTGTCTGTCCTTCGAGTTACAGCTTCTGATTACCCCTTTGGTATCTTTTGGCCATTGTTTTGTCTGTCCTTCGAGTTACGGGTTCTGATTACCCCTTTGGTATCTTTTGGCCATTGTTTTGTCTGTCCTTCGAGTTACGGCTTCTGATTACCCTTTGGTATCTTTTGGCCATTGTTTTGTCTGTCCTTCGAGTTACGGCTTCTGATTACCCTTTGGTATCTTTTGGCCATTGTTTTGTCTGTCCTTCGAGTTACGGGTTCTGATTACCCCTTTGTTATCTTTTGGCCATTGTTTTGTCTGTCCTTCGAGTTACAGCTTCTGATTACCCCTTTGGTATCTTTTGGCCATTGTTTTGTCTGTCCTTCGAGTTACGGGTTCTGATTACCCCTTTGGTATCTTTTGGCCATTGTTTTGTCTGTCCTTCGAGTTACGGCTTCTGATTACCCTTTGGTATCTTTTGGCCATTGTTTTGTCTGTCCTTCCAGTTACGGCTTCTGATTACCCCTTTGGTATCTTTTGGCCATTGTTTTGTCTGTCCTTCGAGTTACAGCTTCTGATTACCCCTTTGGTATCTTTTGGCCATTGTTTTGTCTGTCCTTCCAGTTACGGCTTCTGATTACCCTTTGGTATCTTTTGGCCATTGTTTTGTCTGTCCTTCGAGTTACGGGTTCTGATTACCCCTTTGGTATCTTATGGCCATTGTTTTGTCTGTCCTTCGAGTTACGGCTTCTGATTACACTTTGGTATCTTTTGGCCATTGTTTTGTCTGTCCTTCGAGTTACGGGTTCTGATTACCCTTTGGTATCTTTTGGCCATTGTTTTGTCTGTCCTTCCAGTTACGGCTTCTTATTACCCCTTTGGTATCTTTTGGCCATTGTTTTGTCTGTCCTTCGAGTTACGGGTTCTGATTACCCCTTTGGTATCTTTTGGCCATTGTTTTGTCTGTCCTTCCAGTTACGGCTTCTGATTACCCTTTGGTATCTTTTGGCCATTGTTTTGTCTGTCCTTCGAGTTACGGGTTCTGATTACCCTTTGGTATCTTTTGGCCATTGTTTTGTCTGTCCTTCCAGTTACGGCTTCTGATTACCCTTTGGTATCTTTTGGCCATTGTTTTGTCTGTCCTTCCAGTTACGGCTTCTGATTACCCTTTGGTATCTTTTGGCCATTGTTTTGTCTGTCCTTCGAGTTACAGCTTCTTATTACCCCTTTGGTATCTTTTGGCCATTGTTTTGTCTGTCCTTCCAGTTACGGCTTCTGATTACCCTTTGGTATCTTTTGGCCATTGTTTTGTCTGTCCTTCGAGTTACGGGTTCTGATTACCCCTTTGGTATCTTTTGGCCATTGTTTTGTCTGTCCTTCCAGTTACGGCTTCTGATTACCCTTTGGTATCTTTTGGCCATTGTTTTGTCTGTCCTTCCAGTTACGGCTTCTGATTACCCTTTGGTATCTTTTGGCCATTGTTTTGTCTGTCCTTCGAGTTACGGGTTCTGATTACCCCTTTGGTATCTTTTGGCCATTGTTTTGTCTGTCCTTCGAGTTACGGGTTCTGATTACCCCTTTGGTATCTTTTGGCCATTGTTTTGTCTGTCCTTCGAGTTACGGCTTCTGATTACCCCTTTGGTATCTTTTGGCCATTGTGTTGTCTGTCCTTCGAGTTACAGCTTCTGATTACCCCTTTGGTATCTTTTGGCCATTGTTTTATCTGTCCTTCGAGTTACGGGCTCTGATTACCCCTTTGGTATCTTTTGGCCATTGTTTTGTCTGTCCTTCGAGTTACGGGTTCTGATTTCCCTTTGGTATCTTTTGGCCATTGTTTTGTCTGTCCTTCGAGTTACGGCTTCTGATTACCCTTTGGTATCTTTTGGTCATTGTTTTGTCTGTCCTTCCAGTTACGGCTTCTGATTACCCTTTGGTATCTTTTGGCCATTGTTTTGTCTGTCCTTCCAGTTACGGCTTCTGATTACCCTTTGGTATCTTTTGGCCATTGTTTTGTCTGTCCTTCCAGTTACGGCTTCTGATTACCCTTTGGTATCTTTTGGCCATTGTTTTGTCTGTCCTTCCAGTTACGGCTTCTTATTACCCCTTTGGTATCTTTTGGCCATTGTTTTGTCTGTCCTTCGAGTTACGGCTTCTGATTACCCTTTGGTATCTTTTGGCCATTGTTTTGTCTGTCCTTCGAGTTACGGCTTCTGATTACCCCTTTGGTATCTTTTGGCCATTGATTTGTCTGTCCTTCCAGTTACGGGTTCTGATTACCCCTTTGGTATCTTTTGGCCATTGTTTTGTCTGTCCTTCCAGTTACGGGTTCTGATTACCCCTTTGGTATCTTTTGGCCATTGTTTTGTCTGTCCTTCGAGTTACGGCTTCTGATTACCCCTTTGGTATCTTATGGCCATTGTTTTGTCTGTCCTTCGAGTTACGGCTTCTGATTACACTTTGGTATCTTTTGGCCATTGTTTTGTCTGTCCTTCGAGTTACGGGTTCTGATTACCCTTTGGTATCTTTTGGCCATTGTTTTGTCTGTCCTTCCAGTTACGGCTTCTTATTACCCCTTTGGTATCTTTTGGCCATTGTTTTGTCTGTCCTTCGAGTTACGGGTTCTGATTACCCCTTTGGTATCTTTTGGCCATTGTTTTGTCTGTCCTTCCAGTTACGGCTTCTGATTACCCTTTGGTATCTTTTGGCCATTGTTTTGTCTGTCCTTCGAGTTACGGGTTCTGATTACCCTTTGGTATCTTTTGGCCATTGTTTTGTCTGTCCTTCCAGTTACGGCTTCTGATTACCCTTTGGTATCTTTTGGCCATTGTTTTGTCTGTCCTTCCAGTTACGGCTTCTGATTACCCTTTGGTATCTTTTGGCCATTGTTTTGTCTGTCCTTCGAGTTACAGCTTCTTATTACCCCTTTGGTATCTTTTGGCCATTGTTTTGTCTGTCCTTCCAGTTACGGCTTCTGATTACCCTTTGGTATCTTTTGGCCATTGTTTTGTCTGTCCTTCGAGTTACGGGTTCTGATTACCCCTTTGGTATCTTTTGGCCATTGTTTTGTCTGTCCTTCCAGTTACGGCTTCTGATTACCCTTTGGTATCTTTTGGCCATTGTTTTGTCTGTCCTTCCAGTTACGGCTTCTGATTACCCTTTGGTATCTTTTGGCCATTGTTTTGTCTGTCCTTCGAGTTACGGGTTCTGATTACCCCTTTGGTATCTTTTGGCCATTGTTTTGTCTGTCCTTCGAGTTACGGGTTCTGATTACCCCTTTGGTATCTTTTGGCCATTGTTTTGTCTGTCCTTCGAGTTACGGCTTCTGATTACCCCTTTGGTATCTTTTGGCCATTGTGTTGTCTGTCCTTCGAGTTACAGCTTCTGATTACCCCTTTGGTATCTTTTGGCCATTGTTTTATCTGTCCTTCGAGTTACGGGCTCTGATTACCCCTTTGGTATCTTTTGGCCATTGTTTTGTCTGTCCTTCGAGTTACGGGTTCTGATTTCCCTTTGGTATCTTTTGGCCATTGTTTTGTCTGTCCTTCGAGTTACGGCTTCTGATTACCCTTTGGTATCTTTTGGTCATTGTTTTGTCTGTCCTTCCAGTTACGGCTTCTGATTACCCTTTGGTATCTTTTGGCCATTGTTTTGTCTGTCCTTCCAGTTACGGCTTCTGATTACCCCTTTGGTATCTTTTGGCCATTGTTTTGTCTGTCCTTCCAGTTACGGCTTCTGATTACCCTTTGGTATCTTTTGGCCATTGTTTTGTCTGTCCTTCCAGTTACGGCTTCTTATTACCCCTTTGGTATCTTTTGGCCATTGTTTTGTCTGTCCTTCGAGTTACGGCTTCTGATTACCCTTTGGTATCTTTTGGCCATTGTTTTGTCTGTCCTTCGAGTTACGGCTTCTGATTACCCCTTTGGTATCTTTTGGCCATTGATTTGTCTGTCCTTCCAGTTACGGGTTCTGATTACCCCTTTGGTATCTTTTGGCCATTGTTTTGTCTGTCCTTCCAGTTACGGGTTCTGATTACCCTTTGGTATCTTTTGGCCATTGTTTTGTCTGTCCTTCGAGTTACGGCTTCTGATTACCCTTTGGTATCTTTTGGCCATTGTTTTGTCTGTCCTTCCAGTTACGGCTTCTGATTACCCTTTGGTATCTTTTGGCCATTGTTTTGTCTGTCCTTCCAGTTACAGCTTCTTATTACCCCTTTGGTATCTTTTGGCCATTGTTTTGTCTGTCCTTCCAGTTACGGCTTCTGATTACCATTTGGTATCTTTTGGCCATTGTTTTGTCTGTCCTTCGAGTTACGGGTTCTGATTACCCCTTTGGTATCTTTTGGCCATTGTTTTGTCTGTCCTTCCAGTTACGGCTTCTGATTACCCTTTGGTATCTTTTGGCCATTGTTTTGTCTGTCCTTCCAGTTACGGCTTCTGATTACCCTTTGGTATCTTTTGGCCATTGTTTTGTCTGTCCTTCGAGTTACGGGTTCTGATTACCCCTTTGGTATCTTTTGGCCATTGTTTTGTCTGTCCTTCGAGTTACGGGTTCTGATTACCCCTTTGGTATCTTTTGGCCATTGTTTTGTCTGTCCTTCGAGTTACGGCTTCTGATTACCCCTTTGGTATCTTTTGGCCATTGTGTTGTCTGTCCTTCGAGTAACAGCTTCTGATTACCCCTTTGGTATCTTTTGGCCATTGTTTTATCTGTCCTTCGAGTTACGGGTTCTGATTACCCTTTGGTATCTTTTGGCCATTGTTTTGTCTGTCCTTCGAGTTACGGCTTCTGATTACCCTTTGGTATCTTTTGGCCATTGTTTTGTCTGTCCTTCGAGTTACGGCTTCTGATTACCCTTTGGTATCTGTTGGCCATTGTTTTGTCTGTCCTTCGAGTTACGGGTTCTGATTACCCTTTGGTATCTATTGGTCATTGTTTTGTCTGTCCTTCCAGTTACGGCTTCTGATTACCCTTTGGTATCTTTTGGCCATTGTTTTGTCTGTCCTTCCAGTTACGGCTTCTGATTACCCTTTGGTATCTTTTGGCCATTGTTTTGTCTGTCCTTCCAGTTACGGCTTCTGATTACCCTTTGGTATCTTTTGGCCATTGTTTTGTCTGTCCTTCCAGTTACGGCTTCTTATTACCCCTTTGGTATCTTTTGGCCATTGTTTTGTCTGTCCTTCGAGTTACGGCTTCTGATTACCCTTTGGTATCTTTTGGCCATTGTTTTGTCTGTCCTTCGAGTTACGGCTTCTGATTACCCCTTTGGTATCTTTTGGCCATTGTTTTGTCTGTCCTTCCAGTTACGGCTTCTGATTACCCTTTGGTATCTTTTGGCCATTGTTTTGTCTGTCCTTCGAGTTACGGCTTCTGATTACCCCTTTGGTATCTGTTGGCCATTGTTTTGTCTGTCCTTCCAGTTACGGCTTCTGATTACCCTTTGGTATCTTTTGGCCATTGTTTTGTCTGTCCTTCGAGTTACGGCTTCTGATTACCCTTTGGTATCTTTTGGCCATTGTTTTGTCTGTCCTTCCAGTTACGGCTTCTGATTACCCTTTGGTATCTTTTGGCCATTGTTTTGTCTGTCCTTCGAGTTACGGGTTCTGATTACCCTTTGGTATCTTTTGGCCATTGTTTTGTCTGTCCTTCGAGTTACGGGTTCTGATTACCCTTTGGTATCTTTTGGCCATTGTTTTGTCTGTCCTTCGAGTTACGGCTTCTGATTACCCTTTGGTATCTTTTGGCCATTGTTTTGTCTGTCCTTCGAGTTACGGCTTCTGATTACCCTTTGGTATCTTTTGGCCATTGTTTTGTCTGTCCTTCGAGTTACGGGTTCTGATTACCCTTTGGTATCTTTTGGTCATTGTTTTGTCTGTCCTTCCAGTTACGGCTTCTGATTACCCTTTGGTATCTTTTGGCCATTGTTTTGTCTGTCCTTCCAGTTACGGCTTCTGATTACCCTTTGGTATCTTTTGGCCATTGTTTTGTCTGTCCTTCCAGTTACGGCTTCTGATTACCCTTTGGTATCTTTTGGCCATTGTTTTGTCTGTCCTTCCAGTTACGGCTTCTTATTACCCCTTTGGTATCTTTTGGCCATTGTTTTGTCTGTCCTTCGAGTTACGGCTTCTGATTACCCTTTGGTATCTTTTGGCCATTGTTTTGTCTGTCCTTCGAGTTACGGCTTCTGATTACCCCTTTGGTATCTTTTGGCCATTGATTTGTCTGTCCTTCCAGTTACGGGTTCTGATTACCCCTTTGGTATCTTTTGGCCATTGTTTTGTCTGTCCTTCCAGTTACGGCTTATGATTACCCTTTGGTATCTTTTGGCCATTGTTTTGTCTGTCCTTCGAGTTACGGGTTCTGATTACCCTTTGGTATCTTTTGGCCATTGTTTTGTCTGTCCTTCCAGTTACGGCTTCTGATTACCCTTTGGTATCTGTTGGCCATTGTTTTGTCTGTCCTTCCAGTTACGGCTTCTGATTACCCTTTGGTATCTTTTGGCCATTGTTTTGTCTGTCCTTCCAGTTACAGCTTCTTATTACCCCTTTGGTATCTTTTGGCCATTGTTTTGTCTGTCCTTCCAGTTACGGCTTCTGATTACCCTTTGGTATCTTTTGGCCATTGTTTTGTCTGTCCTTCGAGTTACGGGTTCTGATTACCCCTTTGGTATCTTTTGGCCATTGTTTTGTCTGTCCTTCCAGTTACGGCTTCTGATTACCCTTTGGTATCTTTTGGCCATTGTTTTGTCTGTCCTTCCAGTTACGGCTTCTGATTACCCTTTGGTATCTTTTGGCCATTGTTTTGTCTGTCCTTCGAGTTACGGGTTCTGATTACCCCTTTGGTATCTTTTGGCCATTGTTTTGTCTGTCCATCGAGTTACGGGTTCTGATTACCCCTTTGGTATCTTTTGGCCATTGTTTTGTCTGTCCTTCGAGTTACGGCTTCTGATTACCCCTTTGGTATCTTTTGGCCATTGTGTTGTCTGTCCTTCGAGTAACAGCTTCTGATTACCCCTTTGGTATCTTTTGGCCATTGCTTTATCTGTCCTTCGAGTTACGGGCTCTGATTACCCCTTTGGTATCTTTTGGCCATTGTTTTGTCTGTCCTTCGAGTTACGGGTTCTGATTACCCTTTGGTATCTTTTGGCCATTGTTTTGTCTGTCCTTCGAGTTACGGCTTCTGATTACCCTTTGGTATCTTTTGGCCATTGTTTTGTCTGTCCTTCGAGTTACGGCTTCTGATTACCCTTTGGTATCTTTTGGCCATTGTTTTGTCTGTCCTTCGAGTTACGGGTTCTGATTACCCTTTGGTATCTTTTGGTCATTGTTTTGTCTGTCCTTCCAGTTACGGCTTCTGATTACCCTTTGGTATCTTTTGGCCATTGTTTTGTCTGTCCTTCCAGTTACGGCTTCTGATTACCCTTTGGTATCTTTTGGCCATTGTTTTGTCTGTCCTTCCAGTTACGGCTTCTTATTACCCCTTTGGTATCTTTTGGCCATTGTTTTGTCTGTCCTTCGAGTTACGGCTTCTGATTACCCTTTGGTATCTTTTGGCCATTGTTTTGTCTGTCCTTCGAGTTACGGCTTCTGATTACCCCTTTGGTATCTTTTGGCCATTGTTTTGTCTGTCCTTCCAGTTACGGCTTCTGATTACCCTATGGTATCTTTTGGCCATTGTTTTGTCTGTCCTTCGAGTTACGGCTTCTGATTACCCCTTTGGTATCTGTTGGCCATTGTTTTGTCTGTCCTTCCAGTTACGGCTTCTGATTACCCTTTGGTATCTTTTGGCCATTGTTTTGTCTGTCCTTCGAGTTACGGCTTCTGATTACCCCTTTGGTATCTTTTGGCCATTGTTTTGTCTGTCCTTCGAGTAACGGCTTCTGATTACCCTTTGGTATCTTTTGGCCATTGTTTTGTCTGTCCTTCGAGTTACGGGTTCTGATTACCCCTTTGGTATCTTTTGGCCATTGTTTTGTCTGTCCTTCCAGTTACGGCTTCTGATTACCCCTTTGGTATCTTTTGGCCATTGTTTTGTCTGTCCTTCCAGTTACGGCTTCTGATTACCCCTTTGGTATCTTTTGGCCATTGTTTTGTCTGTCCTTCCAGTTACGGCTTCTGATTACCCTTTGGTATCTTTTGGCCATTGTTTTGTCTGTCCTTCCAGTTACGGCTTCTGATTACCCTTTGGTATCTTTTGGCCATTGTTTTGTCTGTCCTTCGAGTTACGGGTTCTGATTACCCTTTGGTATCTTTTGGCCATTGTTTTGTCTGTCCTTCGAGTTACGGCTTCTGATTACCCTTTGGTATCTTTTGGCCATTGTTTTGTCTGTCCTTCGAGTTACGGGTTCTGATTACCCCTTTGGTATCTTTTGGCCATTGTTTTGTCTGTCCTTCGAGTTACGGCTTCTGATTACCCTTTGGTATCTTTTGGCCATTGTTTTGTCTGTCCTTCGAGTTACGGGTTCTGATTACCCCTTTGGTATCTTTTGGCCATTGTTTTGTCTGTCCTTCGAGTTACGGCTTCTGATTACCCCTTTGGTATCTTTGGCCATTGTTTTGTCTGTCCTTCGAGTTACGTTTTCTGATTACCCCTTTGGTATCTTTTGGCCATTGTTTTGTCTGTCCTTCGAGTTACGGCTTCTGATTACCCTTTGGTATCTTTTGGCCATTGTTTTGTCTGTACTTCGAGTTACGGGTTCTGATTACCCCTTTGGTATCTTTTGGCCATTGTTTTGTCTGTCCTTCGAGTTACGGCTTCTGATTACCCTTTGGTATCTTTTGGCCATTGTTTTGTCTGTCCTTCGAGTTACAGCTTCTGATTACCCTTTGGTATCTTTTGGCCATTGTTTTGTCTGTCCTTCGAGTTACGGTTTCTGATTACCCCTTTGGTATCTTTTGGCCATTGTTTTGTCTGTCCTTCGAGTTACGGCTTCTGATTACCCTTTGGTATCTTTTGGCCATTGTTTTGTCTGTCCTTCGAGTTACGGTTCTGATTACCCCTTTGGTATCTTTTGGCCATTGTTTTGTCTGTCCTTCGAGTTACAGCTTCTGATTACCCCTTTGGTATCTTTTGGCCATTGTTTTGTCTGTCCTTCGAGTTACGGGTTCTGATTACCCCTTTGGTATCTTTTGGCCATTGTTTTGTCTGTCCTTCGAGATACGGCTTCTGATTACCCTTTGGTATCTTTTGGCCATTGTTTTGTCTGTCCTTCCAGTTACGGCTTCTGATTACCCCTTTGGTATCTTTTGGCCATTGTTTTGTCTGTCCTTCCAGATTATTTTTTAGAAATAAACCATAACCCCCCCTTCAAGTTAAATGGTCCATCCCTTATTTGCTTGTGCGATCTTATTTGCTTTTTATGTGATCTTATTTGCTTTTGTGATCTTATTTGCTTTTATATGATCTTATGTGCTTCTATTTGCTTTTTATGGACTCTTACTTTGTTTTTTATGGACTCTTACTTTGTTTTTTATGGACTCTTACTTTGTTTTTTATGGACTCTTACTTTGTTTTTTATGGACTCTTACTTTTCTTTATTTGGACTCTTACTTGCTTTTATGTGCTCATATTTGATTTATCTGTGCTTGCCTGTTTTAGAAATTTATGTTTGCTTGTATATATGTTATAGTCGGTTTTAAGAGCTTCGTGTAGCTCATCTTATTTGTTATATGTACCGACTTTAAATAAAATGTACTTACTTACTTACTTTACTTACTATATATACACGTTGTAATTATAACAAGTACATGCGTACTGATAATGTGTAAATCGAACTGTACCTATTTGAGTACAAGTGAATTGATTAGGAATTAAAACAAAGCGAAAGAAAATTTGCCGGTATTTAGTGGGGTTCGAGTTGCTCAATCTTTTGTTTTCTATGTATTGTTTTGTATTTGTTCTTTTCTTTTGGCCATTGTTTTGTCTGTCTTCTGTCTTTTGGCCATTGTTTTGTCTGTCCTTCCAGTTACGGCTTCTGATTACCCCTTTGGTATCTTTTGCCCATTGTTTTGTCTGTCCTTCCAGTTACGGCTTCTGATTACCCCTTTGGTATCTTTTGCCCATTGTTTTGTCTGTCCTTCCAGTTACGGCTTCTGATTACCCCTTTGGTATCTTATGCCCATTGTTTTGTCTGTCCTTCCAGTTACGGCTTCTCATTACCCCTTTGGTATCTTTTGCCCATTGTTTTGTCTGTCCTTCCAGTTACGGCTTCTGATTACCCCTTTGGTATCTTATGCCCATTGTTTTGTCTGTCCTTCCAGTTACGGCTTCTGATTACCCCTTTGGTATCTTATGCCCATTGTTTTGTCTGTCCTTCCAGTTACGGCTTCTGATTACCCCTTTGGTATCTTTTGCCCATTGTTTTGTCTGTCCTTCCAGTTACGGCTTCTGATTACCCCTTTGGTATCTTATGCCCATTGTTTTGTCTGTCCTTCCAGTTACGGCTTCTGATTACCCCTTTGGTATCTTTTGCCCATTGTTTTGTCTGTCCTTCCAGTTACGGCTTCTGATTACCCCTTTGGTATCTTATGCCCATTGTGTTGTCAGTCCTTCCAGTTACGGCTTCTGATTACCCCTTTGGTATCTTTTGGCCATTGTTTTGTCTGTCCTTCCAGTTACGGCTTCTTATTACCCCTTTGGTATCTTCAAACTTTTCTTAAACAGTAATTGTCGAAAATATTATTACCAGTAAATACTACTGCAGGTTTAATCCCCCTGATACGTCTAGACACCTACATACAGAACCAACAACAACAAAAACACTGATGTAAAGCTTGGTCCTTGTTTAGGTACAAATGTGGTGGGGATAGGCCGGTTAATGTGATCCCCACCAATCTCCCTCTTAATTGATATCTACATACTAAGTGGTCTAATAAATATAAATAGTAAAGCACATTGATGGAGATTATTCCAGACACGCGTCGTGCGCACTAAATTAGATATCTACGTTTTTATTATTTCAGAAACGCGTCGTGCGCACTAAATTATATGTCAAGAAGAGTTTGAAGATACCAAAGGGGCAATCAGAATCCGTATATCGAGGAAGAAGAGACAACACAATGGCCAAAAGAAAAAGTACAAAAGGACAAACAACGATTCACAAAACATACATGTAAAACTAAACGAACCCCACAAAAAAACGGTGGTGAACTCAGGTGCTCCGGAAGGGTGGCCACTTCCTGCTCCACTAGTGACACCCGTCGTGTTAATCTAGTTACAATCCCGGTGATAAGTCGTGAATGTATTATTCTAGCAACGCGTCGTGCGCACTATATTAGATATCTACGCTTTTATTATTCCAGAAACGCGTCGTGCGCACTAAATTAGATATCCACATTATTACTATTCTAGAAACGTGTCGTGTCCACTATATTTGATTTCTAAATTGTTATGCATTGCACTGACATGACAACAAAAGTATGGATAACAGTCTGTGTAGACACCTTTTGGAAGAGGATGTATTCCTCATCTTAGAAGCTGTGTCCTATTTCTATATCGCCGGTTTTCTCTCTGGGTTTTATGAATTTGTCAAAATGGCCCATGCGGCAACCTCTATTAAGCAGACACTGTATTTAAAGGTCACCATTTTCTTGCTCTGCTATAGAAAATTTTATATGAATTGAACCTCTTTAAAGAGGTCACCTGTCTAATAAAGCCATATTTTCTTTGCCCCAATGTTGGCCTCTTAATACAGGTTTGACTGGAAAACATTGTAGAAATTAGATATGTGCTACCTAATAATATGTTAATGATAAACCAATGTATATTTTACGATGTTGCATTTATTTGACGACCTATGATTGGATAAAATCACTCCTAAAAATAACGGAAGAAGTCAGAGCCATATATGGGAATCTCGATACCGGTAATAAGATTAATACGCTTTACTGGTCAGTGGAAAATTCCATTCCTAAAAATAACGATAGAAGTCGTGAAGGTGACTGCAGCATTGTATAATCTATTGTTGTATAATTTGACCTTGACGCTGTCCGAAATAAAGAAATATTGTATTCGATAACTGAGACGACTTATGCCAAGTGTACTTGACCAGGCTCACTATATATATATGTGTGTATTTTGATTTAGCATAATTAAACACAACTGCAAGAAAAATGATGATTTATATTTTCTTATAAAATAACACAGTAAAAAATCTCTTCTTGAGACACAATAGAAAAGAAAGAAATTAACGTTTCTAATAAATTAAAAAAGAATGTACGGCTAACAAATCCCGAGTGAGTCCTTATACACAATGGTCACGGGACAACGCTATATATATGTGTGTGTATTTTGATTTAGAATAACACAATCAAAAATCTCTACGTGCAGTTAAGAAACGATGCAGACGGAAAATTACAGAAGGTCAGTGAGCGGTGCTTAATTTTGTCTAGTGACCATTACGTCTTTAGCCTTAGAACTTCCAAGAAAGTCCGTCAAACATAGTTCGTGGAATAAACTTAGTTACTGTTTCAAGTTATAGATCAGCAACATCGTACAAAAATGTTATAAGCTCCCGTGACCGACTACGGTTATTTAGACGGTAAGTAAATAGTTGAAGGGTTCGCGCTGGACGCTTACCCTTCAACGATTTACTGACCGTCTAAATAACGATAGATGGTCACTAGGGAGCTTATAACTTACATTATCTGATGTTCTCGTGGCAAGTAGAATTTTGATTGGCTAGAAAGGTACTTTTAAAACTTCAGGGAAGCCGTGCGGTGACAGAAAATCAATAATCGCTCTCACTTATGTGCTGTCCATTTACATTGTGCACAGCAGACGACACACATTTCACAAGATGACAGAAAATCAATAATTTTGTCCAAAGATACACGTATTTATGTATTTCCTATAATAAATAAGGGTAATAACAAAATTACCGAACTCCGAACAATCTTACAAAGGGAAAGTCAAAACTCATAAGTATATAAACAGACAAAATCAGTCAACAACCGGAAAACTGTGAAAACCATAATGACCCTGACTTGGTACAGGCATTTCTAAAGAAATGGTGGGTTGAATCAGATTTTAAAGCGCCAAACCTCCCGCTTTCATTACGGCTCAAAGTTTCCGGCTGTCACTATAACAGTATTTATAACAATACTTGAACAAAACAGGTAAAACAGTTGTCAAAGCAGCACCAAACTCAGTGAAGTAAATGTCAAAGACACTTTTACGTCACACATTGATAAAAAAATATTTTTGACATTTTGTTGACACCTTATCTTTATACATTTTCACTATATGAAAATCCATCGTTTATAATCTTTTCTGCAGAGACGGAATATATTTCGACAAGATCTTGGTATCGGAATATAAACTTTTTAAGAGATTGAATAAGGCGAATCTTTTTATAGCCCTGGTCCAGTAGCCTGTTTCTCAGATGAAGATGACGTTTCAGGAAATCAGAATAATTGCTACTGGCCCTTGCATAGCGAATCAATTGCGAGATGTAAACACCATATGCAGGAGAAGCTGGTATATTGCTGCACATATTTGGAAAATTTATGATTTTAAAATTGAAGTCGTCCCGTTTATCATAAATTTTAGTACTGATTTGACCACTGTCGTCAAATTCGAGGTATAAGACATATTTATTAATGTTGGAACATTCAGATAAAAATGTTATCAGTCTCTAGATGTTATATATCCCGTTTTAAAGGACAGTGGTTTTGTTAAAAGGTTCGGCTGACGCCTCACCTTTTAACAAAACCACTGCCCTTTAAAACGGGATATATAACATCTCGAGAAATGAATGATATGACCTACAAACACAAACATTAAGAAATAATATTCATTGATTATAATTCCATAAGTATTAATGATTCTTGTATCATCCTCATTCACACAGAGCTTTCATCTAAACTATTACGTCACCTGATCAACACTATCGGTTTTGCTTCGCTTGTTTCACATAGATTGTTAGAAGGACGCTATTATTGATCCTATTTCTGCAGTAATACCAGATTCTATTTCAGGAATCTAGGGAAAATCACGCAAAAAACCAGAAAACCGCCTTCTTTTGTTTATTGGAGAAACTTGATTTTAAGTACAGTTCATCAGAATATAGATTAACATGTTCATATTTCTAACCGTTATGAATTAAACGTCAACTATGGTTTCAACAAATTTAATACATTATGAGCCAGAACTGTCCTTTATTCAACAGGTTCGTGGCACGGAATTACCCCCCCCCCCCCTTTTTGTAACCTTCTGTTAACATATTTATTTTCAATAGAATTTCTTTGTTGTTTCCTCACTTCAATTTTAAAATCATAAATTTTCCAAATATGTGCAGCAATATACCAGCTTCTCCTGCATATGGTGTTTACATCTCGCAATTGATTCGCTATGCAAGGGGCAGTAGCAATTATTCTGATTTCCTGAAACGTCATCTTCATCTGAGAAACAGGCTACTGGACCAGGGCTATAAAAAGATTCGCCTTATTCGATCTCTTAAAAAGTTTATATTCCGATACCAATATCTTGTCGAAATATATTCCGTCTCTGCAGAAAAAATTATAAGCGATGCATTTTCATATAGTGAAAATGTATAAAGATAAAGAGTCAAATATGTCAAGAATTTTTTTGTCAATGTGTGACGTAAAAATATTTTTGACATTTACGTCACCGAATATGGTACTGCTTTGACAACTATTTTACCTATTTTGTTCCTGTATTTAAATACTGTTACAGTGACAGCCGGAACCTTTGAACCGTAATGAGAGCGGGAGGTTTGGCGCCTTAAAATCTGATTCAACCCACCATTTCTTTAGAAATGCCTGTACCAAGTCAGGGTCATTACGGTTTTCACAGTTTTCCGGTTGTTGACTGATTTTGTCTGTTTATATAATTATGAGTTTTGACTTTCCCTTTGTAAGATTGTTCGGAGTTCGGTAATTTTGTTATTACCTTTATTTCTCCTTTATTTACCGTGTCCGTGTCCATATCTATGCGATGTTATTGTAACAACAGCTTGCATATGGTGGATAATAAGAGTATAAAGGTCTGATATATGCAAATTGTTGCTATAATAAGATATATACGGACACGAACACGATAAATGTCGGTGGGTTTCCTCCACCAATAAAAAGTGGAGTTAAACACCATAACCCTAACCCATAATATAGACTAGAAAAAAAATGTATTTAACATACAAAATAAGAAGTAGCATACTACTATATATATAGGGGCTGTCGTGTTCGTATGATAGTTAGATTTACAACTACCTTTGTAATCAGTGCCTATTACCACTAATGTTGTGAGTTCGAATCCTACTCAGGCGAGATGTACTCGATACAACATTATGTGATAAAGTTTGTCGGTGACTTACGACAGGTGAGTGGTTTTCCCTGGGTACTCTGCTTTCCTCTACCAATAAAGCTGACCGCCACAATATACCGAAATATTGTTGAAAGTGGCGTTAAACACCATAAACCAACCAACCTACTATATATACATTTTATTTTGATTTATTGCAATCTCATATGAATCGAACTGTCTAAATCGATAAGCGTGTACTGAGTACGTGATCAAGGCTGTATTTGACCTCTGATTGTCACAAATATATAATAGTTACATAATTGTAAAATGCAGCAAGATATGTTGTGGCTTTATGTCGATAAATAATATTTAGCTCAATATTATTATTACGCATACGTTTTATCAATTTCATTATTAAAAAAAAGTTTGCAAAGTACATTGTAAATATGTTGTTAATTATTTTCCAAAATGTTGCAAAATTGGTTGAATTCAAGAAAAGCTGAAGATACCAAATGCGTAATAAGAAGCCGTAAATGGAAGAAGGACAGACAACACAATGGCCAAAACACAAAGTACAAAAGGACAGACAACACAATGGCCAAAACACAAAGTACAAAAGGACAGACAACACAATGGCCAAAACACAAAGTACAAAAGGACAGACAACACAATGGCCAAGACACAAAGTACAAAAGGACAGACAACACAATGGCCAAAACACAAAGTACAAAAGGACAGACAACACAATGGCCAAAACACAAAGTACAAAAGGACAGACAACACAATGGCCAAAACACAAAGTACAAAAGGACAGACAACACAATGGCCAAGACACAAAGTACAAAAGGACAGACAACACAATGGCCAAAACACAAAGTACAAAAGGACAGACAACACAATGGCCAAGACACAAAGTACAAAAGGACAGACAACACAATGACCAAAACACAAAGTACAAAAGGACAGACAACACAATGGCCAAGACACAAAGTACAAAAGGACAGACAACACAATGGCCAAAACACAAAGTACAAAAGGACAGACAACACAATGGCCAAAACACAAAGTACAAAAGGACAGACAACACAATGGCCAAGACACAAAGTACAAAAGGACAGACAACACAATGGCCAAAACACAAAGTACAAAAGGACAGACAACACAATGGCCAAAACACAAAGTACAAAAGGACAGACAACACAATGGCCAAAACACAAAGTACAAAAGGACAGACAACACAATGGCCAAGACACAAAGTACAAAAGGACAGACAACACAATGGCCAAAACACAAAGTACAAAAGGACAGACAACACAATGGCCAAAACACAAAGTACAAAAGGACAGACAACACAATGGCCAAGACACAAAGTACAAAAGGACAGACAACACAATGGCCAAAACACAAAGTACAAAAGGACAGACAACACAATGGCCAAGACACAAAGTACAAAAGGACAGACAACACAATGGACAAAACACAAAGTACAAAAGGACAGACAACACAATGGCCAAGACACAAAGTACAAAAGGACAGACAACACAATGACCAAAACACAAAGTACAAAAGGACAGACAACACAATGGCCAAGACACAAAGTACAAAAGGACAGACAACACAATGGCCAAAACACAAAGTACAAAAGGACAAACAACACAATGGCCAAAACACAAAGAACAAAAGGACAGACAACACAATGGCCGAAACACAAAGTACAAAAGGACAGACAACACAATGGCCAAAACATTAAGTACAAAAGGACAGACAACACAATGGCCAAAACACACAGTACAAAAGGACAGACAACACAATGGCCTAGACACAAAGTACAAAAGGACAGACAACACAATGGCCAAAACACAAAGTACAAAAGGACAGACAACACAATGGCCAAAACACAAAGTACAAATGGACAGACAACACAATGGCCAAAACATTAAGTACAAAAGGACAGACAACACAATGGCCAAAACACAAAGTACAAAAGGACAGACAACACAATGGCCAAGACACAAAGTACAAAAGGACAGACAACACAATGGCCAAGACACAAAGTACAAAAGGACAGACAACACAATGGCCAAAACACAAAGTACAAAAAGACAGACAACACAATGGCCAAAACACAAAGTACAAAAGGACAGACAACACAATGGCCAAGACACAAAGTACAAAAGGACAGACAACACAATGGCCAAGACACAAAGTACAAAAGGACAGACAACACAATGGCCAAAACATTAAGTACAAAAGGACAGACAACACAATGGCCAAGACACAAAGTACAAAAGGACAGACAACACAATGGCCAAGACACAAAGTACAAAAGGACAGACAACACAATGGCCAAAACACAAAGTACAAAAGGACAGACAACACAATGGCCAAGACACAAAGTACAAAAGGACAGACAACACAATGGCCAAAACACAAAGTACAAAAGGACAGACAACACAATAGCCAAAACACAAAGTACAAAAGGACAGACAACACAATGGCCAAAACACAAAGTACAAAAGGACAGACAACACAATGGCCAAGACACAAAGTACAAAAGGACAGACAACACAATGGCCAAAACACAAAGTACAAAAGGACAGACAACACAATGGCCAAAACATTAAGTACAAAAGGACAGACAACACAATGGCCAAAACACAAAGTACAAAAGGACAGACAACACAATGGCCAAAACATTAAGTACAAAAGGACAGACAACACAATGGCCAAAACACAAAGTACAAAAGGACAGACAACACAATGGCCAAAACATTAAGTACAAAAGGACAGACAACACAATGGCCAAAACACAAAGTACAAAAGGACAGACAACACAATGGCCAAAACATTAAGTACAAAAGGACAGACAACACAATGGCCAAAACACAAAGTACAAAAGGACAGACAACACAATGGCCAAATCACAAAGTACAAAAGGACAGACAACACAATGGCCAAGACACAAAGTACAAAAGGACAGACAACACAATGGCCAAAACACAAAGTACAAAAGGACAGACAACACAATGGCCAAGACACAAAGTACAAAAGGACAGACAACACAATGGCCAAAACACAAAGTACAAAAGGACAGACTACACAATGGCCAAAACACAAAGTACAAAAGGACAGACAACACAATGGTCAAAACACAAAGTACAAAAGGACAGACAACACAATGGCCAAAACATTAAGTACAAAAGGACAGACAACACAATGGCCAAAACACACAGTACAAAAGGACAGACAACACAATGGCCAAAACACAAAGTACAAAAGGACAGACAACACAATGGCCAAAACACAAAGTACAAAAGGACAGACAACACAATGGCCAAAACATTAAATACAAAAGGACAGACAACACAATGGCCAAAACACAAAGTACAAAAGGACAGACAACACAATGGCCAAAACACAAAGTACAAAAGGACAGACAACACAATGGCCAAAACATTAAGTACAAAAGGACAGACAACACAATGGCCAAAACACAAAGTACAAAAGGACAGACAACACAATGTCCAAAACACAAAGTACAAAAGGACAGACAACACAATGGCCAAAACATTAAGTACAAAAGGACAGACAACACAATGGCCAAAACACACAGTACAAAAGGACAGACAACACAATGGCCAAAACACAAAGTACAAAAGGACAGACAACACAATGGCCAAAACACAAAGTACAAAAGGACAGATAACACAATGGCCAAAATACAAAGTACAAAAAGACAGACAACACAATGGCCAAAACACAAAGTACAAAAGGACAGACAACACAATGGCCAAGACACAAAGTACAAAAGGACAGACAACACAATGGCCAAAACACAAAGTACAAAAGGACAGACAACACAATGGCCAAGACACAAAGTACAAAAGGACAGACAACACAATGACCAAAACACAAAGTACAAAAGGACAGACAACACAATGGCCAAGACACAAAGTACAAAAGGACAGACAACACAATGGCCAAAACACAAAGTACAAAAGGACAAACAACACAATGGCCAAAACACAAAGTACAAAAGGACAGACAACACAATGGCCGAAACACAAAGTACAAAAGGACAGACAACACAATGGCCAAAACATTAAGTACAAAAGGACAGACAACACAATGGCCAAAACACACAGTACAAAAGGACAGACAACACAATGGCCAAGACACAAAGTACAAAAGGACAGACAACACAATGGCCAAAACACAAAGTACAAAAGGACAGACAACACAATGGCCAAAACACAAAGTACAAAAGGACAGACAACACAATGGCCAAAACATTAAGTACAAAAGGACAGACAACACAATGGCCAAAACACAAAGTACAAAAGGACAGACAACACAATGGCCAAGACACAAAGTACAAAAGGACAGACAACACAATGGCCAAGACACAAAGTACAAAAGGACAGACAACACAATGGCCAAAACACAAAGTACAAAAAGACAGACAACACAATGGCCAAAACACAAAGTACAAAAGGACAGACAACACAATGGCCAAGACACAAAGTACAAAAGGACAGACAACACAATGGCCAAGACACAAAGTACAAAAGGACAGACAACACAATGGCCAAAACATTAAGTACAAAAGGACAGACAACACAATGGCCAAAACACAAAGTACAAAAGGACAGACAACACAATGGCCAAGACACAAAGTACAAAAGGACAGACAACACAATGGCCAAGACACAAAGTACAAAAGGACAGACAACACAATGGCCAAAACACAAAGTACAAAAGGACAGACAACACAATGGCCAAAACACAAAGTACAAAAGGACAGACAACACAATGGCCAAGACACAAAGTACAAAAGGACAGACAACACAATGGCCAAAACACAAAGTACAAAAGGACAGACAACACAATAGCCAAAACACAAAGTACAAAAGGACAGACAACACAATGGCCAAAACACAAAGTACAAAAGGACAGACAACACAATGGCCAAGACACAAAGTACAAAAGGACAGACAACACAATGGCCAAAACACAAAGTACAAAAGGACAGACAACACAATGGCCAAAACATTAAGTACAAAAGGACAGACAACACAATGGCCAAAACACAAAGTACAAAAGGACAGACAACACAATGGCCAAAACATTAAGTACAAAAGGACAGACAACACAATGGCCAAAACACAAAGTACAAAAGGACAGACAATACAATGGCCAAAACATTAAGTACAAAAGGACAGACAACACAATGGCCAAAACACAAAGTACAAAAGGACAGACAACACAATGGCCAAAACACAAAGTACAAAAGGACAGACAACACAATGGCCAAATCACAAAGTACAAAAGGACAGACAACACAATGGCCAAGACACAAAGTACAAAAGGACAGACAACACAATGGCCAAAACACAAAGTACAAAAGGACAGACAACACAATGGCCAAAACACAAAGTACAAAAGGACAGACAACACAATGGTCAAAACACAAAGTACAAAAGGACAGACAACACAATGGCCAAAACATTAAGTACAAAAGGACAGACAACACAATGGCCAAAACACACAGTACAAAAGGACAGACAACACAATGGCCAAAACACAAAGTACAAAAGGACAGACAACACAATGGCCAAAACATTAAATACAAAAGGACAGACAACACAATGGCCAAAACACAAAGTACAAAAGGACAGACAACACAATGGCCAAAACACAAAGTACAAAAGGACAGACAACACAATGGCCAAAACACAAAGTACAAAAGGACAGACAACACAATGGCCAAAACACACAGTACAAAAGGACAGACAACATAATGGCCAAAACACAAAGTACAAAAGGACAGATAACACAATGGCTAAAACACAAAGTACAAAAGGACAGACAACACAATGACCAAAACACAAAGTACAAAAGGACAAACAATATTACTCCAAAGCAACATCTATTAAGCAACAAAGCTAATGTGTTATATTATTACATATATTATTTTATCATAAGGTTATCTGGTTATCGATTACAATACAAACGTAGATATTTAATTGAGAGCGCACAACACGTTTCTGGAATAACCTTAACTTCATCAGGTGACGCTCAAAGTCAAACGATTGGAAAATCAAATAAGATAAAGAGCCTTCTAATATCATTAACAGTTGTCATGGTCTGATTGTCCCTTTGCTACCTTCAAACTTCCATAACCTAAATACTATAGTGTATAAAAGGGTATCATTGTACTAATGAATTCATTACATATGTTATATCAAAATTGATGATCAGTAAAAGATTGCACAGCCTTATGATTTTCGATGTTATATAATATATGTCAATGTAGTCAGTGATTCGGCACTGACATGGTCTATTATTATATAGAGTATATATCTCTCAGTTGATCCGATATTCCAGAGCTTGTAGTTCCTATCAGGATTTCCTTGATAGAGGGTTGCTGCTAACAAGCTACTGATCCAAGGGTTTCTATTGGCTAGGTTACTAAAGTCATCATTTCGAGAATATTACGGTCGCCACAATGACTTGGTGAACCGTTATGGATTATCTGTGTCATAAATGACCACGAATATGTTCCACTTGTCATAAACACTTTCCGGTCCTTTCCTCATTCATGACTTATCACCGGATTTATAACTAGAGTAACACGACGGATGCCACTAGTAGAGCAGGAACTGCATACCCTTCCGGAGCACATGAGTTCATCCCGGTTCGTGTTTTGTTGATCGTTGTTAGTACTTTTTCTTTTGGCCATTGTGTTGCTTGTCCTTCGATTTACGGATTCTGATTACCTCTTTGATATCTTCAAACTCTTCTTATTAGATATATTTATTATTAATATATACAGTTGCTAAATAATGTAATTATTGTTAAAACATGTTCCCCTCCCTCAAGAATAGATAACCATAGCCTATTTTGGCTATACTGTTTGACCCTTTGTTAGCCTATTTTACTGTTTGACCCTTTGATTTTCTTGCTCTCAAAACTTATCTTTGGATTATGAGTGTACCTGTTGAAGGTTATATTTTGATTATGAGTGTACCTGTTGAAGGTTATATTTTGATTATGAGTGTACCTGTTGAAGGTTATCTTTTGATTATGAATGTACCTGTTGAAGGTTATCTTTTGATTATGAGTGCGACCTGTTGAAGGTTATCTTTTGATTATGAGTGTACCTGTTGAAGGTTATCTTTTGATTATGAGTATACCTGTTGAAGGTTTTCTTTTGATTATGAATGTACCTGTTGAATGTTATCTTTTGATTATGAGTGTGACCTGTTGAAGGTTATCTTTTGATTATGAGTGTACCTGTTGAAGGTTATCTTTTGATTATGAGTGTGACCTGTTGAAGGTTATCTTTTGATTATGAGTGTACCTGTTGAAGGTTATCTTTTGATTATGAGTGTGACCTGTTGAAGGTTATCTTTTGATTATGAGTGTGACCTGTTGAAGGTTATCTTTTGATTATGAGTGTGACCTGTTGAAGGTTATCTTTTGATTATGAGTGTGACCTGTTGAAGGTTATCTTTTGATTATGAGTGTGACCTGTTGAAGGTTATCTTTTGATTATGAGTGTACCTGTTGAAGGTTATATTTTGATTATGAATGTACCTGTTGAAGGTTATCTTTTGATTATGAGTGTACCTGTTGAAGGTTATCTTTTGATTATGAGTGTACCTGTTGAAGGTTATCTTTTGATTATGAGTGTGACCTGTTGAAGGTTATCTTTTGATTATGAGTGTGACCTGTTGAAGGTTATTCCAGAAACCCGTCGTGCGCACTAAATGTGATATGTATGTTTTTATTTGCACCAAAATGCAGGGGACATATGGTGACAAATTGCAAGTGGTTAAAGTCGTGTACTTCTAAACAAGCCTACCTCCTCTGACAATGGTTTGAAATTCTGAACAAGTCAAGGATTTTAAAATTATTTAGCTTTCAAATATTTTGGCTTCGAGCGTACATGATGAAGGTTATTCCAGAAACGCGTCATGTGCACTAAATTAGATATCTACGTTTTTGCTACCTCATCTGACATTGGCTTGTACGTTGCATCTAACCAATGCGGGGTTTTTTCATCGGTCAGTTCGTTATAACTGTCAACAAAAATCAATAACAACTTAACAGTGACCGTATATGGAATTTATTATCTACGTTGTTTATTGTAGGTTAATCTACTATATATAGATATTAGACAATGACCTACTATTCTACTTACAGGTAGGAAAATCCAGGTATTACTTTGTTTTTTAAACGCGAACGATAAATCATATTTATTAAAGGGACATTATGTAACCTGTCAATGTATACTAACCGTGTGATCGTATATATATCTGATGTAACCAACCACGCCATGTGAATCTATAAACATGTTTACGTTGTAGTTTGATACCACGCCATGTGAATCTATTATTATAAACATGTTTACGTTGTAGTTTGATACCACGCTGTGTTTACTACCCATGTTTACTACGATGAATTGTCAATATTGTAATTCCAGTCACGAGAACAGTGAGCAATGGGTTTTTTTCTTTGTTTACTACTATTTGGAATTGAAGGCTGAATAAATTTAAATGTACCATAATTTAGACTGTACTTCCAAATTCTTATTATACAACAGAGATAATAATCACTGGTCAGAAACCAAATTATTCATAGAGCCATACCTGTTAACCTCTGGGAACTGCTAGGGGGGAGATCTCCCCCCTACCAACTCTTCTAAGGGAGAGATTTTGTGTGTCGCCTTTAAACGCACAAAATTGTACCTTGTAGTTGCATACATGTGATAGAGTTGCTAGGCTACAACTGGAGATTTGGTCTCATAACTGGAGATTTTTTATCGACGTATTTGATGCATGTTTTTATTGTTAATTGATGTTTTCTTTTTGTTTGTTTCAGTATTGAACCAACTGCATCCCATTTCAATATATATTGTTTACATAACCGGATATCATTTAAACACCTTTACCATTCGTATCTCTCGGCGTTTTTCATCAGCGCTGGAGTTCCAAATGGGGAATTTCTAGAAATATTGATCGCTAAATGTAGGTCAAGATTTTATTGTACTTGATTTTTTTGTTGGGGGGATATCGTGCGGGAGGAAAAGGTGTGTGCGGGAGATTAATGTCTCCCGCGCATGAGACCCAGTCCATGCGGGAGATAAGGCTCTTACGCGGGAGACTCCCGCGAAAAGGGGGAGGGTTAACAGGTCTATTAGAGCCAATAGAAATTCAGTTGCAAATCATGTTTAATGGTAGTATAATATACAAATCATGTTTAATGGTAGTATAATATACAAATCATGTTTAATGGTAGTATAATATACAAATCATGTTTAATGGTAGTATAATATACGGCTTTTAGTGAGGTTCGTGTTACTAGATCTTTAGTTTTATATGTAGTATTTTGTAGATCTTTGTTTGTCCTTTTCTTTTGGCCATTGTGTTTTCTGCCTTTCTTCGAATTACATATTTTGATTACCCCTTTGGTATCTTCAAACTCTTCTTATGGTACATTGTGAGAGTTATTCATTTTCCTAATCATGTTGTCAACTCGTTCATACAAAATACGAAGATTAAAAGAACCAATGGTAGAACACGCCCTCGCAGTGCAAATACGTCATTACCGACGGCAGTCACTTGTTCAAGCGTCTTTCTAAAGCAAAGTACAACTCCTCCTTAGGACGGGGTACACTTATTCTCTGTAGCAGTTCTTAATCAGTACCAGCTTATTGGGAGCTATAGTTGATATATTGTTGCTAAGCAACATATTCTATATACCATATCTAGCCTACTTATAGTAATCTAAGCATCCGTTCTCCGACCTCCACCTATTTACATCGTATATTATTTACATTTCACAAATCACACGTTATTCTAGAGTTTGTGCCCAGTACAGTGATTTTCTAGACAGAGCTCAGCTGTTGACTCGATCAATGGCTACTTCAACAAGACTACGTTGCTCCTGGTATGATGTTACCGTTACAAAAGCTCTACCGTTGTCATCACGAACTGGTGGATTGTTGCAAAATATCCACATCTCAAACAGCAATGGATCTTTTCCCTTTTTACCTCCCCTTTTTTTTCTTTTTTTTTTTGCCTCTATCATCCACAATGCTTTTACCGGGCTTGACTTTAAAATACATGACTGGTGTCTTATAAGAAACGGAAAATGTCTTCCCTTCGCGAGCATCTGCGGTTACCCAGTTTTTTTTTCTAATGGGGTGTTGTTCATCTTTTTAGTTTTTGTTATGTTTTTTGGTTTGTTTGTTTGTCTTCGTTCTGTGACTTAACTTTAACCTGTAATTAGTTTGAAGTTGATCTTAAAACTGTTGATGGACCAAAATGTTGAATGTCTAGCTTAATGGATCAAATTGATCTTAAAACTGTTGATGGACTAAAATGTTGAATGTCTAGCTTAATGGATCAAGTTGATCTTAAAACCGTTGGTGGACTAAAATGTTGAATGTCTAGCTTAATGGATCAAGTTGATCTTCACATTGTTGATGGACCAAAATGTTGAATGTCTAGCTTAACGGATCAAGTTGATCTTCACATTGTTGATGGTCTAGTAATGGAAAAGGTTAGTCTTCAAACTGTGGACGGTTTAGGACCAAAGAAACAAGTAAAATACAGAAATGTGCATATGTCACCCACCATTTTCTACTCAGGGGTAGGGGCGAGTGGCGGCGGTTCTGAACTTTTTTTTTAATTTTGTCTCCTGTTAGGTCCACACAAAAATATTGTGTTTCAACAACTTTCTTTTCCCAATATGCCATTTGCTAATTTTGAAAGAAAAAAAAAATTACGGATTGACTCGTAGATGAAAACACATTTCTGTTCGAACCTTGTTGGTCCCTAAATTATCTACTAATGTTTCTATATTTGATGTAGATATGTTTTTTCGTTTATGTAGCGATTCGTCTGAGAGGTATACTGTTTCTAATGACCGTGCAGTCATTGTTAGTTGTTCTCATTATATTACTATTGTTAAATCATATTTAACTCTGATGTAAACGATCTTTAGTTTTATGTGTAGGTTTTATAGATCGTTGTTTGTCCTTTTGTACTTTGTCTTTTGGCCATTGTGTTGTCTGTTCTTCTTCTATTTATGGATTACTCCTTTGGTATCTTCAAACTCTTCTAACTTCTCTGTGAACCACATATGTCTGCTAGTGTCCAAGCATCGTACAATATAAAGATGATAACGATACAACATCATGTATATATTTGATATATAACAGTCATACAACATCATGTATATATTTGATATATAAGTCACAATATATAATAAGTGGTATAGATAACCACAATAACATTAACTAATGATAGTCTGTATTATTTCAGGTTCTTAGATCTTCTTCCAACAGACTTTTACGTTATTTTTGCTTTCCCTTCTTTTGACTTTGAGCGTACTTGATGAAGGATGTTCCAGAAACGCGCCGTGTGCACTAAATTGGATATCTACGTTTCCCTCACACTACAACATTTATGTTAACGTAAAACTGTAGGGTTTCTATCGTTGGTATATGTCTGTGTCGTATACGTGGAATTTGTGGCCATTTCTTTAAGTCCAAGTGAAGGTTGTTTGAATAGACACAAATCTGTGCCTGTCCTTTATTGTTTGTTAATATTTCCATGTGCGCTTAAGATTGGAGATTATCTTCCATGCCCCTCCCCCCTCCTCCCCACACACACATTTTATTTCTGTGTCTTTCCTAGGCCAGAACCTATATTTTCATCGGCTTTTGAGATTTGTTTTTCATTAATGTCGTTATTACTGTTTACTCTCTTTATTTTTTATTTTAAGATTTGTTTAATCAGATTATATAGGTTAGACAATTTTATGTCTAGTCCCTAATACAATGCTACAAGCAGGCAGTTGCCTTATATAAGCCTTTGTAGGATATTTGTGTTATTTTATAAATATTAGCTCAAAAATGTAATCTTACTTCAAGCATGTAAGTAAATGTCATATGGTATGGACCTTTACGTTCGTTGACCTTTAATCTCGTCGATTACTAACATCAAGTACAAGATGTAGTGGTGATTCAACTGATACGTAATAAATATAAGCTATTTGACCCTGAGATACTAACATCATCAGTATGTTTTAATTATGACGTATCAATGACTGAGACGAATAAGTACATATGAACTCATAGTTTTGTCACAGGGGCGAGGTATACTGGCAGTTATAAAGTCCATCAGTGACTTATGATCTGTTGATGGTCTACTTCCTGTGGTTGGTTTCCTCTGCCAGTATAAATCACACAAAACTATTCAATAGTACATATATAACTTGACATGTACTTTCAGATAGATTGACACAGAAGATATTTAAAACTTTTAATTGATCACAATATTACTATATAAAAACGTGGGTTGTTGCCCTCATGTTCTAAAACCTTATTCTATTTTAAGGGATGATTAAGTATGGGTGATGCATTTTATCATGGTACGTGGATTCCATCATTTCTATCAACCCTCTAGGCTAGTCGTCAGTTATCTACGGACACTCATTGACCCTGCTATTGTACTGTCAATATTTACCTTATCCTTTATTTCTGAAATGCGTGAGATTTTATTTTTGGTAATAGAATGAAAGAAAAAAATACAACACTGTCAGAACAAATCCAAAATCTAATAGAAAAATCACAGGATGGAAATAAAAGCGAACATGTACCGTATTGTGTTTGTTTATATCTGTATATCATGAAAAGGGGGGTGTACCATTAACCGGTTAACCCCCCCCCCCCCCTTACCCCCCAACATTGACTCCCATCTTAAGCCAAGATTTGTATCACCGTTGTGTATTTTTGTGTTCAATGGTTAGAGGTGAGAGGTCATAATGTTTTAGTCATATTGGTGGAATTGTTTACCGTCACTGTCATACTATGACAATATTATAAACCTTTAGACAAAGAAAACTGTCCTCTGTTCGATACATAAGAGCCAGTTTACCGTTACTGTCATACTATGACAATATTATAAACCTTTAGACAAAGAAAACTGTCCTCTGTTCAATACATAAGAGTCAGTTTACCGTTACTGTCATACTATGACAATATTATAAACCTTTAGACAAAGAAAACTGTCCTCTGTTCAATACATAAGAGTCAGTTTACCGTTACTGTCATACTATGACAATATTATAAACCTTTAGACAAAGAAAACTGTCCTCTGTTCGATACATAAGAGCCAGTTTACCGTCACTGTCATAATATGTCAATAATATAAACCTTTAGACAAAGAAAACTGTCCTCTGTTCGATACATAAGAGCCAGTTTACCGTCACTGTCATACTATGACAATATTATAAACCTTTAGACAAAGAAAACTGTCCTCTGTTCGATACATAAGTGCCAGTTTACCGTCACTATGTCAATATTATAAACCTTTAGACAAAGAAAATTGTCCTCTGTTCGATACATAAGAGCCAGTTTATCATCACTGTCATACTATGACAATATTATAAACCTTTACACAAAGAAAACTGTCCTCTGTTCAATACATAAGAGCCAGTTTATCATCACTGTCATACTATGACAATATTATAAACCTTTAGACAAAGAAAACTGTCCTCTGTTCGATACATAAGAGCCAGTTTACCGTTACTGTCATACTATGACAATATTATAAACCTTTAGACAAAGAAAACTGTCCTCTGTTCGATACATAAGAGCCAGTTTACCGTCACTGTCATACTATGACAATATTATAAACCTTTAGACAAAGAAAACTGTCCTCTGTTCAATACATAAGAGCCAGTTTATCATCACTGTCATACTATGACAATATTATAAACCTTTAGACAAAGAAAACTGTCCTCTGTTCGATACATAAGAGCCAGTTTACCGTTACTGTCATACTATGACAATATTATAAACCTTTAGACAAAGAAAACTGTCCTCTGTTCGATACATAAGTGCCAGTTTACCGTCACTGTCATACTATGACAATATTATAAACCTTTAGACAAAGAAAACTGTCCTCTGTTCGATACATAAGCACCAGTTTACCGTTACTGTCATACTATGACAATATTATAAACCTTTAGACAAAGAAAACTGTCCTCTGTTCGATACATAAGTGCCAGTTTACCGTCACTGTCATACTATGACAATATTATAAACCTTTAGACAAAGAAAACTGTCCTCTGTTCGATACATAAGTGCCAGTTTACCGTCACTGTCATAATATGTCAATATTATAAACCTTTAGACAAAGAAAACTGTCCTCTGTTCGATACATAAGAGCCAGTTTACCGTTACTGTCATACTATGACAATATTATAAACCTTTAGACAAAGAAAACTGTCCTCTGTTCGATACATAAGTGCCAGTTTACCGTCACTGTCATAATATGTCAATATTATAAACCTTTAGACAAAGAAAACTGTCCTCTTTTCGATACATAAGAGCCAGTTTACCGTTACTGTCATACTATGACAATATTATAAACCTTTAGACAAAGAAAACTGTCCTCTGTTCGATACATAAGTGCCAGTTTACCGTCACTGTCATACTATGACAATATTATAAACCTTTAGACAAAGAAAACTGTCCTCTGTTCGATACATAAGTGCCAGTTTACCGTCACTGTCATAATATGTCAATATTATAAACCTTTAGACAAAGAAAACTGTCCTCTGTTCGATACATAAGAGCCAGTTTACCGTCACTGTCATACTATGACAATATTATAAACCTTTAGACAAAGAAAACTGTCCTCTGTTCAATACATAAGAGCCAGTTTATCATCACTATCATACTATGACAATATTATAAACCTTTAGACAAAGAAAACTGTCCTCTGTTCGATACATAAGAGCCAGTTTACCGTTACTGTCATACTATGACAATATTATAAACCTTTAGACAAAGAAAACTGTCCTCTGTTCAATACATAAGAGCCAGTTTATCATCACTGTCATACTATGACAATATTATAAACCTTTAGACAAAGAAAATTGTCCTCTGTTCGATACATAAGAGCCAGTTTACCGTCACTGTCATAATATGTCAATATTATAAACCTTTAGACAAAGAAAACTGTCCTCTGTTCGATACATAAGTGCCAGTTTACCGTCACTGTCATACTATGACAATATTATAAACCTTTAGACAAAGAAAACTGTCCTCTGTTCAATACATAAGAGCCAGTTTACCGTCACTGTCATAATATGTCAATAATATAAACCTTTAGACAAAGAAAACTGTCCTCTGTTCGATACATAAGAGCCAGTTTACCGTTACTGTCATACTATGACAATATTATAAACCTTTAGACAAAGAAAACTGTCCTCTGTTCAATACATAAGAGCCAGTTTATCATCACTGTCATACTATGACAATATTATAAACCTTTAGACAAAGAAAACTGTCCTCTGTTCGATACATAAGAGCCAGTTTACCGTTACTGTCATACTATGACAATATTATAAACCTTTAGACAAAGAAAACTGTCCTCTGTTCAATACATAAGAGCCAGTTTATCATCACTGTCATACTATGACAATATTATAAACCTTTAGACAAAGAAAACTGTCCTCTGTTCGATACATAAGAGCCAGTTTACCGTTACTGTCATACTATGACAATATTATAAACCTTTAGACAAAGAAAACTGTCCTCTGTTCGATACATAAGAGCCAGTTTACCGTTACTGTCATACTATGACAATATTATAAACCTTTAGACAAAGAAAACTGTCCTCTGTTCGATACATAAGCACCAGTTTACCGTCACTGTCATACTATGACAATATTATAAACCTTTAGACAAAGAAAACTGTCCTCTGTTCAATACATAAGCACCAGTTTACCGTCACTGTCATACTATGACAATATTATAAACCTTTAGACAAAGAAAACTGTCCTCTGTTCGATACATAAGCACCAGTTTACCGTCACTGTCATACTATGACAATATTATAAACCTTTAGACAAAGAAAACTGTCCTCTGTTCGATACATAAGAGCCAGTTTACCGTTACTGTCATACTATGACAATATTATAAACCTTTAGACAAAGAAAATTGTCCTCTGTTCGATACATAAGCACCAGTTTACCGTTACTATCGTGCTTTCTTATCACGAAATAATTTAAAACATTAAGTATAATATGACAATATATTATAGACCAATGCTTTTATTTTGATGTATGAATGTTAATTTTAACCGAAATAGAAATATATGGAAATATATGGAAACAAGTATTGACCAATTGTCACGTGGTTCCCTTTTATTTTGCAATTAGTGGTATGATTGATTGATATTTGTGTTAATATAACAATAATCTGAAAATTGATACTCTCTTATAGAATTGACAACCCCACCACCTTATACTTGAAGTGCCTGTACAAAGCCAGGAATATGACTGGTCATGTATTTGTGTTAGAAATTTCCATTTTGTCTCTTTCTACGATTTTTCTATTGGATATTGGAACAGTTCCGAAAGTGTCTTTTCTTCATTTTATAAGTCCACTGGTACTCATTATGTCCGTTTGAACTAGCCATGAACCCTATCACCATATCTTAATAGGTTTGTCTTAATTTGTAATGCGTTGTTTCATTAATATGGATTGACATTTAAAAATAATGGAATTTCCCCTAGAAGGGATTTCCCCCAGACTACGGACATCAATCAGCAGTATAAACGTTATTTGTAAGATATTGTTTGACCTTTTAATGCAGTGTATAATGACTGTTATTTGCAATTATTGAAAATAATACCACTGACGTATATCATGATATATGCATGTTTACCCCGTACTGTATCATGATGGAAATATAGTGTTAGAGGAATCTATGTTGCCTCTTGATAAGATTTTGTGATTGGGGTTTTGGAACTGTTCCAAACTTCTGACAGTGCGGTTCATGTTTTGTTTTTCATTTTATTTTTATGCACGTAGAACGGCAATAAAATGTCTGTTCCTTTACTAGAAGTTTAGTGTTTGATAGTCTCTAATGTTCATTTACATCCATATCATTTCTTACCAATGTAGTTTTAATCTACTAAAAAGCAACAAGATAGGTCGTACATGTATATAATGACAACACAGACATGTTGGTGGGATAGGTCGTACATGTATATAATGACAACACAGACATGTTGGTGGGATAGGTCGTACATGTATATAAAGACAACACAGACATGTTGGTGGGATAGGTGGTACATATATATAATGACAACACAGATATGTTGGTGGGATAGGTCGTACATGTATATAAAGACAACACAGACATGTTGGTGGGATAGGTCGTACATGTATATAATGACAACACAGACATGTTGGTGGGATAGGTAGTACATGTATATAAAGACAACACAGACATGTTGGTGGGATAGGTCGTACATATATATAATGACAACACAGATATGTTGGTGGGATAGGTCGTACATGTATATAATGACAACACAGATATGTTGGTGGGATAGGTCGTACATATATATAATGACAACACAGACATGTTGGTGGGATAGGTCGTACATGTATGTAAAGACAACACAGACATGTTGGTGGGATAGGTCGTACATGTATATAATGACAACACAGATATGTTGGTGGGATAGGTGGTACATGTATATAATGACAACACAGACATGTTGGTGGGATAGGTAGTACATGTATATAAAGACAACACAGACATGTTGGTGGGATAGGTCGTACATGTATATAATGACAACACAGACATGTTGGTGGGATAGGTAGTACATGTATATAAAGACAACACAGACATGTTGGTGGGATAGGTCGTACATATATATAATGACAACACAGATATGTTGGTGGGATAGGTCGTACATGTATATAATGACAACACAGATATGTTGGTGGGATAGGTCGTACATATATATAATGACAACACAGACATGTTGGTGGGATAGGTCGTACATGTATGTAAAGACAACACAGACATGTTGGTGGGATAGGTCGTACATGTATATAATGACAACACAGATATGTTGGTGGGATAGGTGGTACATGTATATAATGACAACACAGACATGTTGGTGGGATAGGTCGTACATGTATATAATGACAACACAGACATGTTGGTGGGATAGGTAGTACATGTATATAATGACAACACAGACATGTTGGTGGGATAGGTGGTACATATATATAATGACAACACAGATATGTTGGTGGGATAGGTCGTACATGTATATAATGACAACACAGACATGTTGGTGGGATAGGTCGTACATGTATGTAAAGACAACACAGACATGTTGGTGGGATAGGTCGTACATGTATATAATGACAACACAGATATGTTGGTGGGATAGGTGGTACATGTATATAATGACAACACAGACATGTTGGTGGGATAGGTCGTACATGTATATAATGACAACACAGACATGTTGGTGGGATAGGTAGTACATGTATATAATGACAACACAGACATGTTGGTGGGATAGGTCGTACATGTATATAATGACAACACAGACATGTTGGTGGGATAGGTAGTACATGTATATAATGACAACACAGACATGTTGGTGGGATAGGTGGTACATATATATAATGACAACACAGATATGTTGGTGGGATAGGTCGTACATGTATATAATGACAACACAGACATGTTGGTGGGATAGGTCGTACATGTATGTAAAGACAACACAGACATGTTGGTGGGATAGGTCGTACATGTATATAATGACAACACAGATATGTTGGTGGGATAGGTGGTACATGTATATAATGACAACACAGACATGTTGGTGGGATAGGTCGTACATGTATATAATGACAACACAGACATGTTGGTGGGATAGGTAGTACATGTATATAATGACAACACAGACATGTTGGTGGGATAGGTGGTACATATATATAATGACAACACAGATATGTTGGTGGGATAGGTCGTACATGTATATAATGACAACACAGACATGTTGGTGGGATAGGTCGTACATGTATGTAAAGACAACACAGACATGTTGGTGGGATAGGTCGTACATGTATATAATGACAACACAGATATGTTGGTGGGATAGGTGGTACATGTATATAATGACAACACAGACATGTTGGTGGGATAGGTCGTACATGTATATAATGACAACACAGACATGTTGGTGGGATTCACAATACGCACAGACCAACGCAAAATATCCAAGTGACATAGACTCTATATACAAACTAGTAAACACTACTAGTAATAACCTATAACATCATCCTCACATGGAAAACTGGGAATTGGTTCTGTAGATAGGACCGTGTTACACATACCTTAAGATTTATGTGTTATGTTTATACTTTGAATGGTTGTTTGGCTTTTTTTTTTTTTTATTTTTTTTTTTTTTTGTCCTTTTCGTGTTTTTGTTGTGGTTTGTCTTCGTTCTGTGTCTCGTGGATTATCCATTCCGAATTTCCCCTTCGGTTTTCTCTAACGTTTATTTACTTCAATGTATAAACAACAATAAAACAGATGACTAGTACCCTCTAAAACCCCTCCACAGACATATCCTGTGCCATTAATTAAATTACCTGTTCCGTACTGTTGTAATAAGCCACAATTCTCTTCACTTGGTCTTCTCGTATTTTGTTCCGTGATGTTAATAACATTTGATTTCTCTACCTTACATACCACCATTCCACCATTAGACATACGCTACTAAGATCTATCTAGAATTGAAGCATTGATTCAGAACGGAGAACAAATGTATCAGTATCTTGTTATTGGTAGAGACAAGTCTTACTTTGTCAAAAGCCATTCAAAATCTAACAATAAACATAAACAGGGCGAGACCATTCAAATGTTAGAACAGGGCGAGATCATTCAAATGTTAGAACAGGGCGAGATCATTCAAATGTTAGAACAGGGCGAGATCATTCAAATGTTAGATTTTATAATCGACAACATATTTGCTCTGTTTGGTGGACGAGTGTTTCAACAAACGATTTATATTCCAATGGGTACGAATTGTGTTCTGCCACTCGCCAATTTGTTTCTACATGCTTACGAGGTAAACTTCCTTCAAGGTCTCCTCAAGAATAAAGATAGATAATTACCCCAGACCTGTAATTCCAGCTTCTGGTATTTGTTGCTTCTCCGCTAAGCACACATCATTAAGTGGAAAGTGCAAAGACTGGTTGACTCAAAATCATGATGATGTGTCCGAGTATGGCGGCAAGTCTAACCGCGAACTGTTGTTTTAGTAAGGTAGCACTATAAAATTCCAACTAAGCATGTTGGTCTTTTACAAAGCGGACCTTATCATCATCTCATCGAAGATTAAGCTATAATATAGCTGAAAAATTGGGTTGGGGCGTGTATCTTATAAACCTGATTTATTCAAGCTTTTATTAAATAAGTAAATAATATAGGGCGTTACAATGGAAAGCCGACCCTGTTTAACACATGGCTCATTTGGGTACATTTAAAGTCATAAATACAGATATTCTGTACTTATAATTTACTTGGCAGATCTAGTTCTATTTAGACACAGATTTTGTGGTTTTTGTCGTTTTACTTCTCAGATTTGTTACATTTTCCATGCTGTGTAAATAGTCTCTTACGTAGCTCTGTCCCATTTACTGACCTTTATTTGTGAGTTTTACAGTCACAAACATTAAATGTCATGTCATGATAAATATTTACCTGTATGTTAAATCTCTTTGTGACGTAGGTTGTTTTGATTGTAATGTTAAGTATGACGTACATCACAGGCGACCCATTGACGAGTTGATATCGCTCCTACGTACGCCCTATTGATAATTTGGCTTGCAATATTTAACAGCTCCCCCACCTATTAAGTTGAATGATTTTTAATTTGATTTCTGCAAAAAATAGTTGAAATAGTGTGTGGGTTGTGGGTGTGTATCTTATAAACTTGATTTATTTAAACTTTTCGTAAATAAGTTAATAATGTAAGGCGTTACTAAGGACAGCTGATCATGACCCTGTTTATACACACAGGGGCTAGGTGCGTCCGAAAACCCCCCCAAAAAAAACAACTATATAATACTACAAGGGGGAGAACTCACTTGCTTCCATTTTTTTAAGTCGTCGTGTTAAATTGATCGTAACTTCGGAACGCCTTAATATTTTCAAAAAATGTTTTCACCAGTCCAAAGTCAAGTAATTTTCCTTTCCAAAGAGACCCCAATTGTTAGTGTAGGCCTCCGAACTGCTGAGGTATCATACACGAACCAAAACAAAACTGCGTGAAAATCCGAAGTCGTACACCTGTTGGGTTGATCACTTCCCATCTGTGTACAGACTTTCACATGCGTAAACGAGTCATTTTGACCAGCTAAATACTTTCATCCATTCAAATTACGCTAAAATTTCTTACCTTTCGCCAATTTATATGCCCTTTAAGTATGTTTTTGAAAGAAATCCCCATTGCATCCTTCACAAACGCCATAGACTTGAAAATTGAGAGAGTTCTAACGGGCTTTTTGATTGGCTGAACAATCTGTTTCCGAGGGTGACCACATATAGATAACTGAGGGTGACCACATATAGATAACAGAGGGAGACCACATATAGATAATCGAGGGCGATCACATGTAGATAACCGAGGGTGACCACATATAGATAATCGAGGGTGATCACATATAGATAACCGACGGTGACCACATGTAGATAACCGAGGGTGACCACATATAGATAACCGAGGGTGACCACATATAGATAACCGAGGGTGACCACATGTAGATAACCGAGGGTGACCACATATAGATAACCGAGGGTGATCACATATAGATAACCGAGGGTGACCACATATAGATAACCGAGGGTGACCACATGTAGATAACCGAGGGTGACCACATGTAGATAACCGAGGGTGACCACATATAGATAACCGAGGGTGACCACATGTAGATAACCGAGGGTGACCACATATACATAACCGAGGGTGATCACATATAGATAACCGAGGGTGACCACATGTAGATAACCGAGGGTGATCACATATAGATAACCGAGGGTGATCACATATAGATAACCGAGGGTGATCACATATAGATAACCGAGGGTGACCACATGTAGATAACCGAGGGTGATCACATATAGATAACCGAGGGTGATCACATATAGATAACCGACGGTGACCACATGTAGATAACCGAGGATGACCACATGTAGATAACCGAGGGTGACCACATATAGATAACTGAGGGTGACCACATGTAGATAACCGAGGGTAACCACATGTAGATAACCGAGGGTAACCACATATAGATAACCGAGGGTGATCACATATAGATAACCGAGGGTGACCACATATAGATAACCGAGGGTGACCACATGTAGATAACCGAGGGTGATCACATATAGATAACTGAGGGTGACCACATGTAGATAACCGAGGGTAACCACATATAGATAACCGAGGGTGATCACATATAGATAACCGAGGGTGACCACATATAGATAACCGAGGGTGACCACATGTAGATAACCGAGGGTGACCACATGTAGATAACCGAGGGTGACCACATGTAGATAACCGAGGGTGACCACATGTAGATAACCGAGGGTGACCACATGTAGATAGCCGAGGATGACCACATGTAGATAACCGAGGGTGACCACATATAGATAACCGAGGGAGATCACATATAGATAACCGAGGGTGACCACATATAGATAACCGAGGGTGACCACATGTAGATAACCGAGGATGACCACATGTAGATAACCGAGGGTGACCACAAATAGATAACCGAGGGTGACCACATGTAGATAACCGAGGGTGACCACATATACATAACCGAGGGTGACCACATGTAGATAACCGAGGATGACCACATGTAGATAACCGAGGGTAACCACATGTAGATAACCGAGGGTGACCACATGTAGATAACCGAGGATGACCACATGTAGATAACCGAGGGTGATCACATGTAGATAACCGAGGGTGACCACATGTAGATAACCGAGGGTGACCACATGTAGATAACCGAGGGTGACCACATATAGATAACCGAGGGTGACCACATATAGATAACCGAGGGTGACCACATATAGATAACCGAGGGTAATCACATGTAGATAACCGAGGGTGACCACATATAGATAACCGAGGGTGACCACATATAGATAACCGAGGGTGACCACATGTAGATAACCGAGGGTGACCACATGTAGATAACCGAGGGTGATCACATGTAGATAACCGAGGGTGACCACATGTAGATAACCGAGGGTGACCACATGTAGATAACCGAGGGTGATCACATGTAGATAACCGAGGGTGACCACATATAGATAACCGAGGGTGACCACATGTAGATAACCGAGGGTGACCACATGTAGATAACCGAGGGTGACCACATGTAGATAACCGAGAGTGACCACATATAGATAACCGTGGGTGATCACATATATATAACCGAGGGTGAACACATATAGATAACCGAGGGTGACCACATGTAGATAACCGAGGGTAACCACATGTAGATAACTGAGGGTAACCACATGTAGATAACTGAGGGTAACCACATATAGATAACCGAGGGTGACCAATGTAGATAACCGAGGGTGACCACATGTAGATAACCGAGGGTAACCACATGTAGATAACTGAGGGTAACCACATGTAGATAACTGAGGGTAACCACATATAGATAACTGAGGGTAACCACATGTAGATAACTGAGGGTAACCACATGTAGATAACTGAGGGTAACCACATGTAGATAACTGATGGTAACCACATGTAGATAAACGAGGGTAACCACATATAGATAACCGAGGGTGACCACATGTAGATAACCGAGGGTGACCACATGTAGATAACTGAGGGTGACCACATATAGATAACCGAGGGTGACCACATATAGATAACCGAGGGTGACCACATGTAGATAACCGAGGGTGACCACATATAGATAACCGAGGGTGACCACATGTAGATAACCGAGGGTGACCACATGTAGATAACCGAGGGTGACCACATGTAGATAACCGAGGGTGACCACATGTAGATAACTGAGGGTGACCACATATAGATAACCGAGGGTGACCACATGTAGATAACCGAGGGTGACCACATATAGATAACCGAGGGTAACCACATATAGATAACCGAGGGTAACCACATGTAGATAACCGAGGATGATCACATGTAGATAACCGAGGGTAACCACATATAGATAACCGAGGGTGACCACATGTAGATAACCGAAGGTAACCACATATAGATAACCGAGGGTAACCACATATAGATAACCGAGGGTGACCACATGTAGATAACCGAGGATGACCACATGTAGATAACCGAGGGTGACCACATGTAGATAACCGAGGGTGATCACATGTAGATAACTGAGGGTGACCACATATAGATAACCGAGGGTGACCACATGTAGATAACCGAGGGTGACCACATGTAGATAACTGAGGGTGACCACATATAGATAACCGAGGGTGACCACATGTAGATAACTGAGGGTGACCACATATAGATAACCGAGGGTGACCACATGTAGATAACCGAGGGTAACCACATGTAGATAACCGAGGATGATCACATGTAGATAACCGAGGATGACCACATATAGATAACCGAGGGTGACCACATGTAGATAACCGAGGGTGACCACATGTAGATAACTGAGGGTGACCACATATAGATAACCGAGGGTGACCACATGTAGATAACCGAGGGTGACCACATATAGATAACCGAGGGTGACCACATATAGATAACCGAGGGTGACCACATGTAGATAACCGAGGGTGACCACATGTAGATAACCGAGGGTGACCACATGTAGATAACCGAGGGTGACCACATATAGATAACCGAGGGTAACCACATATAGATAACCGAGGGTGACCACATATAGATAACCGAGGGTGACCACATGTAGATAACCGAGGGTGACCACATGTAGATAACTGAGGGTGACCACATATAGATAACCGAGGATGACCACATGTAGATAACTGAGGGTGACCACATGTAGATAACTGAGGGTGACCACATGTAGATAACCGAGGGTAACCACATATAGATAACCGAGGGTAACCACAAATAGATAACCGAGGGTGACCACATGTAGATAACTGAGGATGACCACATATAGATAACCGAGGGTGACCACATATAGATAACCGAGGATGACCACATGTAGATAACCGAGGGTGACCACATGTAGATAACCGAGGGTGACCACATGTAGATAACCGAGGGTAACCACATGTAGATAACCGAGGATGACCACATGTAGATAACCGAGGGTGACCACATGTAGATAACTGAGGATGACCACATATAGATAACCGAGGGTGACCACAAATAGATATCCGAGGGTGACCACATATAGATAACCGAGGGTGACCACATATAGATAACCGAGGGTGACCACATGTAGATAACCGAGGGTAACCACATGTAGATAACCGAGGGTGACCACATGTAGATAACCGAGGGTGACCACATGTAGATAACCGAGGGTGACCACATATAGATAACCGAGGGTGACCACAAATAGATAACCGAGGGTGACCACAAATAGATAACCGAGGGTGACCACATGTAGATAACCGAGGGTGATCACATGTAGATAACCGAGGATGACCACATGTAGATAACCGAGGGTAACCACAAATAGATAACCGAGGGTGACCACATGTAGATAACCGAGGGTGACCACATGTAGATAACCGAGGGTGACCACATGTAGATAACCGAGGGTGACCACATGTAGATAACCGAGGGTGACCACATGTAGATAACCGAGGGTGACCACATATAGATAACCGAGGATGACCACATATAGATAACCGAGGGTGACCACATATAGATAACCGAGGGTAACCACAAATAGATAACCGAGGATGACCACATATAGATAACCGAGGGTGACCACATGTAGATAACCGAGGATGACCACATATAGATAACCGAGGGTGACCACAAATAGATAACCGAGGGTAACCACAAATAGATAACCGAGGATGACCACATGTAGATAACCGAGGATGACCACATATAGATAACCGAGGGTGACCACATATAGATAACCGAGGGTAACCACATATAGATAACCGAGGGTGACCACATGTAGATAACCGAGGGTGACCACATGTAGATAACCGAGGGTGACCACATATAGATAACCGAGGGTAACCACATATAGATAACCGAGGGTGACCACATGTAGATAACCGAGGGTGACCACATGTAGATAACCGAGGGTGACCACATATAGATAACCGAGGGTGACCACATGTAGATAACCGAGGGTGACCACATGTAGATAACCGAGGGTGACCACATATAGATAACCAAGGGTGACCACATGTAGATAACCGAGGGTGACCACATGTAGATAACCGAGGGTGACCACATGTAGATAACCGAGGGTGACCACATATAGATAACCGAGGGTAACCACATATAGATAACCGAGGGTGACCACATGTAGATAACCGAGGGTGACCACATGTAGATAACCGAGGGTGACCACATATAGATAACCGAGGGTGACCACATGTAGATAACCGAGGGTGACCACATGTAGATAACCGAGGGTGACCACATATAGATAACCAAGGGTGACCACATGTAGATAACCGAGGGTGACCACATGTAGATAACCGAGGGTGACCACATATAGATAACCAAGGGTGACCACATGTAGATAACCGAGGGTGACCACATGTAGATAACCGAGGGTGACCACATATAGATAACCGAGGGTAACCACATATAGATAACCGAGGGTGACCACATGTAGATAACCGAGGGTGACCACATGTAGATAACCGAGGGTGACCACATATAGATAACCGAGGGTGACCACATGTAGATAACCGAGGGTGACCACATGTAGATAACCGAGGGTGACCACATATAGATAACCAAGGGTGACCACATGTAGATAACCGAGGGTGACCACATGTAGATAACCGAGGGTGACCACATGTAGATAACCGAGGGTGACCACATATAGATAACCGAGGGTGACCACATGTAGATAACCGAGGGTGACCACATATAGATAACCGAGGGTGACCACATGTAGATAACCGAGGGTGACCACAAATAGATAACCGAGGGTGACCACATATAGATAACCGAGGGTGACCACATGTAGATAACCGAGGGTGACCACATGTAGATAACCGAGGGTGACCACATGTAGATAACTGAGGGTGACCACATATAGATAACCGAGGGTGACCACATATAGATAACCGAGGGTGACCACAAATAGATAACCGAGGGTGACCACAAATAGATAACCGAGGGTGACCACATGTAGATAACCGAGGGTGACCACATGTAGATAACCGAGGGTGACCACATGTAGATAACCGAGGGTGACCACATATAGATAACCGAGGGTGACCACATATAGATAACCGAGGGTGACCACATGTAGATAACCGAGGGTGACCACATGTAGATAACTGAGGGTGACCACATATAGATAACCGAGGGTGACCACATATAGATAACCGAGGGTGACCACATGTAGATAACCGAGGGTGACCACATGTAGATAACTGAGGGTGACCACATATAGATAACCGAGGGTAACCACATATAGATAACCGAGGGTGACCACATGTAGATAACCGAGGGTGACCACATATAGATAACCAAGGGTGACCACATGTAGATAACCGATGGTGATCACATATAGATAACCGAGGGTGACCACATGTAGATAACCGAGGGTGACCACATGTAGATAACCGATGGTGATCACATATAGATAACCGAGGGTGACCACATGTAGATAACCGAGGGTGACCACATGTAGATAACCGAGGGTGACCACATATAGATAACCGAGGGTGACCACATGTAGATAACCGAGGGTGACCACATGTAGATAACCGAGGGTGACCACATATAGATAACTGAGGGTGATCACATATAGATAACCGAGGGTGACCACATGTAGATAACCGAGGGTGACCACATGTAGATAACCGAGGGTGACCACATATAGATAACCGAGGGTGACCACATATAGATAACCGAGGGTGATCACATGTAGATAACCGAGGGTGACCACATGTAGATAACCGAGGGTGACCACATGTAGATAACCGAGGGTGACCACATGTAGATAACTGAGGGTGACCACATGTAGATAACTGAGGGTGACCACATATAGATAACCGAGGGTGACCACATATAGATAACCGAGGGTGACCACATATAGATAACTGAGGATGATCACATGTAGATAACTGAGGGTGACCACATATAGATAACCGAGGGTGACCACATGTAGATAACCGAGGGTGACCACATGTAGATAACCGAGGGTGACCACATATAGATAACCGAGGGTGACCACATGTAGATAACCGAGGGTGATCACATATAGATAACAGAGGGTGACCACATATAGATAACCGAGGGTGACCACATGTAGATAACCGAGGGTGATCACATGTAGATAACCGAGGGTGACCACATGTAGATAACCGAGGGTGACCACATATAGATAACCAAGGGTGACCACATGTAGATAACCGATGGTGATCACATATAGATAACCGAGGGTGACCACATGTAGATAACCGAGGGTGACCACATGTAGATAACCGATGGTGATCACATATAGATAACCGAGGGTGACCACATGTAGATAACCGAGGGTGACCACATGTAGATAACCGAGGGTGACCACATATAGATAACCGAGGGTGACCACATGTAGATAACCGAGGGTGACCACATGTAGATAACCGAGGGTGACCACATATAGATAACTGAGGGTGATCACATATAGATAACCGAGGGTGACCACATGTAGATAACCGAGGGTGACCACATGTAGATAACCGAGGGTGACCACATATAGATAACCGAGGGTGACCACATATAGATAACCGAGGGTGACCACATGTAGATAACCGAGGGTGACCACATATAGATAACCGAGGGTGACCACATATAGATAACTGAGGATGATCACATGTAGATAACTGAGGGTGACCACATATAGATAACCGAGGGTGACCACATGTAGATAACCGAGGGTGACCACATGTAGATAACCGAGGGTGACCACATATAGATAACCGAGGGTGACCACAAATAGATAACCGAGGGTGACCACATGTAGATAACCGAGGGTGACCACATATAGATAACCGAGGATGACCACATATAGATAACCGAGGGTGACCACATATAGATAACCGAGGGTGACCACATGTAGATAACCGAGGGTGACCACATGTAGATAACTGAGGGTGACCACATATAGATAACCGAGGGTGACCACATATAGATAACTGAGGGTGACCACATGTAGATAACCGAGGATGACCACATATAGATAACCGAGGGTGACCACATATAGATAACCGAGGGTGACCACATATAGATAACCGAGGGTGACCACATATAGATAACCGAGGGTGACCACATGTAGATAACCGAGGGTGACCACATGTAGATAACCGAGGGTGACCACATATAGATAACCGAGGGTGACCACATATAGATAACCGAGGGTGACCACATGTAGATAACCGAGGGTGACCACATATAGATAACCGAGGGTGACCACATATAGATAACTGAGGGTGACCACATATAGATAACCGAGGGTGACCACATGTAGATAACCGAGGGTGACCACATATAGATAACCGAGGGTAACCACATGTAGATAACCGAGGATGACCACATATAGATAACCGAGGGTGACCACATATAGATAACTGAGGGTGACCACATATAGATAACCGAGGGTGACCACATATAGATAACCGAGGGTGACCACATATAGATAACCGAGGATGACCACATGTAGATAACCGAGGATGACCACATATAGATAACCGAGGGTGACCACATATAGATAACCGAGGGTGACCACATGTAGATAACCGAGGGTGACCACATGTAGATAACTGAGGGTGACCACATGTAGATAACTGAGGGTGACCACATGTAGATAACCGAGGGTGACCACATGTAGATAACCGAGGGTGACCACATATAGATAACCGAGGGTGACCACATGTAGATAATCGAGGGTGACCACATGTAGATAACCGAGGGTGACCACATGTAGATAACCGAGGGTGACCACATATAGATAACCGAGGGTGACCACATGTAGATAATCGAGGGTGACCACATGTAGATAACCGAGGGTGACCACATGTAGATAACTGGGGGTGACCACATGTAGATAACTGAGGGTGACCACATGTAGATAACCGAGGGTGACCACATGTAGATAACCGAGGGTGACCACATATAGATAACCGAGGGTGACCACATGTAGATAATCGAGGGTGACCACATGTAGATAACCGAGGGTGACCACATGTAGATAACTGAGGGTGACCACATGTAGATAACCGAGGGTGACCACATGTAGATAACCGAGGGTGACCACATATAGATAACCGAGGGTAACCACATGTAGATAACCGAGGGTGACCACATGTAGATAACCGAGGGTGACCACATGTAGATAACCGAGGGTGACCACATGTAGATAACCGAGGGTGACCACATGTAGATAACCGAGGGTGATCACATATAGATAACCGAGGGTGACCACAAATAGATAACCGAGGGTAACCACATGTAGATAACCGAGGGTGACCACATATAGATAACCGAGGGTGACCACATGTAGATAACCGAGGGTAACCACATGTAGATAACCGAGGGAGACCACATATAGATAACCGAGGGTGACCACATGTAGATAACCGTGGGTAACCACATGTAGATAACCGAGGGTGACCACATATAGATAACCGAGGGTGACCACATGTAGATAACCGAGGGTAACCACATGTAGATAACCGAGGGTGACCACATATAGATAACCGAGGGTGACCACATGTAGATAACCGAGGGTGACCACATATAGATAACCGAGGGAGACCACAAATAGATAACCGAGGGTGATCACATATAGATAACCGAGGGTGACCACATATAGATAACCGAGGGTGATCACATATAGATAACCGAGGGTGACCACATATAGATAACCGAGGGTGACCACAAATAGATAACCGAGGGTAACCACATGTAGATAACCGAGGGTGACCACATATAGATAACCGAGGGTGACCACATGTAGATAATCGAGGGTGACCACATGTAGATAACCGAGGATGACCACATGTAGATAACCGAGGGTAACCACATGTAGATAACCGAGGATGACCACATGTAGATAACCGAGGGTAACCACATGTAGATAACCGAGGATGACCACATGTAGATAACCGAGGGTGACCACATGTAGATAACCGAGGATGACCACATGTAGATAACCGAGGGTAACCACATGTAGATAACCGAGGGTAACCACATGTAGATAACCGAGGATGACCACAAATAGATAACCGAGGGTAACCACATGTAGATAACCGAGGGTGACCACAAATAGATAACCGAGGGTGACCACATGTAGATAACCGAGGGTGACCACATATAGATAACCGAGGGTGACCACATGTAGATAACCGAGGGTGACCACATGTAGATAACCGAGGGAGACCACATATAGATAACCGAGGGTGACCACATGTAGATAACCGAGGGTGATCACATATAGATAACCGAGGGTGATCACATATAGATAACCGAGGGTGACCACATATAGATAACCGAGGGTAACCACATGTAGATAACCGAGGGTGACCACATGTAGATAACCGAGGGAGACCACATATAGATAACCGAGGGTGATCACATATAGATAACCGAGGGTGACCACAAATAGATAACCGAGGGTGACCACATATAGATAACCGAGGGTGACCATATATAGATAACCGAGGATGACCACATGTAGATAACCGAGGGTGACCACATATAGATAACCGAGGGTGACCACATATAGATAACCGAGGATGACCACATGTAGATAACCGAGGGTGACCACATGTAGATAACCGAGGGTAACCACATGTAGATAACCGAGGGTGACCACATGTAGATAACCGAGGGTAACCACATGTAGATAACCGAGGATGACCACATGTAGATAACCGAGGGTAACCACATATAGATAACCGAGGGTGACCAATGTAGATAACCGAGGGTAACCACATGTAGATAACCGAGGATGACCACATATAGATAACCGAGGGTGACCACATATAGATAACCGAGGGTGACCACATGTAGATAACCGAGGGAGACCACATATAGATAACCGAGGATGACCACATATAGATAACCGAGGGTAACCACATGTAGATAACCGAGGGTGACCACATATAGATAACCGAGGATGACCACATATAGATAACCGAGGGTAACCACATATAGATAACCGAGGATGACCACATGTAGATAACCGAGGGTGACCACATGTAGATAACCGAGGGTGACCACATGTAGATAACCGAGGATGACCACATATAGATAACTGAGGGTGACCACATGTAGATAACCGAGGGTGACCACATGTAGATAACCGAGGGTGACCACATATAGATAACTGAGGGTGACCACATATAGATAACCGAGGGTGACCACATGTAGATAACCGAGGGTGACCACATGTAGATAACCGAGGGTAACCACATGTAGATAACCGAGGGTGACCACATGTAGATAACCGAGGGTGACCACAAATAGATAACCGAGGGTGACCACAAATAGATAATCGAGGGTGACCACATGTAGATAACCGAGGGTGACCACATGTAGATAACTGAGGGTGATCACATGTAGATAACCGAGGGTGACCACATGTAGATAACTGAGGGTGACCACATATAGATAACCGAGGGTGACCACATGTAGATAACCAAGGGTAACCACATATACTCTGGAAGGTTTATTTGTGTTTTTTGTCTTTTGTTTTGTTGGTGTTCATGAAGTTATTGCTATAAGACATGCACTGTAACCTTACCTTTGATATGACGTACTGATCTAGTGTCAAGAGACCTATAATTTTAAGAATATTACTCATTCTTACAAGAAATATTATCTTACGAGATATAAAAATATTATATAGGTTTCCTATGTGGTATATGTGTTATCTCCTTTTCTTTTCTAGCTTACGTGAGGTAATATTTTACTCGTTGACATTTCCCACTGGTACATTATGTGAGGTAACATTTTACTCGCTAACATTTCCCACTGGTACATTGTGTGAGGTAACATTTTACTCGCTAACATTTCCCACTGGTACATTATGTGAGGTAACATTTTACTCGATAAAATTTCCCACTGGTACATTATGTAAGGTAACATTTTACTCGTTAACATTTCCCACTGGTACATTGTGTGAGGTAACATTTTACTCGCTAACATTTCCCACTGGTACATTATGTGAGGTAACATTTTACTCGTTGACATTTCCCACTGGTACATTATGTGAGGTAACATTTTACTCGCTAACATTTCCCACTGGTACATTGTGTGAGGTAACATTTTACTCGCTAACATTTCCCACTGGTACATTATGTGAGGTAACATTTTACTCGATAAAATTTCCCACTGGTACATTATGTAAGGTAACATTTTACTCGTTAACATTTCCCACTGGTACATTGTGTGAGGTAACATTTTACTCGCTAACATTTCCCACTGGTACATTATGTGAGGTAACATTTTACTCGTTGACATTTCCCACTGGTACATTATGTGAGGTAACATTTTACTCGCTAACATTTCCCACTGGTACATTATGTGAGGTAACATTTTACTCGCTAACATTTCCCACTGGTACATAATGTGAGGTAACATTTTACTCGCTAACATATCCCACTGGTACATTATGTGAGGTAACATTTTACTCGTTAACATATCCCACTAGTACATTATGTGAGGTAACATTTTACTCGCTAACATTTCCCACTGGTACATTATGTGAGGTAACATTTTACTCGCTAACATTTCCCACTGGTACATTGTGTGAGGTAACAGTTTACTCGTTGACATTTCCCACTGGTACATTATGTGAGATAACATTTTACTCGCTAACATTTTCCACTGGTACATTATGTGAGGTAACATTTTACTCGATAAAATTTCCCACTGGTACATTATGTAAGGTAACATTTTACTCGTTAACATTTCCCACTGGTACATTGTGTGAGGTAACATTTTACTCGCTAACATTTCCCACTGGTACATTATATGAGGTAACATTTTACTCGTTAACGTATCCCACTGGTACATTATGTGAGGTAACATTTTACTAGCTAACATTTCCCACTGGTACATTATGTAAGGTAACATTTTACTCGCTAACATTTCCCACTGATACATTATGTGAGGTAACATTTTACTCGTTGACATTTCCCACTGGTACATTATGTGAGGTAACATTTTACTCGCTAACATTTCCCACTGGTACATTATGTGAGGCAACATTTTACTCGCTAACATTTCCCACTGGTACATTATGTGAGGTAACATTTTACTGGCTAACATTTCCCACTGGTACATTATGTGAGGTAACATTTTACTGGCTAACATTTCCCACTGGTACATTATGTAAGGTAACATTTTACTCGCTAACATTTCCCACTGGTACATTATGTGAGGTAACATTTTACTCGTTAACATATCCCACTGGTACATTATGTGAGGTAACATTTTACTCGCTAACATTTCCCACTGGTACATTATGTGAGGTAACATTTTACTCGCTAACATTTCCCACTGGTACATTATGTGAGGTAACATTTTACTCGCTAACATTTCCCACTGGTACATTATGTGAGGTAACATTTTACTCGATAAAATTTCCCACTGGTACATTATGTAAGGTAACATTTTACTCGTTAACATTTCCCACTGGTACATTGTGTGAGGTAACATTTTACTCGCTAACATTTCCCACTGGTACATTATGTGAGGTAACATTTTACTCGTTGACATTTCCCACTGGTACATTATGTGAGGTAACATTTTACTCGCTAACATTTCCCACTGGTACATTATGTGAGGTAACATTTTACTCGCTAACATTTCCCACTGGTACATAATGTGAGGTAACATTTTACTCGCTAACATATCCCACTGGTACATTATGTGAGGTAACATTTTACTCGTTAACATATCCCACTGGTACATTATGTGAGGTAACATTTTACTCGCTAACATTTCCCACTGGTACATTATGTGAGGTAACATTTTACTCGCTAACATTTCCCACTGGTACATTGTGTGAGGTAACAGTTTACTCGTTGACATTTCCCACTGGTACATTATGTGAGATAACATTTTACTCGCTAACATTTCCCACTGGTACATTATGTGAGGTAACATTTTACTCGATAAAATTTCCCACTGGTACATTATGTAAGGTAACATTTTACTCGTTAACATTTCCCACTGGTACATTGTGTGAGGTAACATTTTACTCGCTAACATTTCCCACTGGTACATTATGTGAGGTAACATTTTACTCGTTGACATTTCCCACTGGTACATTATGTGAGGTAACATTTTACTCGCTAACATTTCCCACTGGTACATTATGTGAGGTAACATTTTACTCGCTAACATTTCCCACTGGTACATAATGTGAGGTAACATTTTACTCGCTAACATATCCCACTGGTACATTATGTGAGGTAACATTTTACTCGTTAACATATCCCACTGGTACATTATGTGATGTAACATTTTACTGGCTAACATTTCCCACTGGTACATTATGTGAGGTAACATTTTACTCGCTAACATTTCCCACTGGTACATTGTGTGAGGTAACAGTTTACTCGTTGACATTTCCCACTGGTACATTATGTGAGATAACATTTTACTCGCTAACATTTCCCACTGGTACATTATGTGAGGTAACATTTTACTCGATAAAATTTCCCACTGGTACATTATGTAAGGTAACATTTTACTCGTTTAACATTTCCCACTGGTACATTGTGTGAGGTAACATTTTACTCGTTAACATTTCCCACTGGTACATTATATGAGGTAACATTTTACTCGTTAACATATCCCACTGGTACATTATGTGAGGTAACATTTTACTAGCTAACATTTCCCACTGGTACATTATGTAAGGTAACATTTTACTCGCTAACATTTCCCACTGATACATTATGTGAGGTAACATTTTACTCGTTGACATTTCCCACTGGTACATTATGTGAGGTAACATTTTACTCGCTAACATTTCCCACTGGTACATTATGTGAGGTAACATTTTACTCGCTAACATTTCCCACTGGTACATTATGTGAGGTAACATTTTACTCGCTAACATTTCCCACTGGTACATTATGTGAGGTAACATTTTACTGGCTAACATTTCCCACTGGTACATTATGTAAGGTAACATTTTACTCGCTAACATTTCCCACTGGTACATTATGTGAGGTAACATTTTACTCGCTAACATTTCCCACTGGTACATTATGTGAGGTAACATTTTACTCGCTAACATTTCCCACTGGTACATTATGTGAGGTAACATTTTACTGGCTAACATTTCCCATTGGTACATTATGTGAGGTAACATTTTACTCGCTAACATTTCCCACTGGTACATTATGCTGATCTTCAGAGTACAAGAATATGAGACCATGCTTTAGAGTACGCATTCTGTAATATGAGACCATGCTTAATAGTTAGGGTTAGGTGTTTAATGCCACTTTCAACAATATTTCAATTATGTCGTGTCGGTCAGTTTTATTGGTGTAAGGAAACCAGAGTACCGGTAAAACATCACCGAGCCGCCGCAAGTCACTCGATTACGAGGTGAAAACCATCGATCTTCAATAAATCACTGAAAAATTAAAAGCAAAAATATCACACGGCAACAACACTTCTAAAATACAATCAGTCATTTACTGAAACAAAAGAAAGGCCGTTCACACTCTTGGGTTTTTACAGATATCTAATAAAACTATTTGTATGGTCCCTCCCTACTTTATTACATAAGATTATATCAATTACACCTCGAAACTAGTTGAAGTGGAAATCCCAGACCAGTGATAGTTACCGATTGTGTAGGTGCATGTTAATATACCCCATCACGATCGCTGCCACGGAAGTTACCACCAACTTAGATATGTCATCAAAACAAGCAGGACGTTTCCGTTTTACGTTGATCTGTTACCTTTAAATGACAATGTTAAATTGTGAAATCATTTTATTCTGTATTTAGATATTTTCAAAAATAATATGTAAATTAATGTAAAATATATTAATGAAGTACATATCGGGCTAGTATTCTACAGATTAAATCCTTCTATTATTCCTGACAAAAATTAAATGGGTGTGTATTTTACGTCGTATGTACTTTGTTAATAATAAAGTCGTTAACACAGTGATTTTAATGATTTATAATATCCTGTGTTATGTGGGCTATTTTAACGCATACTAAATTACATAATGAAGGAAGATTACAAAATATGTGTAGTGAGAATAAGGGTAATAACAAAATTATCGAACTCCGACCAATCTTACAAAGGGAAAGTCAAAACTCATAATTATATAAACAGACAAAATCAGTCAACAACAGGAAAACTGTGAAAACCGTAATGACCCTGACTTGGTACAGGCATTTCTAAAGAAATGGTGGGTTGAATAAGATTTTAAAGCGCCAAACCTCCCGCTTTCATTACGACTCAAAGTTTCCGGCTGTCACTTTAACAGTATGTTAATTATACAACTAGGGTATTAATAGGTTGGTCATAGGAAAGGTCCAGTAAACAATGGCAGACATACTTTGATTGTTACACACCATTATAAATCCATGAAAAACAATTATAATATCATAGCATTTTAATAAGAGTGGGTTATAAGACATAACATTTTAAAGTTGTCATCGATATAATCAAGAATAAGGGAGAATTAAAAACACACACAAATATAAAGGTCGTGTCCTTTTATGATTTCAAAATAGTATTGTAGTATTATGAAACTCAAAAATGTGTTTATCGAATCTAGGAAATATTTTGTAATTACATAAACAATATCCCAAAACAACTTTAGCCTATAAGATAAGACAGAAATCAAACAATATTCCTAAGTGATAGTATACACCTTGCTTCCTCTTCATTGGTTACAATCGTTCTTTAATCATTGGCCGTTGTTGATCAACTCTTCAACTCTTCGCAGTCCATAACGTCTGATTAAGGAAACCTAGATTGTGTGATTGATTGGTTGGTTGGTGTTTAACGCCAACTATAGCAATATCTAATGCTATATCGTGGCGTTAGAAAACTAGAAGTTTCACTATATTATAAATATATGTATATTAATTTTACTTACTATAGTCTTTGTGTGCCTGTATTATATTATTTTCATTAATAAAATTTATTTTCGACAACAAGACAGATGTGTACGTATGTATTACATTGACTATACAGAGGTGATTAAACTTGTGTATTGGGGGTCTTCGTGGTCGTGAATGTATGGTAGTTGGATTTAAACCTACATGTGCAATCAGTGCCTGCACAGGCGAGATGTGCTCGATACATTATTATGCTATAAAGTTTGTCAGTGCGGCAGGTTAGTGGTTTTCTCCGGATTCCTCCGCCAATAAAACTGATCGGCACGATATAACTGAAATGTTGTTGAAAGTGGCGTTAAAAACCACAACTATAGCCTTGTGTATTGATCGTAGAATGTTTTTAACAATATAGGGACAATATCATAGTGTTTTGATTTGGTGTCTTTTTTGTTTTTAATTCGTTAAAAAAAGTTAGCGTCGAAGGGGTAAATTGTTACTGTGTGTTAAAGATTAAAATGTCAGTTCATTAGCAACTACGTTAAATCTAGTGTCTGACATCTTTAGCCTTCTCCATTGACATTTACCGTCAGGCTCAATAATCGTTATCAGGGTTCAAACCCATATAACTTCCCAGCACGCTATCTCGATTGTCCAGTCAAAAGTCGTTGCCCTGATTGGACCATCCCTACCTCAATTCTATATAGTGTTTTAATATATGTTTTATGTTTAATACCTTGTTAAAAGATGTAGTGAATATCATAAAATTTGTTGAGCATAAAAAATCATGTTTTTTCCAAACGATTCTAAAGGGAAAATATGAATGATTGGTTTGATTTAATGCGTGTTTTCAGATCATGCTACGTTTGTTTTGTATATTAGCTTCGTCATTTATAGATGAGTCTTTTTCCACTAGACTGCTATCTAAAATGTTGTGGATGGTGTTTTGCATATTGAATAACAGGCGTTGATTCATTTTCACACATGGTTTAGTGTCAGAATGCATTATTTATTTACTCTCAGACAAGGATTATTTATTTACTCTCAGACAAGGATTATTTATTTACTCTCAGACAAGGATTATTCCAGAAACGCGTCATACGCACTAAATTTGATATCTTTGTTTTTATTTTTAATGTAGTACTTTGTAGATCATTGTGTGTTCTGTTGTTCTCTTTCTTTACATCATTGTCTGTCCATCGATTTCCGGCTTCTGATTACCGCTTTTGTGTTTTCATTTTTTTTTCATGAGCAATTTAAACAAATGGTTTAATGTCAGATTCTCTTATTTATCTACTATGAGATAAGGAAAGGGCAGTGTCTCCAAATACAGTATTTAACTAAATCCAGATATGTTCCACTTGTCGTAAACACTTCCCGGTCCTTTCCTCATTCATGACTTATCACTGGGTTTGTAACTAGATTAACACCACGGGTGCCATTAGTGGAGCAGGAACTGCCAACCCTTCCGGAGCACACGAGTTCATCCTCGGTTTTTAGTGGGGTTCGTGTTAATCAATCTTTAGTGTTATGTGTATGTTAAAAATAATGTTTTGTAGATCGTTGTTTGTCCTTTTTCTTTTGACCATTGTGTTATCTGTTCGTTTTCGATATTCGGATTATGATTACCCCTTTGGTATCTTCAAACTCTTCTTTTAACTACAATTACAAAACACAGACATCGAATACTTATGTCATATAGCCACTTGGTCATTTTTAAATGTAGTTCAAGGTCAAATTATCGTTAGTGGTACTTCTCATTGTCTTTGTATTATAAAGAAGACCACTTACAGTAAATATACATTTCCTGTTGATTATTTCCGTTTATAATATATACAAAATAGAATAAAAAAACAAAAAAATACAACATAAATATAACATATATAATATTTAAATATGCATTCATACATTAAACTAAGGCACAGTATTATATGTATGTACCAAATATCAGATGGGATATGTCTTTTCTTTTTTTATATAAGAAATCAACTTTTAAACTGTTTTCTATTTAAATCGTTTAATTTCATTTTCATAGATTTCTAGTACATTTGTACTTTCAATAATGAAATGGAAATTTTGATTGTAAAATTAAAAATGTATCCTGTTTATACATTAGTCTGTAGGAGTGACGTTCAGTCTTACAGGATATGTACAATTAGACCCCGAGTGTAATGTAGTATAACATACCTAGAGGATATGTACTATTAGACACCGAGTGTAATGTAGTTAAAAAATACATAGAAATAACCTTGATCAGGTACGTTAAAGGAGAACGACTGTAAAGTCCTATAATTAAACAGTTTTAGGGGCAAGAAAATACATGGGCCTCAACAGGATAATTATATTTATATCTACATAAAGTAATCGTTGTATGTAATCGATAAAGTTCGTGGGTTCGATCCCCGTCGACGGGGAGTGTGTTCGATACACCATTATGTGGTCAAGTTAACTGGTCGAACAACGTTATTATAAAGAACGCTATAATCTTGAACATTATATATTTGATCTTCGTGATACAGAAGTTGTCACATGTATCATATTAGTTCTATAAAAGAGAGTCGAATTAAATAAGGACACATGTATGAATCTATCCGTCATATGCCAAGGTTTAGATTACAATAAAGACTATACATTATGTGTTTATGTAAGTCTTATAATTACCAAGGACACATGTATGAATCTATCCGTCATATGCCAAGACTTAGATTACAATAAAGACTATACATTATGTGTTTATGTAAGTCTTATAATTACCAAGGACACATGTATGAATCTATCCGTCATATGCCAAGACTTAGATTACAATAAAGACTATACATTATGTGTTTATGTAAGTCTTATAATTACCAAGGACACATGTATGAATCTATCCGTCATATGCCAAGACTTAGATTACAATAAAGACTATACATTATGTGTTTATGTAAGTCTTATAATTACCAAGGACACATGTATGAATCTATCCGTCATATGCCAAGACTTAGATTACAATAAAGACTATACATTATGTGTTTATGTAAGTCTTATAATTACCAAGGACACATGTATGAATCTATCCGTCATATGCCAAGACTTAGATTACAATAAAGACTATACATTATGTGTTTATGTAAGTCTTATAATTACCAAGGACACATGTATGAATCTATCCGTCATATGCCAAGACTTAGATTACAATAAAGACTATACATTATGTGTTTATGTAAGTCTTATAATTACCAAGGACACATGTATGAATCTATCCGTCATATGCCAAGACTTAGATTACAATAAAGACTATACATTATGTGTTTATGTAAGTCTTATAATTACCAAGGACACATGTATGAATCTATCCGTCATATGCCAAGACTTAGATTACAATAAAGACTATACATTATGTGTTTATGTAAGTCTTATAATTACCAAGGACACATGTATGAATCTATCCGTCATATGCCAAGACTTAGATTACAATAAAGACTATACATTATGTGTTTATGTAAGTCTTATAATTACCAAGGACACATGTATGAATCTATCCGTCATATGCCAAGACTTAGATTACAATAAAGACTATACATTATGTGTTTATGTAAGTCTTATAATTACCAAGGACACATGTATGAATCTATCCGTCATATGCCAAGACTTAGATTACAATAAAGACTATACATTATGTGTTTATGTAAGTCTTATAATTACCAAGGACACATGTATGAATCTATCCGTCATATGCCAAGACTTAGATTACAATAAAGACTATACATTATGTGTTTATGTAAGTCTTATAATTACCAAGGACACATGTATGAATCTATCCGTCATATGCCAAGACTTAGATTACAATAAAGACTATACATTATGTGTTTATGTAAGTCTTATAATTACCAAGGACACATGTATGAATCTATCCGTCATATGCCAAGACTTAGATTACAATAAAGACTATACATTATGTGTTTATGTAAGTCTTATAATTACCAAGGACACATGTATGAATCTATCCGTCATATGCCAAGACTTAGATTACAATAAAGACTATACATTATGTGTTTATGTAAGTCTTATAATTACCAAGGACACATGTATGAATCTATCCGTCATATGCCAAGACTTAGATTACAATAAAGACTATACATTATGTGTTTATGTAAGTCTTATAATTACCAAGGACACATGTATGAATCTATCCGTCATATGCCAAGACTTAGATTACAATAAAGACTATACATTATGTGTTTATGTAAGTCTTATAATTACCAAGGACACATGTATGAATCTATCCGTCATATGCCAAGACTTAGATTACAATAAAGACTATACATTATGTGTTTATGTAAGTCTTATAATTACCAAGGACACATGTATGAATCTATCCGTCATATGCCAAGACTTAGATTACAATAAAGACTATACATTATGTGTTTATGTAAGTCTTATAATTACCAAGGACACATGTATGAATCTATCCGTCATATGCCAAGACTTAGATTACAATAAAGACTATACATTATGTGTTTATGTAAGTCTTATAATTACCAAGGACACATGTATGAATCTATCCGTCATATGCCAAGACTTAGATTACAATAAAGACTATACATTATGTGTTTATGTAAGTCTTATAATTACCAAGGACACATGTATGAATCTATCCGTCATATGCCAAGACTTAGATTACAATAAAGACTATACATTATGTGTTTATGTAAGTCTTATAATTACCAAGGACACATGTATGAATCTATCCGTCATATGCCAAGACTTAGATTACAATAAAGACTATACATTATGTGTTTATGTAAGTCTTATAATTACCAAGGACACATGTATGAATCTATCCGTCATATGCCAAGACTTAGATTACAATAAAGACTATACATTATGTGTTTATGTAAGTCTTATAATTACCAAGGACACATGTATGAATCTATCCGTCATATGCCAAGACTTAGATTACAATAAAGACTATACATTATGTGTTTATGTAAGTCTTATAATTACCAAGGACACATGTATGAATCTATCCGTCATATGCCAAGGTTTAGATTACAATAAAGACTATACATTATGTGTTTATGTAAGTCTTATAATTACCAAGGACACATGTATGAATCTATCCGTCATATGCCAAGACTTAGATTACAATAAAGACTATACATTATGTGTTTATGTAAGTCTTATAATTACCAAGGACACATGTATGAATCTATCCGTCATATGCCAAGACTTAGATTACAATAAAGACTATACATTATGTGTTTATGTAAGTCTTATAATTACCAAGGACACATGTATGAATCTATCCGTCATATGCCAAGACTTAGATTACAATAAAGACTATACATTATGTGTTTATGTAAGTCTTATAATTACCAAGGACACATGTATGAATCTATCCGTCATATGCCAAGGTTTAGATTACAATAAAGACTATACATTATGTGTTTATGTAAGTCTTATAATTACCAAGGACACATGTATGAATCTATCCGTCATATGCCAAGACTTAGATTACAATAAAGACTATACATTATGTGTTTATGTAAGTCTTATAATTACCAAGGACACATGTATGAATCTATCCGTCATATGCCAAGACTTAGATTACAATAAAGACTATACATTATGTGTTTATGTAAGTCTTATAATTACCAAGGACACATGTATGAATCTATCCGTCATATGCCAAGACTTAGATTACAATAAAGACTATACATTATGTGTTTATGTAAGTCTTATAATTACCAAGGACACATGTATGAATCTATCCGTCATATGCCAAGACTTAGATTACAATAAAGACTATACATTATGTGTTTATGTAAGTCTTATAATTACCAAGGACACATGTATGAATCTATCCGTCATATGCCAAGACTTAGATTACAATAAAGACTATACATTATGTGTTTATGTAAGTCTTATAATTACCAAGGACACATGTATGAATCTATCCGTCATATGCCAAGACTTAGATTACAATAAAGACTATACATTATGTGTTTATGTAAGTCTTATAATTACCAAGGACACATGTATGAATCTATCCGTCATATGCCAAGGTTTAGATTACAATAAAGACTATACATTATGTGTTTATGTAAGTCTTATAATTACCAAGGACACATGTATGAATCTATCCGTCATATGCCAAGACTTAGATTACAATAAAGACTATACATTATGTGTTTATGTAAGTCTTATAATTACCAAGGACACATGTATGAATCTATCCGTCATATGCCAAGACTTAGATTACAATAAAGACTATACATTATGTGTTTATGTAAGTCTTATAATTACCAAGGACACATGTATGAATCTATCCGTCATATGCCAAGACTTAGATTACAATAAAGACTATACATTATGTGTTTATGTAAGTCTTATAATTACCAAGGACACATGTATGAATCTATCCGTCATATGCCAAGACTTAGATTACAATAAAGACTATACATTATGTGTTTATGTAAGTCTTATAATTACCAAGGACACATGTATGAATCTATCCGTCATATGCCAAGACTTAGATTACAATAAAGACTATACATTATGTGTTTATGTAAGTCTTATAATTACCAAGGACACATGTATGAATCTATCCGTCATATGTCAAGGTTTAGATTACAATAAAGACTATACATTATGTGTTTATGTAAGTCTTATAATTACCAAGGACACATGTATGAATCTATCCGTCATATGCCAAGACTTAGATTACAATAAAGACTATACATTATGTGTTTATGTAAGTCTTATAATTAACATAATATTTTGGATTTGTTTTTATCGGTTTTTACTATTTCATGTTTAACACTTGTTTGTCACGGTAAGCTGTGGCTGTCCAGGCATATACTGAGAAGTACGACATTACAACACAAACAATCTAAAATATTTCTAATGACCGCAAGTTTCCGTCCAGGCATAATAAAAGTTTGTTTAAAAATCTCAAATTTAATCTTATACAATTATATAACAGTAGCTTAGTAGCTATGTACAATACAATTCAGTTGAGTCATGAAACAACAATGTATTAAATCAAACTTTTATGAATGTTATGTTATATAAAAACCTAGTTATTTCCTTGGAGATTCTTGTACTTTGTACCATGTAATGTTAGTGAAATTATATGCTTGATGTATTTACGTCGTAAATATTTTTGTTTTTATTTTGTTCATCTACATTTAATACTTTATGTCTCGCAAGTCTGACACACAAACAAATTGTTGGAAGCAGACATAGTGGTTTATGTAATAATTCCAGACAACTATTTATATCTTGGAAAAATACCGTTCTCTTACTTGTCATTTTCATTCTGTTGATATTACTGAAATCTACCACTCTTCCAAACACAAACCTTTCAATGAAAACATTGATATATTACTGAAATAGGCATTCCGTTAATCTAAATGTGAATACTTGCTCTGTAAACAACACCACTTTATTCTGGATTAAGGAGGACATGATATATGTCATGGATTAAGGAGGACATGATATATGCCATGGATTAAGGAGGACATGATATATGTCATGGATTAAGGAGGACATGATATATGTCATGGATTAAGGAGGACATGATATATGTCATGGATTAAGGAGGACATGACTTATATCATGGATTAAGGAGGACATGATATATGTCATGGATTAAGGAGGACATGATATATGTCATGGATTAAGGAGGACATGATATATGCCATGGATTAAGGAGGACATGATTTATATCATGGATTAAGGAGGACATGATATATGCCATGGATTAAGGAGGACATGACTTATATCATGGATTAAGGAGGACATGATATATGTCATGGATTAAGGAGGACATGATATATGCCATGGATTAAGGAGGACATGACTTATATCATGGATTAAGGAGGACATGATATATGTCATGGATTAAGGATGACATGATATATGTCATGGATTAAGGAGGACATGATATATGTCATGGATTAAGGAGGACATGATATATGCCATGGATTAAGGAGGACATGACTTATATCATGGATTAAGGAGGACATGATATATGTCATGGATTAAGGAGGACATGATATATGTCATGGATTAAGGAGGACATGATATATGTCATGGATTAAGGAGGACATGATATATGCCATGGATTAAGGAGGACATGACTTATATCATGGATTAAGGAGGACATGATATATGTCATGGATTAAGGAGGACATGATATATGCCATGGATTAAGGAGGACATGACTTATATCATGGATTAAGGAGGACATGATATATGTCATGGATTAAGGAGGACATGACTTATATCATGGATTAAGGAGGACATGATATATGTCATGGATTAAGGAGGACATGATATATGTCATGGATTAAGGAGGACATGATATATGTCATGGATTAAGGAGGACATGATATATGCCATGGATTAAGGAGGACATGACTTATATCATGGATTAAGGAGGACATGATATATGTCATGGATTAAGGAGGACATGATATATGCCATGGATTAAGGAGGACATGACTTATATCATGGATTAAGGAGGACATGATATATGTCATGGATTAAGGAGGACATGATATATGTCATGGATTAAGGAGGACATGATATATGTCATGGATTAAGGAGGACATGATATATGCCATGGATTAAGGAGGACATGACTTATATCATGGATTAAGGAGGACATGATATATGTCATGGATTAAGGAGGACATGATATATGCCATGGATTAAGGAGGACATGACTTATATCATGGATTAAGGAGGACATGATATATGTCATGGATTAAGGAGGACATGATATATGTCATGGATTAAGGAGGACATGATATATGTCATGGATTAAGGAGGACATGATATATGTCATGGAATAAGGAGGACATGATATATGTCATGGATTAAGGAGGACATGATATATGCCATGGATTAAGGAGGACATGACTTATATCATGGATTAATGAGGACATGATATATGCCATGGATTAAGGAGGACATGACTTATATCATGGATTAAGGAGGACATAATATATGTCATGGATTAAGGAGGACATGATATATATCATGGATTAATGAGGACATGATATATGTCATGGATTAAGGAGGACATGACTTATATCATGGATTAAGGAGGACATGATATATGTCATGGATTAAGGAGGACATGATATATGCCATGGATTAAGGAGGACATGATATATGTCATGGATTAAGGAGGACATGATATATGTCATGGATTAAGGAGGACATGATATATGTCATGGATTAAGGAGGACATGATATATGTCATGGATTAAGGAGGACATGATATATGTCATTGATTAAGGAGGACATGATATATGCCATGGATTAAGGAGGACATGATATATGTCATGGATTAAGGAGGACATGATATATGTCATGGATTAAGGAGGACATGATATATGTCATGGATTAAGGAGGACATGATATATGCCATGGATTAAGGAGGACATGACTTATATCATGGATTAAGGAGGACATGATATATGCCATGGATTAAGGAGGACATGACTTATATCATGGATTAAGGAGGACATGATATATGTCATGGATTAAGGAGGACATGACTTATATCATGGATTAAGGAGGACATGATATATGTCATGGATTAAGGAGGACATGATATATGTCATGGATTAAGGAGGACATGATATATGTCATGGATTAAGGAGGACATGATATATGTCATGGATTAAGGAGGACATGACTTATATCATGGATTAAGGAGGACATGACTTATATCATGGATTAAGGAGGACATGATATATGTCATGGATTAAGGAGGACATGATATATGTCATGGATTAAGGAGGACATGATATATGTCATGGATTAAGGAGGACATGATATATGTCATGGATTAAGGAGGACATGATATATATCATGGATTAAGGAGGACATGATATATGCCATGGATTAAGGAGGACATGACTTATATCATGGATTAAGGAGGACATGATATATGTCATGGATTAAGGAGGACATGATATATGCCATGGATTAAGGAGGACATGACTTATATCATGGATTAAGGAGGACATGATATATGTCATCAACATTTTGCCTTTATAGTTTTCGTTAGATTTTTCTCGTAGTATTGGAAACCCTAAATGAGCTTCCTGAACTTCTCTGATTTCTGACTTATTTTTATACTGCACTATGAATCCTTACTTATTGTTACAGTTCAAAAGATATACTCATCTTAGAGTATGAGTTGATTGCTGAAGACTCCATTGTGACTGTGAAATGTAGAACAGCAATAAAATAGTTCTTTACTTTAATGTGTGTCTAAGTATAATGTTACAGTCTCCATGTTCATTTACATCAATATACTTTCTGACTAATTCGAAGCACAATCTTTAATATTTGGTTTATTCGACAATAACATAGATACCCAATCGTAACTAATAATCTTGATTTTCTTGAATAATTTTGAGCAAATTTATCCTGAACAACTTACTTTTAGCAAACTTAATATTAAAAAAGCAGAATGACAATTAGAATGTGGTTGATGTAACTAACAAGAAACGTGAATATCCAGAAGAAACGCTCCATTACAGATGAACCATGGTAGAATTCTAAATCATTTGATGATATGTTCTGATTACATAGGTACAGGGGACTCTCTCTCTCTCTCTCTCTCTCTCTCTCTCTCTCTCTCTCTCTCTCTCTTACACGATAGAAAGCACGTTTAATTGTATTCTACAACAATCATGAACGTAAATAGTCAAATAATGTGTTTGCAATTAATCAACTTATTAATATTGTCATTGTGTCTGAATCGTTCAATATTTGACAGCCCCATCGCTTTTCTCTAAAGTTTATCGTTTCCTAGTGCAAGTTTTGTTCTACACTTCCTGGTCTGTCGATCACTATATACATATAGAAGTCTAGAAAATTGTGCAACGATACCGATAAAGATGTTACAAAAAATATATTGAGTAACATCTTTATCGGTATCGTTGCACAATTTTCTAGACTTCTATAATTTATTTTGTTTGTGCTGCATCGTCATGTCTCGACGATCCGTTACTCATTAAGTTCTCTGGTGGGTAGATTCCCTTAGACTTTATATATATATATATATATATATATATCGCAATAAAATAAGATCAATGCCTCACTATTAACGATTAGATAACAACTAGTATTTACACATGTCAAGGTTACTTCCCATTTGTTCTATTGTATATAAAACTGTACTCAAACATACCAGGTGAACTATTCATGACGTTGTACATTATGAATTAATACATGTTTGACGTAAATACTGACATTTTTCTCACAATTTGCTTAAAAACATGTTTTCAAAGCTTGTGGTTTCTACCATGATTTCCTTGATAGAGGTTTGCTGTTAACAAGGAAGCTGCTGAAGTGGTTTAGTTGAAGTCATCACTTAGAAAGTTTTACGGTGGCCACCATGACTTGGTTAGCCGTTACTGAATATCTGTGTCACACATGACCACGTATATGTTCCGTGCCGTTACTGAATATCTGTGTCACACATGACCACGTATATGTTCCGTGCCGTTACTGAATATCTGTGTCACACATGACCACGTATATGTTCCGTGCCGTTACTGAATATCTGTGTCACACATGACCACGTATATGTTCCGTGCCGTTACTGAATATCTGTGTCACACATGACCACGTATATGTTCCGTGCCGTTACTGAATATCTGTGTCACACATGACCACGTATATGTTCCGTGCCGTTACTGAATATCTGTGTCACACATGACCACGTGATATGTTCCGTATGTCGTAATCACAATCCGGTTCTTCCCTCGTTTGTGACGTATCAGATTATCACTGGGTTTGTAACAACAGTAACACAACAGGTGTCACTAGTGGAGCAGGAACTGCTTACCCTTCTGGAGTGCCTGAGTTCACCCCAGGGTTTTAGTGGGACCGTTGCGCTACCTTTAGATGTCTGTGTAGTGTTTTGTAGATCATCGTTTGTCAGTTTGTACTTTTTCTTTTGACCATTGTATTGTCTGTTCTCCTTAGATTTACAACTTCTGATTACCCCTTTGGTATCTTCAAATTCTTCTTGACAATATAGGGGCAATATATTGTGCTTTGTTTTGGTGTGTTTTTGTTTTTAATTTGGTAAATGTATTTAGCGTCGAAGGTCACAATTCTTCTATGTTTAGTCCTGATTCACCAAGCTAGTTAAAATAGCAAAGTATATTTATTTTAATATTGTCAGGATGAGGATTTGTTTATGTCTTAATACTTCCATAGCTAACGAATATACAGAGTATGCCTCTTTTACGTAGATTTGTTATTTCCTATAGCACTGACAATATTGGACTTGACTGTTAGTAGTACGACGTGCATTTTATACGAAACAGCAATGGGTATTGTTTTAGGAAGTCCAGCTGCAAAATTGTTAAAGAAGAGACAATGCAATATAATAAAATTCCCATATAGAATTAAAATGTATTGCGTTATCATAAGTCTGCACTTAACATGCAGCAATAAAGAATGGAAAGCCCCGTTACGTTTACCAGCAAGAGGCCAATGACCCTATTATCTTCTGAATCCCCCTTACGTTTACCAGCAAGAGGACAATGGCCCTATTATAATCTGAGTAAGTAATTGGTAAAATTGTCACAAATGAGAACATGAAATACAAAAAAGGCGTAAAATTCTCCTATACAAATAAGAAACGATTGAAGATACCCAAAGAGGCAGAAGACGTAAGAAAGAAAATGTATAGTGTAATAGTTCTTTGATCTGATTTATGTATAAAGAAAAAAGAAAGGAAAGCCCCCTTACGTTTCCCATCAAGAGGACAATGACCCTAGTCTGAGTGTCAGTATACGTGTAAGCATTTGGTGAATTAAACAAACATGTTTTTCATGGATGACGACCATTGTGGTATGTCAGTCTAGAATAACTGTTCGGTCGTTGGTTACATGTACAGACCAATACAGGTTTAGCTAAGTTGACAATGTTATTTTAGTATGACTTGTGGTTTTCGCTTCTATGTCCTATAGTTTTTGTGGTTTTCGCATGATTTCTCCACTTAGTTACAGTCTACCAGTTGTCAGTTAAGTGTATATATAATCAGTTTTTAAATCCTTTAGGTATATTTAAAATACCAAATTTTATTATTTTTATTAAATTTGCTCATTGATACAGTTGCATCAAATGAATCTTTATGATTGGTTGGTAGCCCTATCTGCGTATGATCGAACAAAGGTGCTTAAGTATCTGTATATGGTTTAATACCTACACCGATTTGATGTGTGGGAAATTTAAAGTGCAAAGTTCTTCCTGATTTAAATTTGTTTACGCCACAAATAATTAAATTGAGGCCAAATTCCTAATTTTGTCCATGGTTTCATTTGAATTATTAATGCAAATAAGACTTTTTTCTTTTTACAATTAAGAATTGTAAGATTAATTGATTGATTGAGTGATTGATTGTTGCTTGCTGAAACTGGAATTTGAATTCGACAGAACGCGTTTTAAAACTTGGGTAGGGTTAAAATTTAAAAAAAAACAATGTTATGGAAAAGTACCTTAAATACTACTCTTGCATATGGCGTGGGTCATGTATGATACGTATTATAAACCACATCTCTGGATAATTGTGAGATGACCACCATAATGATTCTTAATGTTCAATTGATGAAACGTTGCACATGCATTTTGTTTTACTCGTATATGTGCAGTATTACTAGATAAACGGGTTTTAATTGTATCATCAGTATGTCCGACATCACAATTGAAAGTTTGGAAATTGAATAATTTGAATGAAAGGAATGCTTTAACAGGTCTATAAAACTATGAAGGAACACAAGTATATCTTAAGATGAATATTCTACAAACAACAAATTCTACCTTTGTAGCTAGTTGCCTGTTTAATACGAGCATTCATTAATCATGTCATTGCACTGTCCATGGCTTGGTGTTGTCATTTATTTGTTTGAAAATGTTTTCCATCTGTTTCTACGATTCATCCATTAGATTTCAGAACTGTTTTGATGGTGCCTTTTTCATTTTTTAACCAGTTGTGGTACGCCACATGTTTGTTTCTCTCCCAAATCAAGAACAAGATTCTCTACGACAGTTGCAGCTGTCTGTTTTGCATTCAATGATTTGAGGTGTGATGAAGCTGTTCGATTTATTGATATTGGTGAAATTGCTGACCATCACTGTTTAAGCTTTCTTTTCGTAATAATATGTCATGAACAAAAAAAATTTAAACTGTATAATTAAGACACATACATATTATTCTAATACATTATTGTCTTCTCCCTCGAGAACAGTTTTCCTATAGTGTTGTCTGGTAAGATATAAGTTCCCTCGCCACCAGACAACACTATAGGAGAACAGTTCCCTCAGGAGTAGACAATAATATATTTAGTACATAACATCCCATTCCAGACATAAAAGAAAAACGCTCAAATTCAATATAAAAATAATAATAATAAAATTTACAATGTAACATTATATTTGCATTGCCAAACTTGGTTATGTTGACAGCAGACTACAGCGAGTCTATTTTAAGGGAGATAAATCTTGACAAAAATATATAAACATTACGCGGGAAAATCTATGCCACAGGTATAGTCCCCACGGGAAATTATTTGAAACTGGAATAGTTCCCGTCGCTATGTATAGTCACCCGTTGTCAAGTGTACTGTTCAAAAATATTGCACACTGAATATCCAATCAAAATACCGAATTTTCATATGTTAGGTACTAAAAAGTGTTAGAACTATTAAAATTCAGCACTTTTTTATTTATTTTGTAATACCGATACCTAAATAATAAAACATCGGTTTCATACCCAATTTTAACGTCAGATGATTATCTAGACCTACATTTTCCTTTATTAATGTACGTGATATGAAGAACATTGCTCTCAAAATTAAATACCGTGTACTAACCGCACCCGGATTGCCATTGTTAAATACAATCATTTATAATCATCAAGCAACGTTTTTCGACAGATTTTACTGCAAACAAATTAATCTGAAAAAAAAAAGTAATTGACTTCCTGTTTCCAGACTTTGGCTTTACCACTTATGTTCGCATCCTGTCTGAATACGTGTAAAAGAACCACATCGGTGGGGTAATGGTTAACGTGCTCGCCTCGAATGGGGTAGACCGTTGGTTCGAACCCTGATCGGGGCAAACCAAATACTATAACATTGGTATTTGTTACATCTCCGCTAAACACGCAGCATTAAGGAGTAAGAGGATGCAAAGACTGGTTGGCTCGGAATCAGGATAATGTGTCCAATGTCAAATAATGGTCTTTAATAAGCATGAATAATTCCAAAAGTTGAATGTGAAATGTTCATATGCTGTCATATACTCTGTTGTTTCAGTTATAGCCAGTTTGGAGGAATTTGTGTTTTATAATATGAATCTAACAAACTGCCTTGTGCAGCGTTATTTTATTGATTATATATATTTGGTTGTACCAGTGGATCTCTAGCAATCAAGAGGGGATACGTACGGTAACATTACCTGTTTTAACCCCGCCACAATTTCGTATATGTTGCCAGTCCACCACGAATGTTCATAAGTTTCTCTCCTTGTCTTGTTTGTGTTTTGTTGATTGACATTTAACAATGTCAGGGGTCGTGTTGTTAAGATTGGTTATATTGTTGATCATCAATGTTTCATTTCTGTTTTCAATTGTCTTCACTCTGATTCTAAAGGTTAAGTGTTTTAAAGGTATGCATTGGTGAATGTGTAGATACACGTATCTCCGACAGTATAATCAAGAAAAGAATAAGGGTTCGTTCGGTGATTGGTTTGTTCGTGCGATAGACGCATAACGATCTTTGGTGTATTTAATCATTACTATCTTATTCCTATAAAAGAAAACAGTTTAACTAACGCTTATAGAGAAGTCAGATTTGTTTATGTCGAGGAATGTACAAGTTTAAGTGCAAAATTATTTAATGGTTGTATCCAACTGAGTCAAACTAAAAATGCATAGCGAAACTATGTACTGACGCACTTTATTGTCATATAGGTGTAAAAGTATTTCTCCAATAAGATTGTTTATTATCTTATCTTCCCTATTTACAATGTATATAATATTCGTACGATATCATTTCCGCATTACTTAGTTCACGACAAATATATACCTGTACGACAACTTATATCATATGACGCACGACTTGTATTGTCTGTTCTTTTTTGATTTACGGCTTCTGATTACCCCTATCTACAACTTTACTTATATATTATTATCAAGTTAATATTTTTAATGATTCCATTCCATACATTTTTCAATCTCTGACATAAATGATATTATATTATTGTGTGAAGGATAATCGATAAATACGGGCGCCAATTAATACACTCGTGAGATGTACATCATCTACAAAACAATACAAGGAAACTAAAGATCAAGAAAAACGAACCTCACTAAAAACTAGGGGTGAACTCGTGTGCTCCGGAAGGGTAGGCAGTTCTTGGTCCATTCCTAAGTGGAACATATCTGTGATCATTTATGACAGATATTCCCTAACGGTTAACCAAGCCATGGTGACGACCGTATTAACCAAGCCATGGTGACGACCGTAAAAGTGAGGAGGATTCATGTCTTATTTACGTTCTTTGTGTTGTGTTTGTCTTCGTCTTATGTAACCTATGTTCCCAGTTTCTCAGCATTGTCTATTTTTGATTGCCCCTTCGGTATTCTCTAACGTTTATTTATAGTTTCTCAGCATTGTCTATTTTTGATTGCCCCTTCGGTATTCTCTAACGTTTATTTATAGTTTCTCATCATTGTCTATTTTTGATTGCCCCTTCGGTATTCTCTAACGTTTATTTATAGTTTCTCAGCATTGTCTATTTTTGATTGCCCCTTCGGTATTCTCTAACGTTTATCTACAGTTTCTCAGCATAGCCTATTTTTGATTGCCTCTTCGGTATTCTCTAACGTTTATTCAATTTAACGAACTAGTTCTCTTCGTGTAACGAGATAATTGGCATACTCAATACACGAAGAATACATTTATGTCCCGTCCACTGGGAGATATATTTCATTGGTGACAGTTGAAAATATTTTAACTTCTATTTAATATTTACATGACTCGAGTGATACAAAAACATGCAATACTGAAAATTCTTCATTCATTGTCGTATAATACCTTTAAAACTCATTTACAATTGAATGCCCTTAATAAGTAATACTGAATTGAATTTGAGAATTCACAGATGGTTTGTAATGTATAAACCTTGGTCTGTAGGGATGAGTATTTGCGTCATGTGTGTTAGAAAATTGACAACTTTTCTTTTTTCATGATTGACATGCTGCGTTGTCAATGCAAATAGTGTATTGATAAAATTCAAAAAGATTGAAAACGATACATGTTTATATTTTAGACTTGCTGAGATATAGAAACGAACAACGTGGTACCAAAGCTGATGTATATTAAAGTAAAGATTCCCATAGGACAAAATAGTAACAGTACAAAATAAAACAAACAATACGAACACTCAGAAAAACCCAGAGTGATACCGATAGTCCTAAACGTGATGTGCTTGGAAAATAATAAAATATTATTAGGGAGGACCGACGGCGCAATGAAGAATGCACAATCCAGGAACACGGGTAACAGTGAACACGGGTAACAGTGAACACGGGTAACAGTGAACACAAGACATACAATGAAGAATGCACAATCCAGGAACACGGGTAACAGTGAACACAAGACACACAATGAAGAATGTACAATCCAGGAACACGGGTAACAGTGAACACAAGACACACAATGAAGAATGCACAATCCAGGAACACGGGTAACAGTGAACACAAGACATACAATGAAGAATGCACAATCCAGGAACACGGGTAACAGTGAACACAAGACACACAATGAAGAATGCACAATCCAGGAACACGGGTAACAGTGAACACAAGACACACAATGAAGAATGCACAATCCAGGAACACGGGTAACAGTGAACACAAGACATACAATGAAGAATGCACAATCCAGGAACACGGGTAACAGTGAACACAAGACACACAATGAAGAATGCACAATCCAGGAACACGGGTAACAGTGAACACAAGACACACAATGAAGAATGCACAATCCAGGAACACGGGTAACAGTGAACACAAGACATACAATGAAGAATGCACAATCCAGGAACACGGGTAACAGTGAACACAAGACACACAATGAAGAATGCACAATCCAGGAACACGGGTAACAGTGAACACAAGACACACAATGAAGAATGCACAATCCAGGAACACGGGTAACAGTGAACACAAGACACACAATGAAGAATGCACAATCCAGGAACACGGGTAACAGTGAACACAAGACACACAATGAAGAATGCACAATCCAGGAACACGGGTAACAGTGAACACAAGACACACAATGAAGAATGCACAGTCCAGGAACACGGGTAACAGTGAACACAAGACATACAATGAAGAATGCACAATCCAGGAACACGGGTAACAGTGAACACAAGACACACAATGAAGAATGCACAATCCAGGAACACGGGTAACAGTGAACACAAGACACACAATGAAGAATGCACAATCCAGGAACACGGGTAACAGTGAACACAAGACACACAATGAAGAATGCACAATCCAGGAACACGGGTAACAGTGAACACAAGACACACAATGAAGAATGCACAATCCAGGAACACGGGTAACAGTGAACACAAGACATACAATGAAGAATGCACAATCCAGGAACACGGGTAACAGTGAACACAAGACATACAATGAAGAATGTACAATCCAGGAACACGGGTAACAGTGAACACAAGACACACAATGAAGAATGTACAATCCAGGAACACGGGTAACAGTGAACACAAGACACACAATGAAGAATGTACAATCCAGGAACACGGGTAACAGTGAACACAAGACACACAATGAAGAATGCACAATCCAGGAACACGGGTAACAGTGAACACAAGACATACAATGAAGAATGCACAATCCAGGAACACGGGTAACAGTGAACACAAGACACACAATGAAGAATGCACAATCCAGGAACACGGGTAACAGTGAACACAAGACACACAATGAAGAATGCACAATCCAGGAACACGGGTAACAGTGAACACAAGACATACAATGAAGAATGCACAATCCAGGAACACGGGTAACAGTGAACACAAGACACACAATGAAGAATGCACAATCCAGGAACACGGGTAACAGTGAACACAAGACACACAATGAAGAATGCACAATCCAGGAACACGGGTAACAGTGAACACAAGACATACAATGAAGAATGCACAATCCAGGAACACGGGTAACAGTGAACACAAGACACACAATGAAGAATGCACAATCCAGGAACACGGGTAACAGTGAACACAAGACACACAATGAAGAATTCACAATCCAGGAACACGGGTAACAGTGAACACAAGACACACAATGAAGAATGCACAATCCAGGAACACGGGTAACAGTGAACACAAGACACACAATGAAGAATGCACAATCCAGGAACACGGGTAACAGTGAACACAAGACACACAATGAAGAATGCACAGTCCAGGAACACGGGTAACAGTGAACACAAGACATACAATGAAGAATGCACAATCCAGGAACACGGGTAACAGTGAACACAAGACACACAATGAAGAATGCACAATCCAGGAACACGGGTAACAGTGAACACAAGACACACAATGAAGAATGCACAATCCAGGAACACGGGTAACAGTGAACACAAGACACACAATGAAGAATGCACAATCCAGGAACACGGGTAACAGTGAACACAAGACACACAATGAAGAATGCACAATCCAGGAACACGGGTAACAGTGAACACAAGACATACAATGAAGAATGCACAATCCAGGAACACGGGTAACAGTGAACACAAGACACACAATGAAGAATGCACAATCCAGGAACACGGGTAACAGTGAACACAAGACACACAATGAAGAATGCACAATCCAGGAACACGGGTAACAGTGAACACAAGACACACAATGAAGAATGCACAATCCAGGAACACGGGTAACAGTGAACACAAGACACACAATGAAGAATGCACAATCCAGGAACACGGGTAACAGTGAACACAAGACACACAATGAAGAATGCACAATCCAGGAACACGGGTAACAGTGAACACAAGACACACAATGAAGAATGCACAATCCAGGAACACGGGTAACAGTGAACACAAGACATACAATGAAGAATGCACAATCCAGGAACACGGGTAACAGTGAACACAAGACATACAATGAAGAATGCACAATCCAGGAACACGGGTAACAGTGAACACAAGACATACAATGAAGAATGCACAATCCAGGAACACGGGTAACAGTGAACACAAGACACACAATGAAGAATGCACAATCCAGGAACACGGGTAACAGTGAACACAAGACATACAATGAAGAATGCACAATCCAGGAACACGGGTAACAGTGAACACAAGACACACAATGAAGAATGCACAATCCAGGAACACGGGTAACAGTGAACACAAGACACACAATGAAGAATGCACAATCCAGGAACACGGGTAACAGTGAACACAAGACACACAATGAAGAATGCACAATCCAGGAACACGGGTAACAGTGAACACAAGACATACAATGAAGAATGCACAATCCAGGAACACGGGTAACAGTGAACACAAGACATACAATGAAGAATGCACAATCCAGGAACACGGGTAACAGTGAACACAAGACATACAATGAAGAATGCACAATCCAGGAACACGGGTAACAGTGAACACAAGACACACAATGAAGAATGCACAATCCAGGAACACGGGTAACAGTGAACACAAGACATACAATGAAGAATGCACAATCCAGGAACACGGGTAACAGTGAACACAAGACATACAATGAAGAATGCACAATCCAGGAACACGGGTAACAGTGAACACAAGACACACAATGAAGAATGCACAATCCAGGAACACGGGTAACAGTGAACACAAGACATACAATGAAGAATGCACAATCCAGGAACACGGGTAACAGTGAACACAAGACATACAATGAAGAATGCACAATCCAGGAACACGGGTAACAGTGAACACAAGACACACAATGAAGAATGCACAATCCAGGAACACGGGTAACAGTGAACACAAGACATACAATGAAGAATGCACAATCCAGGAACACGGGTAACAGTGAACACAAGACATACAATGAAGAATGCACAATCCAGGAACACGGGTAACAGTGAACACAAGACACACAATGAAGAATGCACAATCCAGGAACACGGGTAACAGTGAACACAAGACATACAATGAAGAATGCACAATCCAGGAACACGGGTAACAGTGAACACAAGACACACAATGAAGAATGCACAATCCAGGAACACGGGTAACAGTGAACACAAGACATACAATGAAGAATGCACAGTCCAGGAACACGGGTAACAGTGAACACAAGACATACAATGAAGAATGCACAATCCAGGAACACGGGTAACAGTGAACACAAGACACACAATGAAGAATGCACAGTCCAGGAACACGGGTAACAGTGAACACAAGACATACAATGAAGAATGCACAATCCAGGAACACGGATAACAGTGAACACAAGACACACAATGAAGAATGCACAATCCAGGAACACGGATAACAGTGAACACAAGACACACAATGAAGAATGCACAGTCCAGGAACACGGGTAACAGTGAACACAAGACACACAATGAAGAATGCACAATCCAGGAACACGGGTAACAGTGAACACAAGACATACAATGAAGAATGCACAATCCAGGAACACGGGTAACAGTGAACACAAGACATACAATGAAGAATGCACAATCCAGGAACACGGGTAACAGTGAACACAAGACATACAATGAAGAATGCACAATCCAGGAACACGGGTAACAGTGAACACAAGACACACAATGAAGAATGCACAATCCAGGAACACGGGTAACAGTGAACACAAGACATACAATGAAGAATGCACAATCCAGGAACACGGGTAACAGTGAACACAAGACATACAATGAAGAATGCACAATCCAGGAACACGGGTAACAGTGAACACAAGACACACAATGAAGAATGCACAATCCAGGAACACGGGTAACAGTGAACACAAGACATACAATGAAGAATGCACAATCCAGGAACACGGGTAACAGTGAACACAAGACATACAATGAAGAATGCACAATCCAGGAACACGGGTAACAGTGAACACAAGACACACAATGAAGAATGCACAATCCAGGAACAAGGGTAACAGTGAACACAAGACATACAATGAAGAATGCACAATCCAGGAACACGGGTAACAGTGAACACAAGACATACAATGAAGAATGCACAATCCAGGAACACGGGTAACAGTGAACACAAGACACACAATGAAGAATGCACAATCCAGGAACACGGGTAACAGTGAACACAAGACACACAATGAAGAATGCACAATCCAGGAACACGGGTAACAGTGAACACAAGACACACAATGAAGAATGCACAATCCAGGAACACGGGTAACAGTGAACACAAGACATACAATGAAGAATGCACAGTCCAGGAACACGGGTAACAGTGAACACAAGACATACAATGAAGAATGCACAATCCAGGAACACGGGTAACAGTGAACACAAGACACGCAATGAAGAATGCACAGTCCAGGAACACGGGTAACAGTGAACACAAGACATACAATGAAGAATGCACAATCCAGGAACACGGATAACAGTGAACACAAGACACACAATGAAGAATGCACAATCCAGGAACACGGATAACAGTGAACACAAGACACACAATGAAGAATGCACAATCCAGGAACACGGGTAACAGTGAACACAAGACACACAATGAAGAATGCACAATCCAGGAACACGGGTAACAGTGAACACAAGACATACAATGAAGAATGCACAATCCAGGAACACGGGTAACAGTGAACACAAGACACACAATGAAGAATGCACAATCCAGGAACACGGGTAACAGTGAACACAAGACACACAATGAAGAATGCACAATCCAGGAACACGGATAACAGTGAACACAAGACACACAATGAAGAATGCACAATCCAGGAACACGGGTAACAGTGAACACAAGACACACAATGAAGAATGCACAATCCAGGAACACGGATAACAGTGAACACAAGACACACAATGAAGAATGCACAATCCAGGAACACGGGTAACACTGAACACAAGACACACAATGAAGAATGCACAATCCAGGAACACGGGTAACACTGAACACAAGACACACAATGAAGAATGCACAATCCAGGAACACGGGTAACAGTGAACACAAGACACACAATGAAGAATGCACAATCCAGGAACACGGGTAACAGTGAACACAAGACACACAATGAAGAATGCACAATCCAGGAACACGGGTAACAGTGAACACAAGACACACAATGAAGAATGCACAATCCAGGAACACGGGTAACAGTGAACACAAGACACACAATGAAGAATGCACAATCCAGGAACACGGGTAACAGTGAACACAAGACACACAATGAGGAATGCACAATCCAGGAACACGGATAACAGTGAACACAAGACACACAATGAAGAATGCACAATCCAGGAACACGGGTAACAGTGAACACAAGACACACAATGAAGAATGCACAATCCAGGAACACGGGTAACAGTGAACACAAGACACACAATGAAGAATGCACAATCCAGGAACACGGGTAACAGTGAACACAAGACACACAATGAAGAATGCACAATCCAGGAACACGGGTAACAGTGAACACAAGATACACAATGAAGAATGCACAATCCAGGAACACGGGTAACAGTGAACACAAGACACACAATGAAGAATGCACAATCCAGGAACACGGGTAACAGTGAACACAAGACACACAATGAAGAATGCACAATCCAGGAACACGGGTAACAGTGAACACAAGACACACAATGAAGAATGCACAATCCAGGAACACGGATAACAGTGAACACAAGACACACAATGAAGAATGCACAATCCAGGAACACGGGTAACAGTGAACACAAGACATACAATGAAGAATGCACAATCCAGGAACACGGGTAACAGTGAACACAAGACACACAATGAAAAATGCACAATCCAGGAACACGGATAACAGTGAACACAAGACACACAATGAAGAATGCACAATCCAGGAACACGGGTAACAGTGAACACAAGACACACAATGAAGAATGCACAATCCAGGAACACGGGTAACAGTGAACACAAGACACACAATGAAGAATGCACAATCCAGGAACACGGGTAACACTGAACACAAGACACACAATGAAGAATGCACAATCCAGGAACACAGATAACAGTGAACACAAGACACACAATGAAGAATGCACAATCCAGGAACACGGGTAACAGTGAACACAAGACACACAATGAAGAATGCACAATTCAGGAACACGGGTAACAGTGAACACAAGACACACAATGAAGAATGCACAATCCAGGAACACGGGTAACAGTGAACACAAGACACACAATGAAGAATGCACAATCCAGGAACACGGGTAACACTGAACACAAGACACACAATGAAGAATGCACAATCCAGGAACACGGGTAACAGTGAACACAAGACACACAATGAAGAATGCACAATCCAGGAACACGGGTAACAGTGAACACAAGACATACAATGAAGAATGCACAATCCAGGAACACGGGTAACAGTGAACACAAGACACACAATGAAGAATGCACAATCCAGGAACACGGGTAACAGTGAACACAAGACACACAATGAAGAATGCACAATCCAGGAACACGGGTAACAGTGAACACAAGACACACAATGAAGAATGCACAATCCAGGAACACGGGTAACAGTGAACACAAGACATACAATGAAGAATGCACAATCCAGGAACACGGGTAACAGTGAACACAAGACACACAATGAAGAATGCACAATCCAGGAACACGGGTAACAGTGAACACAAGACACACAATGAAGAATGCACAATCCAGGAACACGGGTAACAGTGAACACAAGACACACAATGAAGAATGCACAATCCAGGAACACGGATAACAGTGAACACAAGACACACAATGAAGAATGCACAATCCAGGAACACGGGTAACACTGAACACAAGACACACAATGAAGAATGCACAATCCAGGAACACGGGTAACACTGAACACAAGACACACAATGAAGAATGCACAATCCAGGAACACGGGTAACAGTGAACACAAGACACACAATGAAGAATGCACAATCCAGGAACACGGGTAACAGTGAACACAAGACACACAATGAAGAATGCACAATCCAGGAACACGGGTAACAGTGAACACAAGACACACAATGAAGAATGCACAATCCAGGAACACGGGTAACAGTGAACACAAGACACACAATGAAGAATGCACAATCCAGGAACACGGGTAACAGTGAACACAAGACACACAATGAAGAATGCACAATCCAGGAACACGGATAACAGTGAACACAAGACACACAATGAAGAATGCACAATCCAGGAACACGGGTAACAGTGAACACAAGACACACAATGAAGAATGCACAATCCAGGAACACGGGTAACAGTGAACACAAGACACACAATGAAGAATGCACAATCCAGGAACACGGGTAACAGTGAACACAAGACACACAATGAAGAATGCACAATCCAGGAACACGGGTAACAGTGAACACAAGACACACAATGAAGAATGCACAATCCAGGAACACGGGTAACAGTGAACACAAGATACACAATGAAGAATGCACAATCCAGGAACACGGGTAACAGTGAACACAAGACACACAATGAAGAATGCACAATCCAGGAACACGGGTAACAGTGAACACAAGACACACAATGAAGAATGCACAATCCAGGAACACGGGTAACAGTGAACACAAGACACACAATGAAGAATGCACAATCCAGGAACACGGATAACAGTGAACACAAGACACACAATGAAGAATGCACAATCCAGGAACACGGGTAACAGTGAACACAAGACATACAATGAAGAATGCACAATCCAGGAACACGGGTAACAGTGAACACAAGACACACAATGAAGAATGCACAATCCAGGAACACGGATAACAGTGAACACAAGACACACAATGAAGAATGCACAATCCAGGAACACGGGTAACAGTGAACACAAGACACACAATGAAGAATGCACAATCCAGGAACACGGGTAACAGTGAACACAAGACACACAATGACGAATGCACAATCCAGGAACACGGGTAACACTGAACACAAGACACACAATGAAGAATGCACAATCCAGGAACACAGATAACAGTGAACACAAGACACACAATGAAGAATGCACAATCCAGGAACACGGGTAACAGTGAACACAAGACACACAATGAAGAATGCACAATTCAGGAACACGGGTAACAGTGAACACAAGACACACAATGAAGAATGCACAATTCAGGAACACGGGTAACAGTGAACACAAGACACACAATGAAGAATGCACAATCCAGGAACACGGGTAACAGTGAACACAAGACACACAATGAAGAATGCACAATCCAGGAACACGGGTAACACTGAACACAAGACACACAATGAAGAATGCACAATCCAGGAACACGGGTAACAGTGAACACAAGACACACAATGAAGAATGCACAATCCAGGAACACGGGTAACAGTGAACACAAGACACACAATGAAGAATGCACAATCCAGGAACACGGGTAACAGTGAACACAAGACACACAATGAAGAATGCACAATCCAGGAACACGGGTAACAGTGAACACAAGACACACAATGAAGAATGCACAATCCAGGAACACGGGTAACAGTGAACACAAGACACACAATGAAGAATGCACAATCCAGGAACACGGATAACAGTGAACACAAGACACACAATGAAGAATGCACAATCCAGGAACACGGGTAACAGTGAACACAAGACACACAATGAAGAATGCACAATCCAGGAACACGGGTAACAGTGAACACAAGACACACAATGAAGAATGCACAATCCAGGAACACGGGTAACACTGAACACAAGACACACAATGAAGAATGCACAATCCAGGAACACAGATAACAGTGAACACAAGACACACAATGAAGAATGCACAATACAGGAACACGGGTAACAGTGAACACAAGACACACAATGAAGAATGCACAATCCAGGAACACGGGTAACAGTGAACACAAGACACACAATGAAGAATGCACAATCCAGGAACACGGGTAACAGTGAACACAAGACACACAATGAAGAATGCACAATCCAGGAACACGGGTAACACTGAACACAAGACACACAATGAAGAATGCACAATCCAGGAACACAGATAACAGTGAACACAAGACACACAATGAAGAATGCACAATCCAGGAACACAGATAACAGTGAACACAAGACACACAATGAAGAATGCACAATACAGGAACACAGATAACAGTGAACACAAGACATACAATGAAGACAAACAAAACAACAACAACAATATAAAGATGAGCAACACGAATCCCACCAAATAAACCAGGAGTTAACAAAGCAAGGTGCTCGCCACACCAAATAAACCAGGAGTTAACAAAGCAAGGTGCTCGCCATACCAAATAAACCAGGAGTTAACAAAGCAAGGTGCTCGCACCACCAAATAAAACAGGAGTTAACAAAGCAAGGTGCTCGCCCCACCAAATAAAACAGGAGTTAACAAAGCAAGGTGCTCGCCCCACCAAATAAAACAGGAGTTAACAAAGCAAGGTGCTCGCCCCACCAAATAAACCAGGAGTTAACAAAGCAAGGTGCTCTCGAATGGTAAGCAGTTTCTGTTTCTTATAAAACACCCGCCCTGGTGTTCATAGTGAAGTCCAGTAAAGTCTGGGCGACGATAGAGGAACCAAAGGCGGAAGATCCTTTTCCATTTGAGAAATGTATATTTCGTAACGGGCAACCAGTTCGTGATTAAGATGGTAGAAAAAAGTTTTGTTGAAAGTACCCAACATTGAACAATAAATTAATTTGATGTGTTTAAGAGATTTTGATTGGTTAAAAAATGATGTTATTTTCCATAGACAAAATATTTAACCGGAAGTCACATGTTGGGGTCTCAATTGGGAAATTTTTTAATTTAACTTCTTTTTAAGCAATTATTATCCGACAAAATATTTTTAGAACAAGAAAAAAATTAATTAGGAATTAATTTATAAGGATTTATCTCAATTTTTTGTTCGGTTCATTCGAAATAAACTCAAAATTGTGGTACGCACCTTGCATAACCCGCTTTAGTGTGTACCACATTTTTGAGTTTATTTTTTCATGAACCGAAAAAAAATTGAGATCACTCCTTAAATAACATCCACTACTAGATTGATATTTTTTCGTATTATTTCTTTGATAATTCTGTATAATAGTATCAATGGGTAAATAAAGATAGCTAGAGGAATTATTTACTCTGTTCCATGTCTGAATGTAAATCTGTGACGTCAATGGTTAATATCAAAATACACAAAAATCACCTTTAGCGTTAATGATATTGTATACAGTTGACTGTCAAGTGAATATCAGACTGCATGCCAATTACTGTTATTTTTTTACAAACACATGTCATAGGTTACGTCTCGAAAATGTCTGGTGCATTCGTGAGTGGAATATGAAATATGAAATTAACACAGATTGATGGAAAGAAAGAAAATTCATCCGAAAAAATCAAAAAGAGGAGAGAAATCTCTTTTTGATCTCTTTTTCACATTTCATGACCTCTTGTATACCTCCGAAAATCCACAGTCGGTCAATAATCGTACGACATTAGTTATATCTTAATAAGGCATCGTACACTATAAAGATAAATGCACTTATTTATAGATTAAGAACAGCTTAAGGATAACAAGGGTGTTATCAGAAGCCGTAAATCGAAGAAAGGGGACACAAAGACAAAGAATGATCGACAAAACATTACAAAGAAAACAAAGGAATGAAAAGTGCTCCGGAAAGGTATCTACTTCCTGCTCCAATAGTGACACCCGTCGTGTAATTGTTCCATGACACTAACATCATCTGATATGGAAATCGTGTTAGACACCAGTATTGGTAAATAAATGTAAAGTACAACATTAACTTCAATTAAACATATCCCCGCCATATTGACTAATCAATCGGCAGACGTTCGCCCTGGATACCTATAATAAGTGAAACGTGATATAATTACAGTAAAGTTACGTAATTTTAAATGACTACTTTTTTCGTTGATTGTCAAAGAATCAATAGATTTCTTCTTTGTTTATCTGAGATCACAGTAAATGATGTAATCGTATGATTTATTTATGACTAGTATCTTTTATAAACTAATATTAGAATTTCATTGTCAATATGTGATGTAATCATTGATCACTTGATATCTCCTATACTAATGCAGTGTATATATATATTTGATTTGACAAAATTTCAATTCTAGCAATAACATGACCTAGTATGTAACTCCATAGTGACAAATTACCCAGGAAGATCACATGGTACTTTGGTTTACATCTACAAGAGAATTTCTTGTCTATCATTACTAAATAGGGGGAGGGGGCGATTCCCGTCAGTGGTAGTGTGTACTGCAAACAATCTTATGTGATAGACTTTCGACAGGTTTGTGGCTTTCTGAATGTATCCTGGTCAGTGCCGGATTTAGATAAAGAGAGGCCCTAGGCTATTCCACTTGTGAGGCCCCTCTCAATTCCCCACCTTCGCAATTGAAGGAAGATGGAAGTGTGTTTAATCAATTTCAAGAAAGATGATGAAGGGTATTTAAAATTCTGCAATATTCTGAAATTAAGTGCAACTGTGTAAGGAAAATTACTGAATGGTTGTTTAGAAAGTACAGTACGCTATGATAGCATAAGAGTGAAAGTCCAATAACAGTGTTATAAATATTATACACCTTGGCCAGAGCCCCCCCCCCCCCCCCCTAAATCTTGAGGCCCTAGGCTTTAACCTATCGAACCTATAGGTAAATCAGGCACTGAATTCTCGGTTTCCTCCACCAATAAAACTGAGCGCAATATTATACATAAATGAAATGTTATTAAATACCAATAACATATTATACATGTTTTGTATGTCATTAGTTTATATAGTTCTACGGGAAAAGACATGTGTGGCTATAATAAGAGATTTCCTTTATATTTCTTCTCGTTTTTATATTTCATTTGTTGTACTGAAAAAGGTTCCAGAAGGATTCAACTTTGCGATGGCAGTCTCAAATCACTTTTTGTGTTGAGTCATTTTTGATAATTGTGATGTCAAAAGCAGCCATTTCTAATTCTCAAAATATGCAGTGATCCGATAATAAAAAGTGTAGTTAAGGTATAATATAGAATTGCAATAGGATTGCGGCTTGTGGTGTATCTGAGTAACGCAAGTTTTAAACATCTTCGTATAGTGTACAAATGTATTGCGAATTTGTCTCTCTGAACTTCTGATTTTGGGCGTACCTGATGAAGACTGTTCTGGAAACGTGTCATGCGTACCAAATTTGATATATACATTTTTCTTATTCTCTATTGTTTGGAATTATCTACTTTTTGAGGATAATATACTACAGTAACAAATATAAATGAATTAAGGTACATGGTCTTTTCCCAATCCACAAAAGCTATGCACATTCATTCAAGTTGGTTTTTGTCGGTATGCATAGAATTCTGTTTATTTCTAACTTGAGTAGACATGAGATGTGGATACTGATGTACAAACCTGACGTACTAACAATGTGTCACATTCCATCTATAATGGGGTAGGGTATTGCATCATGACCGACATATTTAAGATTTTTAAGACATATTACTTAGCAGTCAATAGATAACAGAAGGAATGTGATAATACCTTTTTATGGTATTTTAAGCCTAACGCAGATCATATTTTTATCTATTCCATACTTAAAACATCTGTTTTAGTTCATATTTTCTAATTTAGTTGGATAGAAAATAATTGGTCAAAAAGTTTTACTTTTGTGTGGTACGTTTGAGGCAATATAAACTAATAGTCTGTAACTACATTTGTTGCTAACAGACGTTAGAGAGGGGCTATCAATAATAGACAATCCACAGACACTGGCTACATTGGGTACACAAGACACAGGAAGAAGAACAAACACAACACAGATAGTTAAAAATATGAACCCTGCAAAAACTCGGGGTGAATCCAATTTATGTTTCTTATAAGACATCCTTCGTGTTAGGAAAGGAAATATCTACAGAAAAAGGAAACGATCCATGGTCATTTGAAATATGGATATTTCGCAACGGTCAACCAGATTCAATGTGAAACACAACGTAGCAAAATATAGATATGATATCGAAACATAACGTGGAAACCCCGGGGGTAGGAAATAGGATCATAACGTGGAAACCCCGGGGGTAGGAAATAGGATGATATTAGACTAATTGGTGTTTACTGTTACCAGCACCTCTTGCTCCCACAGTGTGCTATTTTTTGTTTTTCTTCTTGTTGTTATTATTTCAAGTTCACAGAAAATTAGATCAATATTCATATTATAGAAATATTTTGAATTCCAGATTTTAAAAATGTGTAACTTATTGCGCGTTTCTGTAATAACCGTCATTAGGTACGCTCAATATCAAAAGATTGGAAAGATAAATAATTTAAAACTCTTTAGGTACAAGAAAACAATAAATAATCATATTAATTTACATACAAGTTTCCTTCACATTTAATCTTATTGTTTTATTAAACTGTTTGATCTAGATAACTATCTCAGATGACCAAGGACGTCAAATTTTCCAGAAATGAAATATTACTTTCCTTTTCACCCTATATATATATTTTTTTATTATTCATTTAGAACTACCCGTTTACAACGGGGGCGCTTACCACCAGGGTAGAAGTAGTGGCGCGTCAATTATGTACAACAAATTCATAGCATATAGTCTGTAAAACACAAAAGATTCTATCTAAAATATGTCATTTAAGAGTTCACATCACATATGTACTAAGCATAAAATATTTAAAAATTTAAAAATGGATAAGAAATGAGAAACATTAATATCATGGGTTCAATAAATCATGTCTAAGATCGAAGCACTCCTTTAAAAAAACATTTCCTAAAGAGTCATAAAAATATCCGACATCGCTGCTAAAAAGATAGCCGATGTCCCCAATTAAGAACTGGATCTTAGCAGCAGGCAACAGTTCTGCAAAGGAAAAATTAAAACCGAGGCCTTCATAAAGCTCAGGATTGAATAAACTAGAGAACTTCAGACGGATTTGTCGTAGACTGGACAGTCAAAAAAGACGTGCTCGAGGTCCTCGCCAACCTCAGCATTACATAAATCGCATATATCGGTTTGGGACATGTTCATTCTATACAAATACTTTTTTTTAGAGGAATGGTTTTCGTTCTAGCTAAAAGCTTCAATCTAGATGATCGAAAATCATTATCACATAAATAAGATTTCCTACATATCTTAACAAAACAATTTTGATACAGGTCCAAACTGCTTTTAGTTTGCACTTCAAGCATCATTTTATTTCTCGTGTTTTTTCCAAACATCGAGTTCAGGGAGGCTTGACTTTGGCTTTCGAAACAAGAAACATCAGGAGTGACATCACGTAGTATGTCTAGGTTCAGGGTATCGTAATCCCAAAATGTGTCATTATTGTTAATCATTTCGTTATATACCTGCTTACACAAACGATGATTTGGTAGTCGTAACAGACGGTTGTAGTATGAGATTCTTTGTCTATCGATAAAGACGGACAAAGGCTCCCATCCTAGTTCCAATAATATTGCAGCCTTTGGAATGTTAAGTTTTGTACGGAGAATAATTTGAGCTGCTTTGTATTGCCAACTATTTAGTGAGTTTTTACTGGCTTGGGACAGTGGCATCCAGACCGCGCATGCATGGGTTAGCGAAGGTCTGATAACCGAGTTCCACAAAGTATCCCCAAAATTTAATCGGTTGAAATCGCCGTACTCCTCAAGCACATGAATCATATAGTTCAGTTGTTTATCAGCTTTTTCCTTGAGAAAACTACAAATGTGGAAATTTGATTTTAAGGTACGGTTTACAAAATAACCAAGATATTTGTATTCGTTTACCTCTTCAATTGACTCATCCCCTAATTTCCAGGTTGAGTTATTATTTATCCTCTTCCCCACAACCATAAATTTAGATTTTTTCGAATTAAACTTTAGGTTCCATTTTTTGGCAAATTGGTGCGAAATTTGCAAGAGAGTCTGAAGTTCTCTAGGAGATTCTGCCATTAAAACAACATCGTCCACGAACATGAGACAGTTAGTCAGATTTAATGATATATTTACACCGATATTTTTATCACTCAACATTTGAACAAGGTCGTTCATTAACACAGAGAAAAGGGTGGGTGACAAAACACAACACTGTTTAACACCATACTCTTGATCGAAATAATCGGACTCGTAATCATTAAATAGAACTTTATTCTTAACATTTCTATAAATTTCTTTTATTAAACGCCATGGTTTGCCTTGAATGCCGCTTTCCCAAAGTTTAGCAAGAAGTCCCTCCCGCCAAACTCTGTCAAAGGCCTTCGATAGATCAAGAAAAGCAATATACAAGGGTTTCTTCGAAGACTTTGCAAGGGAACAAATACCGTGTAGCGTGAATATATGGTCTTCTTCCTAAAAGGACCTTGTGATTCACCAAGTATATTGTTAGATTCAAGATGGTTAACAGCTATGCTTTCGATGGTTTTTGAGAATATTTTATACACGTTAGAGAATAATGTTATTCCTCTATAATTATCAATGTCATATAAAGAACCCGATTTGTGCAAGGGCCTTATAATACCGCTATGCCAATCATCTGGTATAACCTCAATATCAGATATTGCCGTAAACATATCTACGAGCGAACGGATCATTATATCTCTCCCGAATTTCAGAAAATCATTAGGTATTTCGTCAATACCTGGTGCTTTACCGAATTTTAGTTTCATAAGTGTATTTGAGATGGATTCCTTTGTAAATAAAATAGACAGCGTATTTTCGTCCTTCCGCGCTAACTCATCTTTTTCTTTCATAAAATTCAAAATGCGCTCTTTATAATCAGACTCTAGAGTAGAATCAACACCAATAGGACTGAATTGTTTGCCTAATGCATTATTTATCTCATCACGCTCTTCTAACATATGTGATTTCGTAATAGGATCAATTATCTGACTAACACTTTTTTCTACTTTTGGGCCCTTTAAAAGATTCCAGAAAGCCTTACTTTTATTTCGACTTTTACAACCGCTCTTTCCAAGAAGTTTCATTTTATTTTGAAACTCTTTCTGTTTGATTGCGGTTTGTAATTTTTCCTTTCGTTTTCGATATAAGCCTGAGATACGTTTCCCCAGATCGCTATCATGACAGTAAGATTTATTATGAATTCGTTGCACTTTGTTTACATCTTGTCTAGCCTTCAATAGCTTATTTAAGTCCTTGTACCAAAAATTACGATAATTTTTTACTCTAGGGATTTTCCGTATTACTGACTCGGCGGCCCCATTAACCTTTGTTTTCCAAAAACTCCATAGAGTGTTAATATCATTATTTTTATTAACCCAATCAGCAGTAAACGATGATTCCAGGTAATTTTGAAAAGAATCCCAATCTGTGTCATCTGTAATTTTCCAGAAGAATCTATCTTTACTTTTTGACATGGTTTTAGTCTCCTTTGTGTCCGTGTTACACAGGTACTTATTATTACATGATCACTGTCACATTGATCGTCCTCGTCGATTAAAACCGTATATAAAAAAGAAGAAAAACAAATGTATTACCTTGAGTATTTAGTACAGTGCTTTTACCATTACATACAACGTTAACTTAGACACAAACCGTTTTCTGACAAGGAGGGTTATTTTTGGCCAGACTGGAGACAAATTATACAAGAGACTCTCGGTAAAAAATAAATGGTTGGTACTTAATACAAAATTCAAAAAATTTATTAATATATATGTTGCAAAGTTTTGTATTTGTGTATTAGCGTGCTCACCTCGAGTGTGGTAGATCTTGTGTTCGAGTCCCGATCGCGTCAAACCAAATACTATGCAATTGGTGTTTGTTGCTTCCCCGATAAGCACGCAAAGACTTGTTGGCTCGGAATCAGTATAATATGTCTGAGAAGGGCGACATGTCTGTCCGTGGACTGTTGTTTCAGTAAGCTAGCTCTGTACAGATCCCACTTAGCGTGTTGGTCTAGTAGAAAGCAGACCTCATTATCATCTCATTGAAGATTAACTTGTTCTCGCCATGATATAGCTGAAAAATTGGCGATAAACAATAATCACTCATCCACTCACTTGTATTTCTCATTCACTCACTTGTATTTCTCATTCACTCACTTGTATTTCTCATTCACTCTTTTGTATTTCTCATTCACTCACTTGTATTTCTCATTCACTCACTTGTATTTCTCATTCACTCACTTGTATTTCTCATTCACTCTTTTGTATTTCTCATTCACTCATTTGTATTTCTCATCCACTCACTTGTATTTCTCATCCACTCACTTGTATTTCTCATTCTTGTTATTCAATTGTGTTATAATATAGAAACCATACATTTGTAGAAAATATTTACCTGTCTTTTTATTTAGATCATGTTGAAAACTTACACAGAAAATTACCTGAATAAAATTTAAACACCAAAAATGGAATCATCTGTTTTACAACCATACCTAAAAATATATTTACCTGTGTAACAAAACAATGGATTTTAAATTAGGTTGTTCAATGACAAGGAAAGCAATCAGACACCCTGCAACACTACGACAAACGAAACCACGGGAAAAACCCTACCATGAAATGAAGACATTAATGAAAATAAAACCGAATTAGCTTAGGAAATCCACTCGTCGTGAAATTACATAACTTTTTTTCTGACACTGTTACAAGGCAAAGGAAAAACATATGACGCAACATTTTTGCAGTCAGTTGAAATTTCTGCTCTAGTAGTCAATAGTTCACAACACTGGGGCAATAATCAGATATTTTAATATTTTATATCAGAATGTATTTTCTATTCTTTAATAATTAATATATAGTTGGCATATCAATAGCGATGCTTAAATAATTGACGTCATTATGACGTATATGAGCACATATTCTTTATCGAATGTAGCATTTTCCGCAAGACCTCAGCAAGAACACATTAGCTTACACGTTACATATTATATATTTTAAAGTCTGATGTTACGAAATCAGCAGACTTAATTAAACTTATGAATTAGCAAACTACAGTGTCTTTATATTACGTCACGTTATTACGTCATCAAACTGACCAATCCTTGATGGCTTTTTTCTTTCTTTTGTTTGTTTATTTGTTTCTTTGGGTGTTTTATTTTATTTTGTGTTTTTGCTTGTTTTTTCCCCTCTGCATTCTTAGTGTAGACGTTGTATAATTTTTTTAGATCATAGATGTTGTGCCATTGTAGCCAGTGCCGGATTTAGATAAAGAGAGGCCCTAGGCTAATCCACTTGTGAGGCCCCTCCCAATTCCACATCTTCACGACTGGAGGAAAATGGAAGTGCGTTTAATCAATTTCAATAAAGGCAAAGATGACGAGGGGTGTTTAAAATTCTGCAGTATTCTGAAATGGAGTGCAACTTTAACTGTGTAATGAAAATTACTGAAGGGTTGTTTAGAAAGTGCAGTACGTTATGACAGCATAAGTGTGAAAGTCCAATAACAGTGTCAAACAAAATATACACCTTGGCCGGAGTCCCCCTAAATGTTGAGGCCCTAGGCTTCAGCCTATCGAGTCTATAGGTAAATCCGGCACTGATTGTAGCTTTGCTGTCGGCTACAAAAACAATAATACTAAACTGTGAAGTACGCTTATGTTATAAACTTAGATATTTAATTACACCTCTTGTTGTCTGATACATTGTGTATGTTGCCCATTTCAGAATAAAGAGTGCACTATTAAACTTATTATTTTATTCTATTGAACAGATAATAGGTTATATATATGTATTGTATACAGACCTACGTTGTGCTTATTATACCTTGACATCATTTTAAAATACTTGGAAGGAAGTTAAATGTCGTACATACGCTCTTAACACTACAAAGGTTAAATGTGAGGGGAATTTGTTTTCCCGTCCTTCTGCGTACTGTAACTAAAACTGTTTACTTACATCCTTGCTAAAATAAATAACAGAAACATCGAGAATTTGCAATAAAAGGAAGAAAAAAATAAAATATCACACTATGGGAACAGTTCCAAAAATCAAATATCAAAATCGTAGAAAGCGTCAAGATCGATACCACTAACACATAAATACATGACCGCCACAAAGTGTCAAGATCGATACCACTAACACATAAATACATGACCGCCACAAAGTGTCAAGATCGATACCACTAACACATAAATACATGACCGCCACAAAGAGTCAAGATCGATACCACTAACACATAAATACATGACCGCCACAAAGAGTCAAGATCGATACCACTAACACATAAATACATGACCGCCACAAAGAGTCAAGATCGATACCACTAACACATAAATAAATGACCGCCACAAAGTGTCAAGATCGATACCACTAACACATAAATACATGATCGCCACAAAGTGTCAAGATCGATACCACTAACACATAAATACATGACCGCCACAAAGTGTCAAGATCGATACCACTAACACATAAATACATGACCGCCACAAAGTGTCAAGATCGATACCACTAACACATAAATACATGACCGCCACAAAGTGTCAAGATCGATACCACTAACACATAAATACATGTCATCCACAAAGAGTCAAGATCGATACCACTAACACATAAATACATGACCGTCACAAAGTGTCAAGATCGATACCACTAACACATAAATACATGTCATCCACCCAGTAGTCAGTATTTCCTCTGCTGGTGGACTATTAGTCCCCGAAGGTGGCATCCACCCAGAAGTCAGTGTTTCCTCTGCTTGTGGACTATTAGTCCCCGAGGGTGTCATCCACCCAGTAGTCAGTGTTTCCTCTGCTTGTGGACTATTAGTCCCCGAGGGTGTCATCCACCCAGTAGTCAGTGTTTCCTCTGCTTGTGGACTATTAGTCCACGAGGGTGTCATCCACCCAGTAGTCAGTGTTTCCTCTGCTTGTGGACTATTAGTCCCCGAGGGTGTCATCCACCCAGTAGTTAGTGTTTCCTCTGCTTGTGGACTATTAGTCCCCGAGATTGTCATCCACCCAGTAGTCAGTGTTTCCTCTGCTTGTGGACTATTAGTCCCCGAGGGTGTCATCCACCCAGTAGTCAGTGTTTCCTTTGCTTGTGGACTATTAGTCCCCGAGGGTGTAATCCACCCAGTAGTCAGTGTTTCCTCTGCTTGTGGACTATTAGTCCCCGAGGGTGTCATCCACCCAGTAGTCAGTGTTTCCTCTGCTTGTGGACTATTAGTTCCCGAGGGTGTCATCCACCCAGTAGTCAGTGTTTCCTCTGCTTGTGGACTATTAGTCCCCGAGGGTGTCATCCACCCAGTAGTCAGTGTTTCCTTTGCTTGTGGACTATTAGTCCCCGAGGGTGTAATCCACCCAGTAGTCAGTGTTTCCTCTGCTTGTGGACTATTAGTCCCCGAGGGTGTCATCCACCCAGTAGTCAGTGTTTCCTCTGCTTGTGGACTATTAGTCCCCGAGGGTGTCATCCACCCAGTAGTCAGTGTTTCCTCTGCTTGTGGACTATTAGTCCCCGAGGGTGTCATCCACCCAGTAGTCATTGTTTCCTCTGCTTGTGGACTATTAGTCCCCGAGGGTGTCATCCACCCAGTAGTCAGTGTTTCCTCTGCTTGTGGACTATTAGTCCCCGAGGGTGTAATTCACCCAGTAGTCAGTGTTTCCTCTGCTTGTGGACTATTAGTCCCCGAGGGTGTCATCCACCCAGTAGTCAGTGTTTCCTCTGCTTGTGGACTATTAGTCCCCGAGGGTGTCATCCACCCAGTAGTCAGTGTTTCCTCTGCTTGTGGACTATTAGTCCCCGAGGGTGTCATCCACCCAGTAGTCAGTGTTTCCTCTGCTTGTGGACTATTAGTCCCCGAGAGTGTCATCCACCCAGTAGTCAGTGTTTCCTCTGCTTGTGGACTATTAGTCCCCGAGGGTGTCATCCACCCAGTAGTCAGTGTTTCCTCTGCTTGTGGACTATTAGTCCCCGAGGGTGTCATCCACCCAGTAGTCAGTGTTTCCTCTGCTTGTGGACTATTAGTCCCCGAGGGTGTCATCCACCCAGTAGTCAGTGTTTCCTCTGCTTGTGGACTATTAGTCCCCGAGGGTGTCATCCACCCAGTCGTCAGTGTTTCCTCTGCTTGTGGACTATTAGTCCCCGAGGGTGTCATTCACCCAGTAGTCAGTGTTTCCTCTGCTTGTGGACTATTAGTCCCCGAGGGTGTCATCCACCCAGTAGTCAGTGTTTCCTCTGCTTGTGTACTATTAGTACCAGAGGGTGTCATCCACCCAGTAGTCAGTGTTTCCTCTGCTTGTGGACTATTAGTCCCCGAGGGTGTCATCCACCCAGTAGTCAGTGTTTCCTCTGCTGGTGGACTATTAGTCCCCGAGGGTGTCATCCACCCAGTAGTCAGTATTTCGGCACTAACGTGCTTTATTATATCTATTTTTACAGTTTCTAACATATGTAATAATTGATCAAACTAAGTTTCTCCTCCCTCAGATATAGGCGACCTTAGTTCTCCTCCCTCAGATATAGGCGACCTTAGTTCTCCTCCCTCAGATATAGGCGACCTTAGTTCTCCTCCCTCAGATATAGGCGACCTTAGCACATTGTTTGGCAACCTTCTTTATGTTCTTTGATTTACAGGACTTTTAAATTATTGGGATTTCCAGTCTTTTGATGTTAAGATTACCTGAAGAAGGTTATTTCAGGAACTAAATTCAGTGTGCTAAATTCAATATCTATGTTTTTATCTTGAATGCTGTAGAGACATGTTTGATTTTGTTAATGTTTCGTGTCATTAAATACAGTGTATACTTATTGTTAGCACAGTTTATAAGAGTTCATGGAAAAATCATTTTACAGAAATGACGTGTGTCGTGTATATATCTGGTTTCACTTCCTGGTGGTTTTTCTGGGGGTTTTCGCAGTATTTCATGGCCTTCATTTTTGTTTCACTTTTACTTTAAAATCAATCTAACTGGACATGGTCTATGTGTATCATTGTTCGTATTGAAATTTCCACTTATTTTAAAAATTATTTCGCGAAACAAAAACAATTTAATGTAATTATTCAATAGTCTGGGCTTTTATTTAAAGTAGCAGGGTGTGCCGGACAGTGGGTGCAAGTTTTTAAGAGTGGACCGGACGTTGGGGGACGAAAAGTGGGGGCTAAAAAAAGTCATATGGTTTTTAAGCAAACCATTATACCTCTAAAACCTGTTGCTTCCATTCTACACAATTCAGCTTTTTCTAGATTTTTGCCAAATAAGATGACGGACAAAATGTTGCCCCCCCCCCCCCCCCCCCCCCCCCCCCACCCCGGGTTCCTATGCTCCTGATTATATGGTAAAAATAGCACATTTCTGAAGGATGCCATTTCTAAAATGTTTTGTGCAATATTTTCCCAACAACCTTCGATAAATATTATTTTAAGGATTGTATTATGATATAAAACGTTAAATCAATGCTGAGCTCTAGTGCGTGTTGTGGTTCAGATATCTTGAACAAAGGATCACATGTAAAAATATTGATCTTAATGTACTAGATATGAGGCATTACTGGAGTACCGGTATCTTTCATTTGATATGATAGATCTTCTGGTTGATATCGTGATTTCCTTGATAAATGATTGCTGCTAACAAGGAAGCTACTAAACCCAGGGTTACTAGTGGTCAAGTCCAAGTCATCCCTTCTTTCTTTCTTTCTTTCTTTCTTTTTTGTTCACTTCTAAGAGTATATAGCACAATTCTTGCTGTTCAACATTTAAGAAATTGAATTCATATTTCTTAATCTATTCTTTACATAAGTTTTACCATTTAAATGATATATCTAATAACACTTTAAATTTAAACAGAGAAGTACAAGACCTACTTACAGAGGTATTATATAATTATCAAGTTCATTCTACTGTGTCATTTCAATTCGAAAGGGGATTTTATGTTAGGTTACTTCTGTCAAGTATTATTAAATGTTTGTAATAGATGAACGCATAGAGAGTTATAAGAACTCTTTGATATTAAACAAAAATAATAATACAGGACCTCTAGATAATTTACTTTGAGGGTATGTAATGGAGGTTATTTCAGAAATGCGTCGTTGTGCACTAAGATTGATATAGATCTACGTTTGTATTACTATGACTGGGTCGATACCTCTGATAGCGGACTGTTAGTCCACGAGGGTATCATCCGCCCCTGTAGTCAGTGTTTCGGCACTGACATGGTTTATTAGATACCAATGTTTTGATTACTATCACTGGGTCGATACATATCTGCTGGTGTACAATTAGTCCCCGAGGGTATTGTCCCCCCAATAGTCAGTTCTTCGGCATTGACATGATCTGTTAGATATAGTTTTTATCTAAATGTACAGTTCCTAACTCTTTTAATTATTATTAAAACTAAGGTACTCCTCTCTCAGGCATAGCTGACCATTAAAACTAAGGTACTCCTCCATCAGGCATAGCTGCCCATTAAAACTAAGGTACTCCTCCCTCAGGCATAGCTGCCCATTAAAACTAAGGTACTCCTCCTTCAGGCATAGCTGATCATTAAAACTAAGGTACTCCTCCTTCAGGCTTAGCTGATCATTAAAACTAAGGTACTCCTCCCTCAGGCATAGCTGACCATTAAAACTAAGGTACTCCTCCCTCAGGCATAGCTGATCATTAAAACTAAGGTACTCCTCCCTCAGACATAGCTGACCGTTAAAACTAAGGTACTCCTCCCTCAGGCATAGCTGACCATTAAAACTAAGGTACTCCTCCCTCAGGCATATCTGACCATAGCCACTCCTCCCTCAGACATAGCTAACCATAACCACTCCTCCCTCAGACATGGCTGACCATAGCCACTCCTCCCTCAGACATAGCTGACCATAGCCACTCCTCCCTCAGACATAGCTGACCATAGCCACTCCTCCCTCAGACATAGCTGACCATAGCCACTCCTCCCTCAGACATAGCTGACCATAGCCACTCCTCTCTCAAACATAGCTGACCATAGCCACTCCTCCCTCAAACATAGCTGACCATAGCAGATGTTGACTATTTTCTTTATGCCCTTTGGATTTCTTCATCCCAATGATTATTAAATTATTTGGTTTTCAAATATTTTGGCTTTGAGATTACCCAATGAAGATTATTCGAGAAACGTGTCGTGATCACTAAATAATATACGTTTGTATTCATTTTATTTCACCAAACATCCTCCTCATTTTATTTCACCAAACATCCTCCTCATTTTATTTCACCAAACATCCTCTTCATTTTATTTCACCAAACATCCTCCTCATATACTAAAAATTGTTTTAGTTTCAATTCAATAATAACACGAATTCCTTTATTCAAATATTTGTATGAGAAGCAAAATAAAAAATATAATAAGAAAAAAAGGCTGCAGTGGCTATATGTTTGGTCTCGAGTACGATAAATCATATGTACAAAACTCTTTCACTCATAATAGACATGCACAGTTCCCTTATGCCCTGACGGTATTTATAATAACTAGGAAAAAAATCTTGTTTAATTGGAGAATTTTTTTGTTTTCAAATATGTTCATAGCTTGAAGCAAATAGCACGAATAATCCGCTTCTCAAAATGAAGCAGACGTGCCCAGCCTTTAGTTTAAACATGTTTTTCATTCAATTATCAAAACTATAATTTCTGTTACAACTTTAACATGTATACACAATATTCTGTAAAGACTTGGTTTGAAAAATGTAGGAGTATTTTACACTAATATGATTATGACCTGTTGAAAATGTTCTTAATGTGCATTACTTAAATTAGTATAGAAATATACTATAGGAATGTTCAATGATCATGGTTCTAGATTGTGATAGACATAATAGCTACACCTGTCATCTACTATTTACAATCAGTAAAACACGGTCAACCTGTTGTTTCAAGTCTCAATTGACTGACCTAAGTTCCAGTTCACCCTGTTCTTAATGTGGTTCACCCTGTTGTTTTGGGGTTTTTTTTAATCACAGATGGTATTGCACTAATTGCTGTTAACAATTTACTAGATATACAGCTTTTACCTAGTATCCCTGGTTGTTAATCACTAAATAGCAAGGAATTTGCTATTTAGTGAAGTTTAGTTCAAAATAAATGTTGTTAGTACACTTATACAGTTAATATCCAGTATATATTGTAATTCTGACATGTAATAAACATATAATAGCTGTCTATGGTGATTTCACATGCTTTTTGTTGACAATATCCGGATATTTGACACTTTCAAACCGATCACGGTCGAAAGATTAATTGTTCATGCTTGTTGTTAATGTGGTCCACCCTGTTGTTAATGTGGTCCACCCTGTTGTTAATGTGGTCCACCCTGTTGTTAATGTGGTCCACACTGTTGTTAATGTGGTCCACCCTGTTGTTAATGTGGTCCACCCTGTTGTTAATGTGGTCCACCCTGTTGTTAATGTGGTCCACCCTGTTGTTAATGTGGTCCACCCTGTTGTTAATGTGGTCCACCCTGTTGTTAATGTGGTCCATCCTGTTGTTAATGTGGTCCACCCTGTTGTTAATGTGGTCCACACTTGTTAATGTGGTCCACCCTGTTGTTAATGTGGTCCACACTTGTTAATGTGGTCCACCCTGTTGTTAATGTGGTCCACCCTGTTGTTAATGTGGTCCACCCTGTTGTTAATGTGGTCCACACTGTTGTTAATGTGGTCCACCCTGTTGTTAATGTGGTCCACCCTGTTGTTAATGTGGTCCACCCTGTTGTTAATGTGGTCCACCCTGTTGTTAATGTGGTCCACCCTGTTGTTAATGTTGTCCACCCTATTATTAATGTGGTCCACCCTGTTGTTAATGTGGTCCACCCTGTTGTTAATGTGGTCCACCCTGTTGTTAATGTGGTCCGCCTTTTTTACCCATTCTTAAAATTTTGTGTAGTGTTTTGTCGATCACTCTATGTCCTTACGACCTTTTTTTGGGGTCATTGTATTGTCCATCCCTTGATTTACGGCTTCTGATTACTTCTTTAGTATCTGCAAACCTTTCTATTGACTGTTAAATTCTGACACAACTCTAGAATGTAAAGTGCATAGATATAATGTGTGCTCGTGAATTCTATAAATTGTCATGAATCCGAGTTGAAAATGTGTAGAGACTTGTTGAAAACACATAATATTTATCCTATGTTGAAAATTCTGCTGAAAAATAATTATGTCATGTGAGGGGCACATCATGGATATGCATGCAAATGGTTCCCTACTGTATGGAATACGGTGGCGAGAGTTGATTGCACAAAACATGTTTTCCTGTACTCAGTTCTTACTCTTTGTGATATAACCTGAGATTTTTCTCAAAGTTTTTTGTCGAGAATATTTATAAAACTAGAAATGTACATATTCGTGTAGCATCTAGGTAGGGGTTAGAGTATTTTGCTTGTTCATCCCTTTTTCCCATAGACTTTTCCTAACCTTGCGACTAGATTGACCGTTTTGTATTACTTCCGTCTTACAGTTGGGGCAAACGTGATGTCTATTTATTCCTTATCATTGTAATAAATATTAGGGGTTATTTCGATGTGAGGTTTCAAACGATCCGTCATAAGAGGTCGATTTGTGCTTACCACCGAACGATCATAGGGGGGACTGGTTGAGGGCATACTATCGATCAATTGCTATCTCTTCTCAAATAATATTGATTGCTGTGATTGAATTCAAATATTCGCGTAAAAGAATTAAAACCAAAGACATACCAGTGAAGCCCTTTTATTTTTATTTATTATTTTATTTCGCTAACAGTCTGCCTTTTATCGGTCTTTTGATATTGCTTTGTGGTTATACGAAGCCACATGTACTTGACAACCCTGGGTGTGCATCAACAGAAAACCACATGTACTTGACAACCCTGGGTGTGCATCAACAGAAAACCACATGTACTTGACAACCCTGGGTGTGCATTAACAGAAAACGATCCTCAATATACCCACTTTAGTTTGGTTACAAAAACAATTCCGGTTTTGTTTACTCATGTGTGGATGTAAATACGGGCTGGTGTCCTTCATCGTTATATAAATAATGTCAATTACATATCCACTTGCAATAGATTGTTTATTACAACCGCTTAACAAAAACCCACATGGGAAAACCAGGTAAAAAGGTTAAAGTCTATATATGAACGGGTATATTTATCTAGTACGATAAACAATATTTTTAATATCTGATCAATAAACAGTGACGTTTAGTCATCAAGAAGTGTTGATTCGATTTACCTGTATACCTATCATACAATTGATTACACACAGGTGATGAAACTGACAAACCAAAAATAACATAATTATCAACTTTATAGATCAATTGAGTAAACTAACATAAATAAGTCTTAATAATAAAATACCCTGTAAGTAAACTACGAAATTATGATTAACTGAGTGTAAAAACATAAATAATACTTAATAATAACTTTATTTGTCATTAAATTAATATTTGTGACATTACATTACATTAAAAGACAATTATCATACAATAATAATAATAATAATAATAATTTAGGAACAAAAAACATTTAAAGAATATACAATGGAAGAAGAGTTTGAAGATACCAAAGGGGTAATCAGAATCCATATATCGAAGAACAGACAATACAATGGCCAAAAGTAAAAAGGACAAAAGGACAAACAACGATCTACAAAACATACACATAAAACTAAAGATCGAGTAACACGAACAACCGGGGGTGAAGTCAGGTGTTCCGGAAGGGTGAGCAGTTCCTGGTCCATTTGTGGCATCCGTCGTGTTAATCTAGTTACAAACCCGGCAAAGCCGGTGATAAATCATGAATGAGGCAAGGATCGGGAAGTGTTTACGACAATTGGAACATATCCGTGGTCATTTGTGACACAGATATTCCATAACGGTCAACCAAGTCATGGTGGCGACCGTAAAACTTTCGAAATGATGGTTTCAACTTAACCAAGAAACTGTAATTTAAGGGTCCCCTGTCCTCAGTTCTAAAATAAATATGTCAACTTCAATATTGATGGCCGTGATATATAATGTCACAGTATGTTATAATATATAATATATAATGTCACAGTATGTTATAATATATAATATATAATGTCACAGTATGTTATAATATATAATATATAATGTCACAGTATGTTATAATATATAATATATAATGTCACAGTATGTTATAATATATAATATATAATGTCACAGTATGTTATAATATATAATATATAATGTCACAGTATGTTATAATATATAATATATAATGTCACAGTATGTTATAATATATAATATATAATGTCACAGTATGTTATAATATATAATATATAATGTCACAGTATGTTATAATATATAATATATAATGTCACAGTATGTTATAATATATAATATATAATGTCACAGTATGTTATAATATATAATATATAATGTCACAGTATGTTATAATATATAATATATAATGTCACAGTATGTTATAATATATTTCTGTTATTGAAAAATGTAGTAAAAAACGAGATTATCTTGAATATTAATAGGAAATACAATCCAGTACAGACGAGATTGTCTTGAATATTAACACACAATACAATCCAGTACAGACGAGATTGTCTTGAATATTAACACACAATACAATCCAGTACAGACGAGATTGTCTTGAATATTAACACACAATACAATCCAGTACAGACGAGATTGTCTTGAATATTAACACACAATACAATCCAGTACAGACGAGATTGTCTTGAATATTAACACACAATACAATCCAGTACAGACGAGATTGTCTTGAATATTAACACACAATACAATCCAGTACAGACGAGATTGTCTTGAATATTAACACACAATACAATCCAGTACAGACGAGATTGTCTTGAATATTAACACACAATACAATCCAGTACAGACGAGATTGTCTTGAATATTAACACACAATACAATCCAGTACAGACGAGATTGTCTTGAATATTAACACACAATACAATCCAGTACAGACGAGATTGTCTTGAATATTAACACACAATACAATCCAGTACAGACGAGATTGTCTTGAATATTAACACACAATACAATCCAGTACAGACGAGATTGTCTTGAATATTAACACACAATACAATCCAGTACAGACGAGATTGTCTTGAATATTAACACACAATACAATCCAGTACAGACGAGATTGTCTTGAATATTAACACACAATACAATCCAGTACAGACGAGATTGTCTTGAATATTAACACACAATACAATCCAGTACAGACGAGATTGTCTTGAATATTAACACACAATACAATCCAGTACAGACGAGATTGTCTTGAATATTAACACACAATACAATCCAGTACAGACGAGATTGTCTTGATTTATAGCACATAGTACAATCAAGATGACCTCGCATACAATAGATAAACTGCTGAGTTAAATGAGTGCTGTATAAATAGGCAACATTTAGACCATTCAATGGGAAATCTACTTTCTCTAAGACTTAGTTTGCAGAAACTATCTTGCGGGACTCTTTATTTTTGTTGTATATCATATGAGACCAAGAAAATTCCATTTCTTAGAGGTTATATAGCCATATTTCACACTGGGTAACGCACAATATTTTCAAAGGTGAACACGCACAATATTTTCAAAGGTGAACAAAGATGGAGATTTCGATATCTTTTTCCGAGAATGAAAATAAAGTGTCAAATTTGTCAACCGTTTAGAATCTGACAATGTTGTATTTATTTTTGAACCCTCCCTGGTATCGTTTATTTATTTCTAAACATCATTAATTTTATGGATTTTGTTTTTTAAATCTGATGCAGTGACGTATTTCGAAAGTGAAATCAGCAGAAGGTTGTGTTTGGAATTTCCAAACTTGTAATGAATAATTTCATTTTTGAGAAGGCTTTCCGATAAAATCAAACTGATAAGAAACAACAGATTCTAAAATACCACAGTAAATTGTCAGTAATTCACCAGTGATTGTGTTTTCAGATTCTAAGTTAAGATACATCGTTCTAAAATAGCTCTTCTCTGACTATTATTAAGCAATTATGAATGTATTTTTAGCTTAATTGACGCTTTACAAATACTGTGATGCTGTTTCTATATTTTGCACAGCAGAAATCAATAAAAATACAACACTGGAGCGTGGTATCAGATTAACAATGAAGACATTGTTTTTTGCTTAAACAATATTATACCAAGCTGATTAAACCCTGATGACTTCTATGTTAAATCAGAAATCTATGATAAACAAGTCAGAGTGTAAATTATCGTCAGTATAATAGCGCTATAAATCCTTGTTTTAGTTATTTACGAGCAGTGTGTGTATTTCTCACCATGCTCACGTTTTAGAAATATAAACATGTTTAAGTCATCCTTGCATGAATTATTTCCTTTTCTAATATCCAAGCACAGAATTAAAATTCAAAACCCAGTTTTTAAAGAAACAAAATGAGTTCTTTGTGTTTTCCAGCATATTAAAAATAATGAATAGCTTTGGTTTCTCCGACATAAGAGTGCAGCTGTTATTAACTGCGGTCCTGTTTAGTTTTGGGTAATTCCTGTTTTCTTTTTCCCATGTGTCAGTACAGACATGTAGTTAATATAGTTAAAGTTGACCGCATTAATTGTTAAATAGTTTCCCCATGAATTACTTGAAATAGTTTAAATGTTGGTTATATATCAAACGGATAATAACGATGTTCTTAAGATAATGCTTTGATAAAACATTGTATATTTTTGTAAAAACTTAAAATATCGAAAATGAAAGATTTGAAAACCAACAGATATTAGAAAAAAGTGATGATTATGAGAAGAAAGTTTAAACGGTGATGGTCAATAATTCCACCAATATCAACATAACAAAAGAAAGTTTAAACAGTGATGGTCAATAATTCCACCAATATCAACAAAACAAAAGAAAAGTTTAAACAGTGGTGGTCATCAATTCTACCAATATCAACAAAACAAAAGAAAGTTTAAACAGAGATGGTCATCAATTCCACCAATATCAACAAAACAAAAGAAAGTTTAAACAGTGATGGTCATCAATTCCACCAATATCAACAAAACAAAGAAAGTTTAAACAGTGATGGTCATCAATTCCACCAATATCAACAAAACAAAAGAAAGTTTAAACAGAGATGGTCATCAATTCCACCAATATCAACAAAACAAACAATCATCTCTCGCCTCAACTCATGGAACATAAAAAAGACCATGACATATGACGTTGTAAATCCAGGTCCTGGCTTGGGACAGGCACAAAAGTGTGGTGTGGAGTTAAACAAGTTAATGGGGTCTCAATTATTTAATATTCTACATACACGAGATATTCGTTAGAGTCACTTTAATATTCTACATACACGAGGTATTCGTTAGAGTCACTTTAATATTCTACATACACGAGGTATTCGTTAGAGTCACTTTAATATTCTACATACACGAGGTATTCGTTAGAGTCACTTTAATATTCTACATACACGAGGTATTCGTTAGAGTCACTTTAATATTCTACATACACGAGGTATTCGTTAGAGTCACTTTAATATTCTACATACACGAGGTATTCGTTCGAGTCACTTTAATATTCTACATACACGAGGTATTCGTTAGAGTCACTTTAATATTCTACATACACGAGGTATTCGTTAGAGTCACTTTAATATTCTACATACACGAGGTATTCGTTAGAGTCACTTTAATATTCTACATACACGAGGTATTCGTTAGAGTCACGTCTTAATCGACGTGCAACTAACCACCTTTTAACAAGGGGTTATGCCACCACACATAAAGTTATATTTCTATACCTCGGAGTTCCTTCGATGGGTTGGGGCTTCGGACTAAGTGGTCACACCGATGTTATACACAACACCAGTAGTTAAAGCTCCTTCGATGGGTTGGGGCTTCGGACTAAGTGGTCACACCGATGTTATACACAACACCAGTAGTTAAAGCTCCTTCGATGGGTTGGGGCTTCGGACTAAGTGGTCACACCGATGTTATACACAACACCAGTAGTTAAAGCTCCTTCGATGGGTTGGGGCTTCGGACTAAGTGGTCACACCGATGTTATACACAACACCAGTAGTTAAAGCTCCTTCGATGGGTTGGAGGGGGGACTAAGTGGTCACACCGATGTTATACACAACACCAGTAGTTAAAGCTCCTTCGATGGGTTGGGGCTTCGGACTAAGTGGTCACACCGATGTTATACACAACACCAGTAGTTAAAGCTCCTTCGATGGGTTGGGGGGGGGGGGGGACTAAGTGGTCACACCGATGTTATACACAACACCAGTAGGTAAAGCTCCTTCGATGGGTTGGGGGGGACTAAGTGGTCACACCGATGTCACAACACCAGTAGTTAAAGCTCCTTCGATGGGTTGGGGGGGGGGGGTCACACCGATGTTATACACAACACCAGTAGTTAAAGCTCCTTCGATGGGTTGAGGGGGGGACTAAGTGGTCACACCGATGTTATACACAACACCAGTAGGTAAAGCTCCTTCGATGGGTTGGGGGGGGGGGACTAAGTGGTCACACCGATGTTATACACAACACCAGTAGGTAAAGCTCCTTCGATGGGTTGGGGCTTCGGACTAAGTGGTCACACCGATGTTATACACAACACCAGTAGGTAAAGCTCCTTCGATGGGTTGGGGCTTCGGACTAAGTGGTCACACCGATGTTATACACAACACCAGTAGGTAAAGCTCCTTCGATGGGTTTGGGGGGGGGGTCACACCGATGTTATACACAACACCAGTAGGTAAAGCTCCTTCGATGGGTTGGGGGGGGGGAGGTCACACCGATGATATACACAACACCAGTAGTTAAAGCTCCTTCGATGGGTTGGGGGGGGGGGGGGGGGGGAGTCACACCGATGTTATACACAACACCAGTAGTTAAAGCTCCTTCGATGGGTTGGGGGGGTCACACCGATGTCACAACGCCAGTAGTTAAAGCTCCTTCGATGGGTTGGGGGGGGGGGGGGTCACACCGATGTCACAACACCAGTAGTTAAAGCTCCTTCGATGGGTTGGGGGGGGGGCGTCACACCGATGTCACAACACCAGTAGGTAAAGCTACAGACCATATACACTGGTCATTGTCGTATTATTAATATTACACTATAAATGACAGGATATATCATGAAGTCATATTCATTGATTGTGTTGAAACAACGGCTGCTGTCTCAACTGATTAGATGGTACTTCCAATTGTAAAAACAGAAATTAATTATATATAAAGTTTCAACGTTTCTTTTTTAAAGGCATACAGGCTGTCAGAATTGATTTGTTTTTTATATTAAAAGTTGCCAATATTCGATGTTTTATACTAATTGCAGTTGAAATTTTTCATAATATCATACGTAAATAGCCTAGAACGAAGGAAATACGTCGCTGTTTGATTTTCTTACATCCCGTAAAGAATTCAATGTTGACCCGCGCAATATTCATACGACCTGACAGTGAACTCATTCGGGAAAGCGTTTGCGCATGTGCGAAATTGTTTGTTGATGAAGAAAATGACGGATGTGCAAAAATCATCACGTATTTCCGATTTTAAGTGTCATTCTTACTAAATACCATTATATAATAATAATTGATTATCCCAGAACCAATTTCATAGATATATTTCTTAATTTATATTAATTCTAATGCATTTTACATGCAACATGCTTACCTCATTATCCATCCTCAGTTATTTAGCAGTTACCACACGCTGTTCGGCAAACTTCGGAAATGTAGCCGATTTATAATTAGGTCGTGTTAATGGCGATTCTACCAACAGATGATGCTAAACATTCAAATTCTTTTCACTGATTACGCCATTATAACAGATTTTTTAAACCTGGATTTTTGTTCAGAATATTTTATTAGTATAAAACATCGAATATTAGCAACTTTTAATACAAACAAAAAATTCAATTCTGACAGCCTGTATGCCTTTAATATTATGGTAAACCTGACTTTCAGATGGAATTATATATCAAGCTTCATCGTTTCCATTTCAATCTTATGATAAAGCTATTCACGTTCACTGAGATCCAATTTCACTCTATTAACATGGTACAACATTGATACACTCGGTTTTGCTACCTTGAAACTTCAAAATGGTGGGGGTGGGGGAAGAGGGTATCAAATCAAAAGAAAATATGCATTTAGTAACAGGAACACTTTCGTTACTAGAAAGGAAAGTGATGGTTACTCAGAAATAGAAATATTTTTTGTATTAGAAAATCTATATAAATATGATTCCGAGATATTTGGCAACAGATCGTATTGATCAACACGGGAAAACCACTGCAGCCTACAAGTGTTAAAAATGTTAAATATTCATAAGATCTGACCAATGTTTAGTTAGTCACTGTGGTCATTAGGTTCCACACTTGGGATGGAACTTTTTATCTATGATCAAACGACACGTTACGATTTAAGATCGATGTGGATGAATTGTACAATAATATTGGTGATCAGTGTCATTTCTTATTTTCATTTTCAAATAAAGAAGATACACGTACATTGTCTGCGGATGTAAAATTTGTTTTCACTGTCTTTAGAAACGGGAAGAAAAACTAACCTTTGTGTTGGAGGAATGGTTAGTTATGACGATATAGAGACGTGTGTGGTCGATCTTATGATAAAAATCCTATGTCACATAAGAAAAGTTTGGAGATAACTTATGTTCCAGTAATGTATATTACATTGAACATGGTCTTAATCATTGAACATGGTCTTAATCAGATTTTGATTTGAATGTATTTTACATCAAACTTTAAGGTCGAACTTGTAAATTTATAACATTTTAAGGTGGGCCTACTTTAATTGTATTCATTCCACGGTTGTAATTTACAGTGTTAACAAATAGCATACGCTTGAATAGACTATTAAGGAGTCGCAAAAAGGCGCTAGTGTAAAAACAAAACCCACGGGTGTGTCAATTGGACCTTGTACCTCCCTTTTATCAAACAATATATCTTACCCAAGACACTTTAATAATTAAAAGATAATGATATGGTCCTCCAATATTAACAAAATTAAATTAAGAATTTTATTTCTTGGAAAATATGGATATTCCCTGTAAGTATTTATATTCTTGGTGACACTGGGTTTCTCAAGAATCACAGTATCAAGGATGAGAGCTATCGTAACTCTTTACTCCTAGTTTATTACAAACAATGAACGTGATGAATAACGGGCGTTTACTGTTACTATGATAAACATACAATGGAATTCCGTTTAATGTTGGGTAATTCCTGTTTCTATTTCCTGGGGCAAAGATTGGGTTCGATGAAGATTGCCGACGTATTCTTAAATCAACGATCACAAACTAATATAATCATTAAAATGAAAACAATCGTCTTGAAATACTCCATTTTCACTGTGTTATGTCTTCTGCATGCAATAGAGAAACCTAGGAAACTGGCACGCTGTTTAAATAAGATGGCATTATAAATTAGATATATGCCACAAAATGCCAATTAATTCTTGTAGAACCATATTGTTTATATTTTTGTTCTTATAAGATGCAAGATAATGGCTGACTAAACGACAGAGTGTTTATTATCGGAGAAAGAACTGCGGAACAAACCAAAGCGTGTAGAAGACAATTCTGGATATAATGAAGATATAGCATTATAACATGATCACTATTCAACCCCCTCCCCCAATGCTTTATGAACTCATGATGTGACTTTGTAATAGAGAATCGATAAAAACACAGAAAATTGAGATAAATTAGTTCTTGCATTTATACTTGGTAATTCACCCCGGTTTTTTTTCTAACTAATTTTAAATCGCTAATATTTGGACCTATAAAACTCGTTTATCACAGCTACTTTTTGTTTATTGAAGTGCCTGTGCCAATCTACGAAAGTGGACAGTGAGGTATAAGTGTTAAGTGGTGTCGATTGTGTCTCTTTCTACGATACCCTAACACTACGTGACCCTACCTAACACTACGTGACCCCCTACCTAACACTACGTAACCCCCTACCTAACACTACGTGACCCTACCTAACACTACGTGACCCCTTACCTAACACTACGTGACCCCCTACCTAACACTACGTGACCCCCTACCTAACACTACGTGACCCTACCTAACACTACGTGACCCTACCTAACACTACGTGACCCCCTACCTAACACTACGTGACCCACTACCTAACACTACGTGACCCCCTACCTAACACTACGTGACCCTACCTAACACTACGTGACCCTACCTAACACTACGTGACCCCCTACCTAACACTACGTGACCCTACCTAACACTACGTGACCCCCTACCTAACACTACGTGACCCCCCTACCTAACACTACGTGACCCCCCTACCTAACACTACGTGACCCTACCTAACACTACGTGACCCTACCTAACACTACGTGACCCCTTACCTAACACTACGTGACCCCCTACCTAACACTACGTGACCCCCTACCTAACACTACGTGACCCCCTACCTAACACTACGTGACCCTACCTAACACTACGTGACCCCCTACCTAACACTACGTGACCCTACCTAACACTACGTGACTCCCTACCTAACACTACGTGACCCTACCTAACACTACGTGACCCCCTACCTAACACTACGTGACCCTACCTAACACTACGTGACCCCCTACCTAACACTACGTGACCCTACCTAACACTACGTGACCCCCTACCTAACAGTACGTGACCCTACCTAACACTACGTGACCCCACCTAACACTACGTGACCCCCTACCTAACACTACGTGACCCCCTACCTAACACTACGTGACCCTACCTAACACTACGTGACCCCCTACCTAACACTACGTGACCCTACCTGACACTACGTGACCCCCTACCTAACACTACGTGACCCTACCTAACACTACGTGACCCCACCTAACACTACGTGACCCTACCTACTCTAAATTGGTTACTTGATTGGTCTCATTATTTTGTTTATAGACAATAATCTCATTTTCCTACTTTAAGGTTTGTTGGCGTTTGAGTAATACGATTCAATAGTCGTGATAATATGTCTGCTTTTAAGTAAATCGTACAACTGCACATATCGATAATTAGTTATATGTATAATGTACAAACGTGCAGTTTACTGTGAATTGATTTAATTTCCCCAGCTATAGACATAACATTTGATATCAGAATAATCTGAATTACAGGGCTACACAGAACTGGTGGAAAGTTAGCATCTAATTATCAAAAGGGGGTTAGGATCCCATTAAGCGGTTTAACGCCGTCACGTGTTTGTAACTGTCCCCAAGCAAGGGCATGGGTTTCTAACGTCATAGGTCGTGGTCTTTGTTATGTTCAAAGATTTGAGGTGATGTGGTTGTTTGTTTTGATATTGGTGGAATTGTTGACCATCACTTTCTTTTCATAATTAGGGTAACCATGAGCTTTATCGTCAGGGTAATAGTTAAGATAACCCATATGAGTTTCCAAACATCCTTATATTCATCTGATAATTAATATGCCTTACATCAAATATACGATATAAATAAACCACGGCCATTGACTTAAACTGTACATTAAAGTACATTTCTATACAAAAGCCTTTAGACTGACAAAGAAGAAGAACAATGAAAACACTGTCCTTTAACTTAACGTAGTTTCTATAGGTTAATTAATTACTTTCATTTCCATTCATATTCGTTCATATTATTTTTCTTTTGGGCATTAGAATGAGTTGCAAACAGTTACATACAAGATTAACCAGGGATCTCACAATATCATCACAATTTTGAACTCTATTTTCAGCAAGAAGAGACTTTCGGTCATACTTGGCGATATTGCCGAATATTACCAGCTGAACTCGAACCCTCAATCTCTGGGTCAGTTCTCGAAAGGGTGGATCAGGAGCCAACGACTGAAGTACTTCCCGGACCCAACCGATTAAACCCGCCTTTTTTATATCTACGATTTTATATGACATTATCTATATATACCAGTGTTGATCGTGACATACATCTATATATGTATACTGCTACATGTACCTTGACCTGTACATGACTATACTTATCTACTGTGTAGATAACATGGGGTTGTGAATCAGTTTAAGTAGTCAGCACCTATTACAGATATTTAATCTGAGTAGTTATTGTAAAAGTTTATCTCCCTCAACCGTACATATAGCTTTTGCTAGGGTATACTGACAGCTATAGGCTTGTCTTAGCTAGGGTATGCCGACAAAATATGTGGAGTTTAACAACCAATCAATTTTTATAATATTTTAAAGAGAAACCACTAATCTTCCGAAAATCGGACAAACTGCATCATGCAGTTAGTGACTGACCATTTAACTTTTCATGAGGTATCCCCCCCCCCCCCCCTTCCAGGGCAAGATTTTTACAGGGAAAAAATTTGATTATTTATTTTTTGGACATGAAAAATCAGTATTTTTCTAATTATATCAAAATTTCTCTCAAAAACGGCAGGATCAAATTTTGCAAGCCTTATTTTACCTGTACACATGTTTTAAAAAGTGTAGTCAGGCTGGATGAGTTGGGTTAAAGGTGCTTGTCCAGCTATAAAAGTGTGCAGTCTGGCTGGATGAGTTGGGTTAAAGGTGCTTGTCCAGCTATAAAAGTGTAGTCAGGCTGGATGAGTTGGGTTAAAGGTGCTTGTCCAGCTGTATCACGACTACCAACAAAACCTGGACAGTTACATGAACTTAGAATTGACTGGTGATATCCCTGGTTTTTGGGCAAGATGTCTGACTGAACCTTTATAACTAAGATGGACACAGTGATTTAAACTTATGTATGTGTTAAGTGTTAGCTATAGGTTTATGTTCAGAAGTCAACAACCTTAAGGGCTGTGACCCAGACCCCTCATGATCAACTGCCATGATATCATATGACATGATGTTGATACCAGTTTTAAGTATTCAGTATTATTAATATTTTTCTTTTTACCTGCTGCTTCTTTTTTAAATGCTGCTTTATGTTGGAGCATCTGTGTGTGGATCTTGAACAAGAGTCCAAAGAGGCACTTGCCACGTGGGTTCTTGTTCAGATCTATACACAGTCCTCCTTTTTATGCCTGTATGTCTTAGCTTATTTTAGTTTGTAACTTTGCATGTGTTGTTTTATTGCTGATGTATATTCGGTAAAAAGCTCCTTAGAGCTTATGTTGTACTGTTTTATTATGTGCCGAATCAAAATAAAGTTTTCTTATTCTTATTCTTATGATCACCTGCCATGATATCATATGACAGATGTTGTCATGCATCATTGCATGCAGATTGACAAAGAAAAAAGGGGAGAATATGAGGAGATCTAATTTTAATTAGATTGTATTGCATGTACATATACTGTTATGTACAAAATGATATTGTCATACAGTTTCACTCAGTAAATAGTTAGGCAGATAAATTTTGCTTGATGTACACTGATAAGACCACATAAATGTATACTTTTAACTCAAATATAGGAAATTAGCAGCTTTCTTACATGTATGCACTTCATAACTTATACAAAACAGGACATGTATTACTCTACACATTTATTCATCAGAAAACTGCAATTAAAGTACAGTTTTAACATGGGATACATACACTAAAATCTGACATAATTGATTCCCAGGGGCCGTTGTGATCGTATTTACAATTTCCTATGCAATCATTGCCTATCACCACTAAAGTTGTGAGTTGGAATCCAGGTGTTGGTGAGGTGTACACGACATAACATAATGTGATAAAGTTTGTCAGTGACTTGCGGCTGATCAGTGGTTTTCTCCTGACCCCCCCCCAATTTCCTCTATCAATAAAACTGACTGCCACTATATAACTGAAATACTGTGGAAAATGGTGTTAAACACCATAACCCCCAATTGATTTCATATGAATTGGATCAGGATGAGCAAAACACGAGTTTGTCGTCCAGTAGACTCCATAATAAAACAAACATGTCCTCCAGTAGACTCCATAATAAAACAAACATGTTATAATTGATATCAAATGTTTAATACTAGAATAATAACTAAATATCTACAAAAAATGTACATAGACAAATCCTTCAATCAACTTAAAACAATTAGGCAATACCAAGTTAATTACCTATTGGAACAATTTTTTTCTTATTTTTTTTTGGTCTAAATTTGCAGATTCACTTCTGAGAATTTTAATTTATATCAATGAATATTTACCACACATCTATTATTGAGATATTTTTGTAATTCAATTTTTTTTCTTCATTTTTTTTGAAAACACCAAATTTAGTTCAAAATACAAAAATGTAGCACTGTGAAAACTTAGAAAATGAGACAATATCACATATATTCCAAAACAAAAGTACTATTGCCAAAGAAATAGTGAGACTAACACATGGAATTAATCTGGCATTGCCAAAAAATATCGGTGAAAGAGATAGAACAATTCATCCATTCCGTTAGAAAAAATAAATGTCTTATATACAATTTTAGTTCAGGTTTATTTAGTCAGCAGCATCTATATATAACAACCTCATCATAAAGTAAGTTCCTGAGATCTGATTTAAAGAAAATTGTTAATTTACAGTCACATATCATCATCCTCACTAGAATTTGGACTGCCAGTCAAAATTAAACATCCAAATGATGCACCTGCTCTTTTCAGTTTTTCAAGAATTTCAGAATTTTTGCGATAGTGTGCCAACAGCATTGGAGTTGTACCATTGTATAATTTATTGTCAATGTTTGTATCTCTTCGTGATAGAAAATAACTGACCATCTCAGAGTTCCCTTTATCGATGGCCATATGAAGCACGGTTGCACCACATTTGCATTCCCTTGTATTTATCCGTGCTCCATTTGAAATGAGTATTTTAACAATGTTCAAATGTCCGTTCAGTGCTGCCTCATGTAAACATGTATATCCATTTGAATTTCTGATTTCAAGGTTCTGTGGAATATTTCTGACAGGAATCCTGTATTCGTTCTGTCCCGTTTCACGTAATTCAATAGGTGATAATAAAACTGAAACCATGTCTCTATTTCCAACACGACTTGCCACATGAAGTGGCGTATCACCGTTACAGTCTTGCATTTCAAGATCGGCACCACCAACCATCAATCGTCGTGCAATGTCCACCTGATTTGTTAAAACTGCTAAATGTAGTGGTGTTTGCCACATATCATTATTCTGAATGTCCAACCAAACACAGCCGGGTGCAAGTTTTATAAATTCTGTCACTAATTGCACCTGTCTTTCCAAAATTGCAATATTCAACAATGTGTCGCCATCTTCATCTTTACCGTAAACAACCATAGCTTCTGGCGTAACTCTGTCCGAATCAACTGAACCTGTCGAATTCACCGAACTATATTCCAAAGATTCAGGATTTATTTGCATATTTTCAAACTTTCTGGTAATGTCGATTTCCGTTCTGGAAACATTTTCGCACTTTATATCAACATCGTCAAGTTCGACAGATTTTCCGATTGCACTATCAACAGAGTCTAATCCCACACCACTGTCTTTAGGGTTTAGAGAGTCACAATGTGATGTTTTCGACATTTGTGTTATTTCTTTACGTAGAACTGTTTCACTCTTGAATCCGTGCAATGATAGAGATGAATTCACTGAATTGAATGAAGAAAATGCAGAATCAAATTGTTCACCACAATCCAATGTGTTATGTTTTAATTGTTCACCGTCAGTCTCAATATCTCCCACTTTGTGGTACCTATGTGCAGCCATACTTTATCCTTAAATTAATATTCAAAATGTCTGTTCTATATTATTGTCTACTCAAATGAACGAATTTTATATTTATCAACCAAACTTCAACCGTCTCTCGTTAAATTCTGTTTAGTTCTGGTTTTACACTGGTGGAAATCCTTTCAAATATTATAACGAACAATAGACTGGAAAATCCACCGATTTAGATCAGTCACCTTAATGCGTGTTAATCAATATACTGAGGAAGTTTCGAAGGGGATTTCCCATCTGGTTTTTCCCCTTTCTCGGTTAATAAGGTCACGAGAGAGGCACATACGGGGAAATATTGATTTTTCACAGTAAAAAAGAAACTATGGGAAAATACAAACGATTATGAGAAAGCCGATAAATTATTTTGATCAATCGAGGCTTTTGCAGTAATCTGTGTACATTTCATTGTCTGTAATGGCGCTTTAATCAAACAAGGTTTTCCCAATTTTGCTAAACACATGTAAATGTTAAAATAAATACATAAGATCTAGATATAGGTTACAAAATTTTATTACATTAATGTACACATTTAATATTTTAAAGTAATTGACTTTGCTAATTTTCCGTTAGAAAAATTACTGGTACATGTAAGAACCCAGAGTTTATAATTAGAAGAAAATGACAAATAATTTATTGGTAATTCGATTTCGTCTATCCTCAAAAACTCCTTCAAACACAGTTGTATGATTGCACTAAAAGATTCATTTAAACAACATGAAAGAAATCACCTATATAACGTACGTTAAACCTGGGAGTAACACGTGTGTTTTATTACTACTGGTACGGTGTGAAATAATACTAAGGGCGTAGATAAAAGATCCGTAGATAAAAGGGAGACAATTCTTGAAAACATGAATACTTTAAATATTTCGGCACTGTTAAGGACTGAGCAACAATTTTCTGTTCAGCAAATTAATTTGCAATATTTTCAAACATACATAATACACCATAAAAAGAAGGTTAGAGTATATTTTCGAATAAATACTGACTGTGACTGTACCATACAAAAGCTAGATAGATATATAAGATATAAGAGTTTCTATTAAAAAAAAATACCAAAAAGATAATTACAGAAGGCATATTGTAGTTCAATATTATTGATTTACATACAATGTATATAACAAAAGTTATATCTGTATTAATAGTTTCAAACAAAATATATTTTTAAATTATTATTGGGGTGGGTGGGGGGGGGGGGGGGGGGGGGGGGGGGGGGGGGGGGGGGGGGGTTTGCAGTAAGTGTTCATCTATTTGATTGCAATTTTTGAGTTTTGTGAGTATTCTATTATTTCTATGTTGACTATAAACGTAGTATGTATCAAGGATCGTTGACCAAATGTATACATGTTATAAGAATAAGAATAAGATTTTTTTTATTGTCCAATAGAGGGCCCACAAGGGGCAAAGTCATTACAGTGATTCATTAAAAAATAAAAATATAAATATTGTACGTTGCAATGAACAAATCTGCCATAAAATATACTAAATACTCATACTAATGATAATTATAATAATAATTAAGTGCCGTCGACTATGACATTGTTGGCCACACCAGACATGTTATATGTACGTCCTTGTATGTATAAAGTACAGGGGAAATCCGCGGGATTAATTATATAAAATACCATTTTGAGTGGACAGTACAGGACAATCCGGATACACGTAAGTACCAGTGAAACAAGAAGACCTTCTCCGTAAATTGATATTATTTTTGTGTAGCTGCTCGTTTATAATATACACTTTCCAAGAAATGATGGTAGTTGACCACAAATATTATTATCGAGGAAAAGGTATGACAAAAACTTCCATTAAATATTCACTCATTAATTCAGAGATGTAAAATGGGATTTATTTACAATTTCAATTGTATTACTAGGCAACGAAAGTGATTTAATTTAGAACTGAAAGCCAAAAAAACCACGTTGTGAATATATCTCCAGAAACAGGAATCTATTAAACAATGGTCACACATTAAGTTTTAAAAAAAACCGGTACCATCATCTCCAAGGTGTTCGAGATTTTAGTGTTCCAAAAATGTGTACTTATCATAAAGTAGAGTGGACATGGGGTTAAAAAAAATAATGGCATGTTGTGTAGAATTCGAAAAAGAGTATCTACGCATTGCAACCATTACAAAGACTACTTAAACTTTCGTCCCTACCTATCTCTACAACCATTACAAAGACTACTTAAACTTTCGTCCCTACCTATCTCTACAACCATTACAAAGACTAGTTAAACTTTCGTCCCTACCTATCTCTACAACCATTACAAAGACTACTTAAACTTTCGTCCCTACCTATCTCTACAACCATTACAAAGACTAGTTAAACTTTCGTCCCTACCTATCTCTACAACCATTACAAAGACTACTTAAACTTTCGTCCCTACCCATCTCTACAACCATTACAAAGACTACTTAAACTTTCGTCCCTACCCATCTCTACAACCATTACAAAGACTACTTAAACTTTCGTCCCTACCTATCTCTACAACCATTACAAAGACTACTTGAACTTTCATCCCTACCCATTACAAAGACTAGTTAAACTTTCGTCCCTACCCATCTCTACAACCATTACAAAGACTACTTAAACTTTCGTCCCTACTCATCTCTACATACATGTCCAGTGACAGTAAAATATCGTGGAACCAGTTGGTCCCCCTCATTTCTTTTTTTGTTTTTTGTTGTCGACTTTTTTATATATTGTTAAACTTGATCGCATCCTGAATATACACGAATAAGCAACTAGCAATTGATTAATTAACCATTACATGTAAATAAAGATTAATTAACCATTACATGTAAATAAAGATTAATTAACCATTACATGTAAATAAAGATTAAGTAACCATTACATGTAAATAAAAAACACACATCAACTTTACACTTTTGTCGATTACTTTCTCAAGTAATTATAGAAGAATTTGTCTTCGCTATAAAGAAGCTATGACGCGAGCTTGTAAAAATCTCCACCCCAAATATGGTAGTGTTAAATTTACAAACAGAACCTTAAGAAATCAATTGCATACACTAATCGTTATATATATGATTAAATACGTGTATTTATATAAATATGCAATAGCTTTAAACCCCTTCCATGCCCTCATTTGCATTCTGTCAGTACATCACATGATAAGGGAGACAACTCCATGTGTTTTATTTCGGTGAGAATATTAGTTTAAACATATTTTATTAATTAATTCAATATAACATTACAATATTCAGCTATATACATTACATGATAAGAAGAAATTAATAGGATTGGGAAACAAGTTACAAGAACTTATATTAATCCCTATCCGTAAAATATTAAATGATCGGACCCTGCTTTACGTATAGTTGACTATGTTACAGTATCGGAGAGTATCTTCAATCAAATATCAAACTTCATTGTTTTTATATCACTAACATATTTTAGTTTGCCATTGGAATCAGAATAATGTGTCCAAGTGGGGGGCGACAAGTCTATCCGCGGACTGTTGTTTCAGTGAGCCTAGCACTATAAAAATCCAACTAAGCATGTTGGTCTAGTACAAAACAGACCCCATCATCATTTAATTGATAATTAACTTGTTCTCACCGTGATATAGCTGAAACATTGCTGAGTTGGCGTTGAACAACAATCACTCACTCATTCAATCTATTGTGACAGTGATAAAATTTGACATTTTCTTATTCTCACGGACTTAACAAATTTATATATTTTAACACTCTTTTCTAAATTATTAATAAGATTTTATTTAATTCGGACTTTATTCTTTCAATTATCTTTCGGACATAATGGTCAATTAATCTGTCGTGCTAATAGCATTAGAATGAATTATGTAACATATTGCTTCTGAAACTTGTCACTCTTTGTTCAAATTAATTAATTGTATTTATTGTGTCAGTTTAATTGTATTTACTCTTTTCGGCAAGTCTTATGTACAGTATTATTATATTTACGGTTGTGTTTGAATTGAAAAAGAAGTTAGAAACCGACAGACACTTTGTACGGACGCCGTATATTTAGTGACATTGTCTTACTTAAAGGAACATTTTAAACAGATAACCGTATTTATTGTTGGATTATACCGCATTTGTGTATTTATTCGTCTACATTGCAATATTTTAATACAACTTGTACAGAACATTTTGCGTTTTATTTAGTTTAACATATGCAACTATTACGGTCATAATTAGGTTCGATAACTCTGTAATGACTTCTCGACTGTACCATAATTAATTATGATCTAGCTTTCGATAACCCATTCATATCAGAAACATATAAAATAATATGTCTCTGGTCATATATCCTTGATTATACTGATATAGCATGTAAAATGCATTTTTTTAGGTAATAAGTGAATTCATTTATCTGAAAACAAATATGAGAGTTAATTTAAGATATTATTCAGATGAATTATTTAATGTAACTTTTACATTAAAATGTGAAATTTACTATTCAAATTCTTCCATTTAAAAAATAATCGGTTCAAAACATTACATTCTTGCAGCGAAAAGTGAAGATTTAGAAAATTAATTACCTATGCTCGAGGTTACAAAAGATTGAAACGCTAAATAAGTGTTTATGAGTTGGAAAGGATAGCCAAAATCGGGATGCATAATGTTGCCTATTCATTTTGTCGTTTCCCCCCTTTTTTGTTGTTTGGTTTTTGTTAATAAAAGGTTTTGCTTCTGTGCAAGAATGTAGTTTTTATTTAACAGGATAGCCAAAATCGCTTACTCTTACATTTTTGTATATTTTGTTGTCATTTTTACTGGTCGAATTATATTATTTAAAAAGTGTGTGAATTGATATTATTTACCTGTACAATAATACAGGAAATAATCACACCGGGGGGTTCTGATATTTTTATGGCTTTGTGTATAGTTAATTAGGATGTATTGTACTCCTCTGTGTGGACTTCACTTCTCCAAACAATTTACATAATTGTAATAAAAAATATCAATTCACATTTGACAGGACAGAATCAAGCCAAGTGCTAAAAATTACAAACAAACATTATTATCGGCGTGTTCACAAAGTTGCTAAAGAGGAAAATGCACACTCTTACGAAATAGTTTTAATTAAGTGGAATATTTTTAAAGTGTCATGAATAAATGAGTGAAATAGATGATATATACACTGATCTGTCAAACGGTTTGTGGGCTTTCCACGAACATTAATATTAACGGAATTCGTCAAGTACCGCCGTTACAAATTGGTTGGTGAACCCGCTCAAAATTCCCCAATTGCAAGTCGAGTTTTACGCAAGATCCCAGTACCAGAATGGAGAATACATGTAGTTTCGTCAGATTCAACTGGTGGTGTCCGCCTGTGCTATGTAAGCAGAACTTTTTCAGTGATTCTTTTCCAAGTTATGGATTTCCAGACAGAAAATTTCATAATCAAAGTACTGTAAATGCAATTAACTTTGTGAAATGCTACCGGTGTGGTGAATGTGGACATTACATAAAACAGTGCAGATCGGAAAAAGTTGAATAAAAAGCCCCAAAAAGATTCACAGGGACAACGAACGACTACGCCCGTTTTTACAAAAGAAATATTGTGATGACAAGTTATGGAACCCCTGCACCACTCCTTTTCCAAATTTCGAAGTTCAAATAGTTATACTAAATAATCCTTAAATAACTCCATGAACTTAAACATCATACCAACATCTGCATGCTCGGGTGAACATCATACCAACATACACATCTGCATGTTCGGGTGAACAATAGATCAACATTCATTTAATTCTGACACTGTAGGAGAAGTTACAATAACTTTATACTTGTAGATCACGATTTCAAAGTTCAAAGGGCCACAACTCTCAGAAAACTCATTGAACGAGAATATCTGTTTTTGTACAAAGTTTCATAAAAATTGAACAAAGAATTTGTTGCGGAAAGACGGACTTGCCGATTCCTCTAGTCAAATCTCATTGTGGCTAAGTCGAAGGAACTAATGGTTTTAATTCAAAATAGCCAAGTATTTGAGTTATCTGGTATAAATAAAGCTAATGCCAATACAAACGGAATAGCATTTTACTTTGAATTATCTGAGTTTGAGATAACGTGGTTAAAACTATAAAATTGGTATTTGTTGCTATTCCGAGGAGCTTGCAGCATTAAGGAGTAAGAGCAAAGACTGGTTGGCTCAGAATCAGAATAACCTGTCCTAGTGGAGCTACATGTCTACCCACAGACTGTTGTTTCAGTCAGCTAGCACAATAAATATCCAACTCTAAGCGTGTTGGTCTAGTACAAAGCGGACATCATCTACTTGAATGTAACTTGTTCTCACCATCATATGGCTGAAAAATTGCTCACTTGGCATTAAACAACAATCACTCACTCACATCATCTTATTGTATGTCTCTCACGTGGGGTTCCTTTGATGGAGATACATTTTTAGGGTATTGTAGATATAATTATTTGCTGTGATTATGAATATATACTGTAGTTGAATTATGACGATATTGATCAAATCTGGTCTCTCAAAAAGACAATTACTTTTTGGGAAGTAGACTTAAGATCTAAATCTAGCGATTTTGTTTCTTTTAACCTAATTGTAATTGTCTACCCGTACCAAATAGATTCCACCTTCTTTCTTAGTAGTCTATTAACTACAAACATTTACTGGTTTATCACCGATTGTGTTGGGGGTCGTCGTGGTCGTGATCGTGTGGTAGTTGGATTACTACCTATGCAATCAGTATTTATTACCACTGACGCGAGTTCAAATCCTACTCAGGCGATACAACATTATGTGATAAGGTCTGTGACTTACAACATTATGTGATGAGGTCTGTGACTTACAACATTATGTGATAAGGTCTGTGACTTACAACATTATGTGATGAGGTCTGTGACTTACAACATTATGTGATGAGGTCTGTGACTTACAACATTATGTGATGAGGTCTGTGACTTACAATATTATGTGATGCGGTCTGTGACTTACAACATTATGTGATAAGGTCTGTGACTTACAACATTATGTGATAAGGTCTGTGGTTTTCTCTGTGTACTTCAATTTCCTCCACCAATAAAACCGCCACGCTATAACCGAAATACTGTTGAAAGTAGCGTTAAACATCATAAACCAAACCAAACCAAACCCGATTGTGTTGTTGCAACACATGTGGTATTTTTCAATAGAAGCACGCTTGGTTTTTTTTATTGTTTGTACACATGTGTATGTCAGCTGGAGATATAGTAATTGCATTTCTATGTATGATACAAACCATGATATAGATCATCCTCTGTTGTTGTCTTCCATGTTGCTTGGGAAGTTTTTGTGAATCTAGGGAGGTTAATGTGTCAGGGCAGTTCATAGTGAGTCTGGGAAGGTTATAGTTTCTAGGGTGATTACAGTGAGTCTGGTAACATTATAGTGAGTCAGAAAGGTTACAGTGTCAGAGGAGGTTATAGCGAGGCAGAAAGATTAGTGTCAGAGGAGGTTATAGTGAATCAGGGAAGATAGTTTTGTTGTGGTTGGTGAGCAGAGTGTCACTGTTTAACATATATATTTTAAGATATGAACAGAAAGTTTAGTGATTATCAACAATCCCACCAATCAAATCAATGAACACATAAAAGACTATCAACAATCCCACCAATCAAATCAATGAACACATAAAAGACTATCAACAATCCCACCAATCAAATCAATGAACACATAAAAGACTATGACATATGTCAATGGAAATTCAAGTCCTGACAGGGACAAAAATATGGTGTAGTGTCAAAACATGACTGCACACGGTGTCATGCTAAGGTGTATGATTGATTGATTTATTTATTGTGTTTAATGCCACTTTCAGCAATATTTCAGCTATATCATGGCGACCAGTTTTAGTGTTGGAAGAAGCTGGAGTACCCGGAAAAAACCACTGACCATGGGCAAGTAACTGGTAAACTTTATCACTTGAGAGTCGAGTGCACCTTTTTTTGTAATCTACAAAGCAGGGTGAGAACCCACACCATATTGGTGATAGGCTTGTATGAGTTGTTAGGTAATCCAACTACCTAACTCATTGAGCCACCCAGGCCCCTCATGCTAAGGATACTCCCAATCATTTGGTATGGTACCATTGTCCTCACTGTCGCAATGTTAAATGATATAATACTACTAGTAGGTGACTACACAAATTACATGTAGATGCTTATATCATGTCAAATATGTTCTATCAAAAGACAAAAGTCAAGTTGCTTTACACAACTAGAAAATTGAATGCCCCCGTCTCAACCTTATCCATCTCAACCCCCACCCCAAATTACTACCTTAACTTTTGGTTTGGTTCTGAGGAATGTGTAGGGCTATAATTTAAAGAAAACGTCTTGAAGAGCCAAAATGGATTTTCAATATAACTTAATTTCAAGGAATGGTATATTATTCATCGGGTATGATGTAGAAAACTTATGTATAGACTTTAAAAGTTGTTTGTGTCTTAGTTTGTGTCTGTAAGACACATACAATGCCTCCGCGGTTATAATTGCAAAAGGGTAAACCAATGTTTTGCTTATTCAGCATCAAGCAGAAATGACTGAAATAAATGAATCTGTACCTAACAATGTGATGTTCGATTGGTTGATTGATTGAATGGGGTTTAACGCCACTTTCAGCATATATGCATAATTTTGTAAAAAAATTGTTGAAAATCAAAATCCATATTATATGCACACCTTCAGTGTTGGTACTAACTGTCTACAAAATATAAAAAGGTCTAGCTCAAAAACTGTAGGAGGAGTTAGCCGGAAAAACCATATATCCTATATGGATTTAGCAAAATCTGTCTAAGTTCATGCATCCATAATTTTGTAAAAAATTGTTGAAAGTCAAAATCCATAAAATATGCACACCATCAGTGTAAGTACTAACTGTCTACAAAATATAAAAGGTCTAGCTCAAAAACTGTAGGAGGAGTTAGCCGGAAAAACTATGCATACTAAGTGCGACGAACAGGCAGACAGGGGTAAAACAATATGCCCCCCGACCAATAGTCGCGGGGGCATAAACATATGGAATGGAAATACAGATTATAACATTTAAGAAAGTGGAAATGGGGCCATAACTTCAATCGTAAAAAGTGACAGTCCTTTTAGACCTAGACAATGTACAGTCCAGGCACGGGTTCAGTCAAAAGATTAAAAAAGTTGCATATGCAAGTACAGTGGAACCTGTCTAATCCGACACACCAAGGGACCAGGGAAATGTGTCGGATATTGTACAGGATGTCGGAATACTCAGATTTTATTTTAGTTAACAGAAATACTTTGGGACCATAAATTTATGTTGGATGTCACAGGATGTCGGAAAACTCAGGTGTCGGATTGCACAAGTTTCACTGTTCATTTATTTGTACATGTACCTTCTACAAAGTTGAAAAGGGTCAATAACTCCTCTCTAATGGTCGGTATGAAAATTCTCTATATGCACAAGCTCATATTTACAAAATATGAATATGTTCAATTAAAAGATGTAAAAACAAATTGCCTAGAAAAATAAAATATTGAACAGATATATGAAATATAGCATTTAAGAAGTTTGAAAAGGGGCTACAAATTCCATTAACAGATCTATTCGGAAAATTGTAACCTAAAAGGCATGCTCATACAATGTATATCAATACACCATATCAAATATGAGAGTGTTGGTGTGAAAAGTAAGTTTGAGAATGCCTGACACAGATGACCACATTTATGTTCCATTTGTTATAGCTACAACCCCTTCCTCTCTGACTTATCACCAGATGTTTAACAAGAGTGACACTTTGAGTACTCAGTCAATAGAGGAACAGGGACTGCTTACCCCTCAGGAGTATCTCAATTCACCCCTGTTTTTTTGTTGGGTTCGTGATCCCAACCATATATAACAATACAGATATAAACTATGTCTTATTGTTGTTTTTCTTTTGGCCATTTTATTGTCTGTTCTTCAATTTACACCTCCTTTGTTTGATATCTTTAAACTTTTTTAGGTGCAGGAACAATTCAGGGGAGCTAATTTCTCCTCCACAGATATTTTAGAGGGTGAACGGGTATGGTGTGTAACGCCACTTCCAACAATATTTCAGTTATATCGTGGCGGAAGAAACCGGAGTACCCAGAGAAAACCACCAATCTGACGCAAGTCACTGAGAAACTTTATCACATAATCTTGTATTGAGTACACCTCGCCTGAGCGGGATTCGCACTCACAATGTTACTGGTGATAGGCACAGATTGCATAGGCAGTTATAAATCCAACTACCATACGATCATGACCACGACCGCCCCCAGATATTGAGATAATACTTAAACCTCTAGTGCTAAAGACAAATCTACCATCAAGTTTTTGTAAAAGACAAACTTTGTAACATAATTAATCATATGTTGACAAATACATTTTATTGATGAACTTTATTTATATAAGGTATTTTATTGCTAAAAAGATGTATACAATACAATCAACAAAAAATAACTTGGATTAAAATGTCAATTTAAAATGTGGAGATTACATTTCAAATTCACAATATGATATTGTACATATTCTTCATAAACATGTTTTTGTTCCATTGAATAAACAGAACTTATACCCTCCCCTCCCCAAATAAACATATAACTAATACCTCCTCAAAACAAACATAACCCCTCCCAATCCTTTTGTATTCTCAATACATTCTTGTATACATAAAGAAATATACCACAAATTGAACTTTAGCATCTTAAATATGCAGATAAATCATCTCTCCTCATTTTATGTAAAGTGTTAGATAATACAATATTAGTAGCCTCGCGTCCATTTAACTGTTGCCATCTTCTGATCACTTGATATGTAACTTCATGTATTCCTTCCTTGCGATAGTCCACAATAATTTGTTCAACATTATTATTAGGTATTTTTAAATGCCGTCCTAAATTTCGATAGTCTCCACTTATTCTATCTGCTATTTTGTCTATTTCTTCTTTTGTTGGTGGCCTGGAAACACCTAAATTTAAATAGTGAAAATGAAAGTAAAAGTGAAAGTGAAAGTGTTGACCTCACCTATATATAATACCTATTTAGTAGTGTAGAATAAAATACTATAAAGCATCTTCTAGAAAAATAAACATATTCTACATCATTCTAAATATAGATACAATTTGTAAGTGACACAGTCTGCACCATTTAAACTTAAATAATGACAAGCATATCTGTGTTGTCATACGAGTATAAATATATAACACTTAAATAATGACAAGCATATCTGTGTTGTCATACGAGTATAAATATATAACACTTAAATAATGACAAGCATATCTGTGTTGTCATACGAGTATAAATATATAACACTTAAATAATGACAAGCATATCTGTGTTGTCAACTTGTCATACGAGTATAAATATATAACACTTAAATAATGACAAGCATATCTGTGTTGTCATACGAGTATAAATATATAACACTTAAATAATGACAAGCATATCTGTGTTGTCATACGAGTATAAATATATAACACTTAAATAATGACAAGCATATCTGTGTTGTCATACGGGTATAAATATATAACAAGCTTTTCTTCTATTTTATAAGAGCGAGTGAGTGATTAAGTGATTGTTGTTTAGTGCCAAGTAAGAAACTTTTAAGCTATATCATGACTAAAACAGGTTACATTTCTGAGATGATGCTGTACTAGACCAACACCCTTAGTTTTAATAGTGCTAGCTCATTGAAACTAACAGTCCGCAGGTAGACATGTCGCTCCACTCGGACACATTGTCCTGATTTTGGGCCAACCAGTCTGCTCTTACTCTTAATGCTGAGTGCAGAGAAGCAACAAATACCAATGTCATAGTCTTTGGTTCTGACGACCAAACTCAAGGGGAGCCAGACCAGACTCAAACCTACAATCTACCACACTCAAGGGAAGCCAGACCAGACTCAAACCTACAATCTACCACACTCAAGGGGAGCCAGACCAGACTCAAACCTACAATCTACCACACTCAAGGGAAGCCAGACCAGACTCAAACCTACAATCTACCACACTCAAGCAGAGCATGCTATAACCATTACACCACTGATTTGATTCAAATTTATATGAGAAAAAGACCATTCTGTGAATCAAAGGTATGTATTCTGCTTGGAGCACATTATATTTGTTCATAATTAGCAGATATTCAGATATATGACCATCATAATTTACATGGATATTGAAACACTGGAAAAAAATTATATTGATTAAAATCGATTGGAACGAAGATTGATTTTGTTTTTTTTTGTAAATTTCGTCCTTGTTTTGGAATTTAAGACACTGTTGGATAAATATAATACACATACATTGTCTGAAAAAATAAATAGAAAAACATTGTCACATCTCTGTTGAAACAAAATTAGGGTTGTTGAGGTAGACAATAAGTCTGTTTACAAGTTCAGGGGAAAATTTAAGATTATCACTGAACACATTATATAATTATTGCCTTCATTTGAGGTGAACATCGAAAGTTGTCAACCTCTCCAGGGTTGTCAACTTGATGTTCTTCTCATATGAAGGAAGTTTATTATACAGAAAACTACTCTAAGATGTTTTGTAGAAGACAACAAAATAATTTCCGGTTTAAAAAAATACAATTACAGAACTGGACTGAAAAAAGACGATTTTCAACACACTTCCTGTTGTCTGGGGTTGTAGACTGGGTGACAATCTATTTTCTCCCTCTACATTATCTATGTTTAGGTTGTCCACCAGGTTGTCATAATTTTTTTTCGCATAACATCAAAATTGTCTTATCACATTTATATAGTAAAAAATTGTGTAAGGTATAATAACAATAATTATTATACCTTACATATATATATATGTATTATAAGACAATTCAAATGTTTTTCGAAATTTCCTATCGAGGGAGACAACTTCCGTTTAGGGGTGAGACAATACAATTGTCCACCAGTGGACAATTCTACTGTCTCATGCCTGACCGGAAATTGCGCCGGAATCGATCCAGATATTACAAACCGGAAGCTAATTTACAGGAAATTCGGACAAAAAGTTGAACACTAACTCCTTGCAAAATATCAGAGGATCATTCACCCCGTATATCACAAACAGTGTAGTGAACTTCACTATTAATATGTCAAATGAGCAAAAATATCAAGAACACGTCACATCCCTACTATAAATTCTGACTTTGTTCACTTTATTTCCTTGTTATTGTTACAAGTTTAAAATGAAAGAAAGACACAAATTTACTTTGTTTTTATTTAAACATGCCAAAATTATTCTTATATGTAGTTTAGGCATAATAAAACAATTGTTGCCATCATACGAGGTGAACATCCAAATTGTTTACCCTCGCAGGGTTGTCTTCCCTCGGGCAAAAGCCCTCGGGAAGACAACCCACCTCGAGTAAACAATTTGAATGTTCACCTCATATGAAGGCAACAATTGTATATTGTCTATGGTCATGTGACTATGAATGATCCAATAGAAAAAATTCTGTGAGGTATAATATATATATTCTAATGCAATTACTATATTACACATTTTTTCATTGGCTATTAAAACAATATGATAGAAAAGAAAGACATAAAATATATTTGAAAAAATTAATCAGAATTTGAAGTGAACATGTTGTAAAATAACATCCAGTGTGTACGTTCCACGCTGAAAAGTCTCATATGATGTCACAAGTTTTTATGACGTCTATGTGCCCTAATAATCAACAATATTTCGCGGGATGTTATTTTTTGCAATTTTTAGGCCATTTCTTAATAAGCCCAAATAGAGATATGTTTGTCTTGCATTAAAATAGATATAACTGTATTGTATTTGAATAGTTGCCGGTGTCAATTGGGGATTTGACGGTCTCAATTATCAGTTTGACTGGCTCCACATTCCCAAGTAAAACTACATTTTTCTACCATAAAATTCCTAATTGACGTCAGCAAATATTCAAATACAATCCAGTTATTTCCTAATTATCTGACACCTGTAAAGATCAAAAGGAAATGAACACATCAATAATATGATTTATACCTGGAGGTTTGTAGGATTTGTCATACCTGGAGGTTTGTAGGATTTGTCATAAGAACCATCAGACATGTAAACATCATCATCATCCTCACTGTCCTCAAAATGACCACCTATCTTCATCGTATTATGATCACCCACTTGTAAGTTTGGTACTTTAGCATTTTTACCAAATAATAATTTGGTTAAGGCACCTAAAGCTGAAACAATGATGCAAATAAATCTGAGTTTAACTTATTTCAAATAATTGTGAACTGTATTAACATTACCCCCTCAGAATACTGCCACCTTTGAACCAAGCTATATTTTGGTGATGAGTGTGCATGGCAATATATTGAGAGAGAAATACATATAAACTACATGATTTGGGCATTGAAATTTGATCGTCGTGAAGGTGGGGGATTAAAGAGGGGCGTTATAATGAGAGCAATATATATATATATATACAGTGGAACCTGTGTGATCCGACACCTGAGTTTTCCGACATCCTGTGACTTCCGACAAGAATTTCAGGTCCCAAAATATTTCTTTAACATTCTTTATTAAAAAACTTGGAGTATTCCACAACCTGTCACTTCCGACATCCGACATTGTTTTACGGACCCAGTGTTATTAATTACACTGAATAAATCCTGTCTTATCCGAACCTTTGATCTGCTCATTAATAAATTATCATCCATGTGTATCATTAAATATGTATATGTAACTTCTGTAAGAACATGATAATCCCTGTCTTCATGAATAAGTACGAGCGAAGCGAGTACTTATCATGAAGACAGGGATTATTATTGTTCTTACAAACTTAGAACATTGTAAAGTAATCAAGACAATATAATATCATCATTGATTGTTAGATATACTTTATAAACACAGTTATCTGTCAAACTATTTCTATGCATTTAGTGAACACTATTTGTAAGTAAAAAATGTACAAGTGAACCATTATAAACTAGTACATGAAATTTTCATAATTCATGCATAAGCAGTTTGTGAACCAACACATTGTCAAACAGAATGAAGGACTTGTTTCAGGCTGCTGGCATTCCCTTGGAAAACAGGAATATTACAAACCACTCTGGTAAAGTAACTTGTTGTACTACTCTGTTCAATGCTGGATTTTCAGATTCAAGTGTGAAGTCCAGGAGCGGGCACAGGTCTAGTGCAGTGGAAACGTATAAACGACCACTTGAAGCATTACATGATAGTGTCAGTCACGCACTACAGCCTCCAAAACCGACTATCACAGCATGTGATACTGATAATACAGCAACCTCAGTGAACAAAAATGACAATGATAACAAGGAAAATTGTGCAACTGATGAAGATAGTGCATGTACCATGACACTAACAGTGCCTAATGCAATTAAAAAAGTGGTGATTTTCAAGAATGGAAAGAGATATTGCTTGGAAATATAGATGTTATTAATAAAAATTATTATTTCTTGACAGTATTAAATTTAATTCAACATTTAATCTTTTATTCAGCTGATAATAATGCTTTGGGGCATTTCACAACAATTGTTAACACTATTTAATCTACTGTATATTGTTGTCAGATGGCCCAAGGCAATATTTTCCAGATGTAGACAGTCAGAACAATGGGGAAAATCCATATTTTTCATATACCACATATGTTGTAATTGAAGGAAATGCTTTTGAGCTGATACTCATTCAATCTAATCTGGCTTAGACTGCCTAAATTAGTAATAATTGGTAATCATGACACTCGACAAAGAAAGTATGGGCATTCTTTTTCATATACTATGACCAGGTATTGAATAACCTATACTTAACAAATTGACTGTCTTAGCTCACAAATAAATTGTGATTTGAACTAATTGATTGGCAGGTAATTAGAGGCTCATTAGTAAGGGTTAAAATTAAGTTTACAAAGAATATATATGTAAAATTTTAGTTAACTGTTTTCACTTTGTAAAGGACATGTCTACAACCATTATCTGATATATTATGGAATTGATCTAGGCTTGTGTACACAAATAAATTATGATTAGAATTTATTGATTTGCAGGTGATTAAAGACTCATTAATAAGGGATAAAGTAACTTTACCATGAATATAATAATTAAAATTTTACGGATAACTGTTTTCACTTTCTTTGTAAAGGACATGGCTACAACCAACAATTATCTGATCAGATTATGAAATTGTTGTAAATATATTAATTGTGTATAAATTAAATATTAAATGTATTTTCATCTACATTGTAGTTCCAATATTTTAAACCATGGTCGTTATCGTATGGTAGTTGGATTTACAACTACCTGTGTGATCAGTACCTATCACCACTAAAATTGTGAATTCCAATCCTGCTCATGACGAGGTGTACTTGATACAACATTAAGAGATCAAGTTTGTCAGTGACTTGTGACAGGTCCGTGGTTTTTTCCATGTTCTCTGTTTTCCTCCGTTGTTGAACGTGGCGTTAAACACCATAAACCAAACAACCACCAGAATGACAGCAATAAATTAATTAATTTCAACACCATTATAAGTTAGACTCACTTCCTTTGTGTTCTATCTCTACTGTACCATCTTTATTACTGGTAGAACTGGTAGAACTCTTGGTATCTGATTGTCTTGTGCTGCTATCACCAGAACAATCCACAGCATCTGTTTCTAGCTGTAACCATCAAAACATTAGAATTCATTAAAACTATTAAAACTTATTCTACCACCTCCACAGTGTAATGGTTAGAAATTAAAGTTCAAGAACAAGAGAATTTAACAAACAGGTGCTTGATGTAATCATGTGTCATGGTCAGATGATGTTTACAGTATCAAAATCATGTGTCATGGTCAGATGATGTTTACAGTATCAAAATCATGTGTCATGGTCAGATGATGTTTACAGTATCAAAATCATGTGTCATGGTCAGATGATGTTTACAGTATCAAAATCATGTGTCATGGTCAGATGATGTTTACAGTATCAAAATCATGTGTCATGGTCAGATGATGTTTACAGTATCAAAATCATGTGTTATGGTCAGATGATGTTTACAGTATCAAAATCATGTGTCATGGTCAGATGATGTTTACAGTATCAAAATCATGTGTCATGGTCAGATGATGTTTACAGTATCAAAATCATGTGTCATGGTCAGATGATGTTTACAGTATCAAAATCATGTGTCATGGTCAGATGATGTTTACAGTATCAAAATCATGTGTCATGGTCAGATGATGTTTACAGTATCAAAATCATGTGTTATGGTCTTCTTCTTCTTCTTTGGTTACGGAAAACCATCAACGTACTGATGTTTACTTTCCGGCGCATGCCTGGTAAAATGTTTTCAAATTTATAAAAGTCAGATGATGTTTACAGTATCAAAATCATGTGTCATGGTCAGATGATGTTTACAGTATCAAAATCATGTGTTATGGTCAGATGATGTTTACAGTATCAAAATCATGTGTTATGGTCAGATGATGTTTACAGTATCACAATCATGTGTTATGGTCAGATGATGTTTACAGTATCAAAATCATGTGTCATGGTCAGATGATGTTTACAGTATCAAAATCATGTGTTATGGTCAGATGATGTTTACAGTATCAAAATCATGTGTCATGGTCAGATGATGTTTACAGTATCAAAATCATGTGTCATGGTCAGATGATGTTTACAGTATCAAAATCATGTGTCATGGAGGGATAATATGCTTACTGTGTCAAAATCATGTGTGCTGATGAAGAGAGATGTCATGATATGTCTAGTGTGTCAAAATCATATGTCATGGTGATTGTGATATCTAATGTGTCAAAGTTGTGTCATGATTTGCCTACGTACTGTTTCAAAATCATGTGTCCTGACGGAATGATGTGTCTCCTGTGTCAATACTGTCATTGTTACTATTTCAATGAGTTAGTAAAATGTTGTATCAAGTACAATTAGCTACAGTTGGGAAGAAAAAACTACATTATACTTGTAATAGCTACAACAATGGCTGATATTATTCTGTTAATTCCGTTTTCATACCAATCATCTACCAATACAATAACTGTCTAATATGAGGCAGGTGCAACCTGAAACGCTCCCGAAGAACAGTAATTTTTCTTCCTGTTTATAAAATATCAAGCTTAAAAATAACCACCTAAAACTCCAAACTCCGGACAGTTTTCGTATCCGCTACCGAACATTGTTTCATTTTTATTTCGACTAGAGTTTCGGTTTAGGTCACGTGATTTTTCTTTTAATTTATTTCCGGTTTGGCAGCCATATTGTTGAAGATTTTGAAGTGCCATAGTAGTACATATTCATACTTCTACCATTAACGCTTCCGAACTTCGGGAGCGTATTATTACTATGTGAGGTGTTAAGTATATATAGGGGTTTGGGGCATTTTCGAGCAAAGATTGTTACCGTCCCCAAATGTGACTGTTCCCATAATATTTTTCAGATAAGAATGAAAATCAATCAAACATATTTACATTATTATATATTACAATTTCACAAATTTCACCTTTGCACAAATACAAATGTACCAAGATTTTTAAAAGGTTCTTAATTTAAATATGACCTACATCTGACTTTGATTTCTTAGGATGTGATGGTTGTGTCTTGCCTTGATCTGGTGGTTTTGTCTTGCCTTGATCTGATGGTTTATAGGGCATGTTTGTTATAGAAGCATCTGTCCCTAAATCTTTCTGAATTGCTGTTGATGATGGCTGAGAGTGAGATCGTGTAGAACTAGATTTTCTGAAATAATTGATAAAAGATGATTAATAAAATATGTTTTCAGTGGCAATCAAAAATGGTTGTCCTGGATGTCCTACACCTCCCTAGGGTCAGTCTAATTTCTATATATTGTTTAAATGGATGTTTTAAATTTTTACTAACAATCAATCAATATATCTTAAAACTAGATGCTTTGTAAAAATATCTAAAAAAAAAAAAAAGGGCCATGGTCACTCTTCAGTGGTGTTTGTTAGTTTGTTTGATGGTGGTTAATGCCACTTTCAACAATATTTCAGCTATATCATGGCGGTCAGTTTTATTGGTGGAGGAAACCGGAGGACCCGGAGAAAATCACTGACCTGTCGCAAGTCACTGACAAACTTTATCGCAGAATGTTGTGTCGAGTACACATTACCATCACCGGGATTCGAATTCACAACTTTAGTGGTGATAGGCAATGATTGCATATATAGGTAATTGGAAATCATTGCATACATAGGTAATTGGAAATCAAACTACCATACGATCACGGCCACTCACACCAGAGATTTTAGGCATTCTTGAAAGGAAATTGCCAGAACAAACTTGACCTGTATATCCATATAAAGCTACTTTTAAAATTCTAAATAGATTCAATAACCAGCTGGACTTGAGATAACATGCATAAACCAACAAGTGTAGAATCAGATCTATGTCTTGCCTGTCCCTTGTAAATAGTGTGTAAAGTTTTGTCAGAAAATAAACAATACCATGAACATAGTGAATCAGTGATATGTAGTTTAACGCCAACTCAGCAATTTTTCAGCTATATCATGGCGAGAACAAATTAATTTACAATGAGATTATGATGAGGTATGCTTTGTACTAGACCAACATGCTTAGTTGGATTTTTATAATAGCTAACTGAAACAACAGTCTGCAGATAGACATTTCAAACAATCGGACACATTATCCTGATTCCGGGCAAACCAGTCTTTGCTCTTTCTCCTTAATGCTGCATGCTAAGTGGAGAAACAACAAATACCAATTTAATAGTCTTTGGTTTAACCTGATCAGGGCTTCAACCCATAATCTACCACACTCGAGGTGAGCAGTCTAACCAAAATTTACACCACGAAACATGAACATAAACTGAAATTAAGTTAAGGTGACATATGCATAAATATGAACCAAATGTGGACCAAATATGATGAAACTAGGTTGTATGGCAAAATGGAGAAACTGACATAAAATCAATAAAGTCAGTAGACCATGCCAATGAGGATGAAGATCAGGTGATGCATGTCTGGCTGACATTAACCCACAGTGATGAAAGTGTGGACCAAGTATGGCGAGACTAGATTGTATGGTAATGGGGAAACTGACCTAATCACAAACAAATTGACATAGTTACCACATAATTAAGGGGCATAATTCTGGAACGATAAAAGTCAGATTACTCAAAATCAAGCTTGACCTGAATTTTATCAATAAAAATGTACAAAATATTAGTCAAATCGGATTTGAGAAACTTAAGGTAATGCCCTAAAACTCCCCCAAAATCTTTTTTTATGCATAATTAAGGGTCATAACTTTTGAACAATAAGTCAGATATCTCAAAATTAAGCTTGAGCTGCATTTAATTAATGAAAAGAAGATCAAAATGTGAAGTGAAAAGTTAACAACGATGGATGTGATGGGAAAAGCTCACTCTGGTGTACTAAATATCAAACAAACAGTTTTTTTCAATAAGATTGTGCTTTACTATAAATACATTATAAATTAACATACATTATATATAATACACCCCTTATTTCTCCTCTTTATATTTAATGTTTTTTCTTCAACTACAAATTATTTTATATTTTCCAGTTCCATAAAAATAAATGATATATACATATAATGTCCTTCCTTTTCCTAACAAAATTTTTCCTGTCCATTCCCTGTAATATTAGATATAAGTACATATAGCTGTAACATAGAAATCACTTCCTCCACACCTTGTCAACAAACCTACCTAAAATATCTTCCTTAATCACATGATCATATTACATAAGTACATGTGAGGTGTGTATGAGGGGGTTTTGATCATGTATCATAAATTTGTTTATGAGGGTGTACACGAGGGGTCATTGATTTTTTTAGATTCTAAAAATGTTTCTAAAACCCTTATGGACATTGTGGTTAATAAATTTTGAACATGGTTTTATTATTTCTCTCTCAGGAACTAAATCTACAACATTATTTCTATATATATTTTTTTCCATTATGTCACCATTCATTTCTGATCTCAACAACTTGTAGTAATAATAAAGTGACACTTGCCAGAAAAACCACCAACTTGTCATTGACCTTGGTTTACAATGATCTCCTGTATAAAAAAATAACCTTTTGTCTACATACAAAGATTACATTCTTATTTTCAGATCTATATTTAGACCTATTTAAAAATCAATTAACTGTAGGTACATGTATGCTCACAGGTAAAAACCCAGGAAAAATCCTAAATGAAATAAGGTCATTTAAAATCCACCTGTGATGTAAATCTATTGTCTAAACTCTCCATTATTTTCAAGGAATGGAGAGTTATGAACAATGTGGACAGGGGCGGAGTTATTGTTCTCTTTATACTTTAGATAATATACACAGACTTTTGTTTTGTTACAAGATTAATACAATTAATAAAGTACAATGGGTGGATTTTAAGTTGGAGAATGTCCTCGTATCTCTCCATTCCTTAAAAACAATGGGCCTCGGCTCCATTATTTTTAAGGAATGGAGAGTTACTTGGACATTCTCCTATACATAGTGTTCTTTTTTTTTCTTTTTTTTTTAACAAAAACTGTTATTTGTATAAATCTTGATCATACAAGAATTATGCTAATTTTAAACTTTTTGTTAAATATCCAAATTCTCCTGTAATAGAGTTTATCTGCATTCAAACAAAGGCAAAATATGTAGTTTCCATATATGACATGTATATTATCATAAAGTGCATCCCAGATTTAGAAACATTTTGTTTATTTCTATTTTGCACCCACATGGGCAGAAATTTTGGAAAAACAACTGCATGGGGTTTAGTGACTTTGCAAATTAATCATAGCATAAAGGTTTTGAAATTTGAGTGATTTTTATACTGATACAATGTGTCATAAAATGTTGTCTTTTTATTTTTATTTTAGAACTCTTCCTGCAGTGTGGTATTTTTTAGTTTTATATTTTATTATTGTGCAGATTTTTTTTTTCATTGTTTTTGTTTATCAATATTATAGTTAGGAATCCAATTATCAAAAAAGGCAGAATTGGGATCCCATTTACCAGTTTAACCCTATCACATTTTGTGAGCCTGTACTAAGTCATGTCCTGGACGATCAACTCATTATGTCATGGTCTTTGTTTAGGCCAAAAAAAAAAATATGTGTGTTTACGGTCACCCGACCTACCCTAATTTTTGCTAGCGACCCTATGCATTTTTACACAGAATTCGGATAACCATTTTTGTTGTTTAACCAGCAGCAATGTTTTATTTATTCAACTGCTAGCTTTTTGTCGAAATTGAGAGCAAAGAAGGTAGAAAAACTGCATAATTCGTCATTTTACCGGAATTTTCGAAAATTAAATACCGGAATCGGATTCCGGAACCGGGAACGACTATTTCCGATTTTGTCGATAATAAAAAAAAAATAAAAAATAATAATAATAATACCGACCGACCGACCCTAGATTTTTTTGACATGTGACAGTTTCCACACATATATTTTTTTTTGGCCTTATGTTCAATGATTTGAGGTGAGAGGTAGTTCAGTCTTGATTGATAATGTTGGTGCACTGTTTAAACTTTCTTTAAAAATGCAGAAATGTTTACCTGTGTGTACCTGCTTGTTTTGTTGCCAAGTACTGGTAACCAGAAATATTATTTTCTTACAAAAATGATATACATCTATTGTTATAATCATAGAAAATTATTCATTCATGTTCCCACCTCACAATTACTCAGAATGTGTCAGAAATTTAGAGTTCCCTCCCTTACACATTTAATAGCACACAAATACTTGTTCGTGTTGTGACTCACAAGAAACTGCAGGTTTCTATTTAAAACAACAATTTCTAATGTACGAAACATTAAAAAACTCCCATAAATAACTCAAGTTTGAATTAAAGAAAAATAAGATGTCTTTCTGATCAAAATCCCCAGATAATATTATCATCCTGAAAGTGCACAAATTATTTGCCACCGGACGTTAAGCAACTAACTATAAATGAATCCCATGATTTTTGAGTGATTGAACCATACAGCAATACTTCAGTGTTTGAACCATACAGCAATACTTCAGTGTTTGAACTATACAGCAATACTTCAGTGTTTGAACCATACAGCAATACTTCAGTGTTTGAACCATACACTTCAGTGTTTGAACCATACAGCAATACTTCAGTGTTTGAACTATACAGCAATACTTCAGTGTTTGAACCATACAGCAATACTTCAGCCAAGTATAAAAACTGAAATTCATATGCCTCACAAATTGTGTTTGCTGTTAAAATATTACTTATTTTGTTGACTTTCAGTTGTCCACTGGCTGTGTTGAATGAATCAAACACACCCTTAGAACATGATGTAAATGAGTGCCTCGTGTCTGGAGTATGACACGCTCCTTATGAGCAACAGTTTGTTATGAATGGCACTGTTTGTTGGTGGCCTGTTGCAAAGCAAAAATTTTCGACCCAAGACATATATTCTTTTTTTCTGCCACAAACAAAACATCTGCCCTCAAGGCCCATCCCAGTCCAACATATACATTGTACATGTAATTATAGTTTCTAAGCCTGTCCTAAATAATCAATATATCAGAAATAATGCACAAGTGACATCAATAAAATATCTATCAATCAATAAACAAAAATCAATCAATCAATAAACAAAAATCAATCATTCAATAAACAAAAATCAATAACCAAAATTCAATCAATCTATAAACAAAAATCAACCAATCAAAAACACTACCACTAATCAATACAATTTATGTTGAATTTCAAACTTTATTTCAAGTTTATCATAAAATATTAAAACATTATTTAAAATAGTAAGAAACCATTCTACAAAATTCAATATAGTTATCTGGATAATTATTCCCAAGTCAAGTTCAAGGGAAATTATCGAGGAAGGTGTACTTCAAAATTAATTGTTTCAATTCTATATTTTCCACGTATTTAATATCAGAAAGTGAAAATATTAATTTATTCTTATTTATATATTTGTTGTGGAAAATTGACTGGATTTTCATTAGAATTTCCTGTTCTAAATAACAACACCACTTTATTCTGTAATCATTTAAATTATTTATAACACATTCTTATAACTGTTCTTTTAAATCTATTTGTAACACAGGAAATATTAATGTGTGGAAAATATGTACATTATATAAAAATAATATTCATCCTGAATATTTACATACATGTATTTACTGTCACACCTGTATTTAATCAGTTATAAATTGTGATCTCAAACTCCTTTACTGTCACACCTGTATTTAATCAGTTATAAATTGTGATCTCAAACTCCTTTACTGTCACACCTGTATTTAATCAGTTATAAATTGTGATCTCAAACTCCTTTATTGTCACACCTATATTTAATCAGTTATAAATTGTGATCTCAAACTCCTTTACTGTCACACCTGTATTTAATCTGTTATAAATTGTGATCTCAAACTCCTTAAGTTTATATGTAACAGCAATTTTGGTGTTGTAGTACAGATTTTAGACATTCAATAATCCCGGGTATAATTTATTTTCTGTGTACGGTATCCTTTTTGACAATCTAATACGTACTTAAGGATGAAGGTTCATTTCAGTCTACAATCATATGTATACTTGTATAGTCAAACCTGCTTTAGTCACCACCTCTATTAAGTACCTCTGGGAGGGGGGTTACAATCATATGTATACTTGTATACAGTCAAACCTGCTTTAGTCACCACCTCTATTAAGTACCTCTGGCAGGGGGTTACAATCATATGTATACTTGTATACAGTCAAACCTGCTTTAGTCACCACCTCTATTAAGTACCTCTGGGAGGAGGGTTACAATCATATGTATACTTGTATACAGTCAAACCTGCTTTAGTCACCACCTCTATTAAGTACCTCTGGGAGGAGGGTTACAATCATATGTATACTTGTATACAGTCAAACCTGCTTTAGTCACCACCTCTATTAAGTACCTCTGGGAGGGGGGTTACAATCATATGTATACTTGTATACAGTCAAACCTGCTTTAGTCACCACCTCTATTAAGTACCTCTGGGAGGAGAGTTACAATCATATGTATACTTGTATACAGTCAAACCTGCTTTAGTCACCACCTCTATTAAGTACCTCTGGGAGGAGGGTTACAATCATATGTAAACTTGTATACAGTCAAACCTGCTTTAGTCACCACCTCTATTAAGTACCTCTGGGAGGAGGGTTACAATCATATGTATACTTGTATACAGTCAAACCTGCTTTAGTCACCACCTCTATTAAGTACCTCTGGGAGGGGGGTTACAATCATATGTATACTTGTATACAGTCAAACCTGCTTTAGTCACCACCTCTATTAAGTACCTATGGGAGGGGGGTTACAATCATATGTATACTTGTATACAGTCAAACCTGCTTTAGTCACCACCTCTATTAAGTACCTCTGGGAGGAGGGTTACAATCATATGTATACTTGTATACAGTCAAACCTGCTTTAGTCACCATCTCTATTAAGTACCTCTGGGAGGGGGGTTACAATCATATGTATACTTGTATACAGTCAAACCTGCTTTAGTCACCACCTCTATTAAGTACCTCTGGGAGGAGGGTTACAATCATATGTATACTTGTATACAGTCAAACCTGCTTTAGTCACCACCTCTATTAAGTACCTCTGGGAGGGGGGTTACAATCATATGTATACTTGTATACAGTCAAACCTACTTTAGTCACCACCTCTATTAAGTACCTCTGGAAGGAGGGATACAATCATATGTATACTTGTATACAGTCAAACCTGCTTTAGTCACCACCTCTATTAAGTACCTCTGGGAGGAGGGTTACAATCATATGTATACTTGTATACAGTCAAACCTGCTTTAGTAACAACCTCTATTAAGTACCTCTGGGAGGAGGGTTACAATCATATGTATACTTGTATACAGTTAAACCTGCTTTAGTCACCACCTCTATTAAGTACCTCTGGGAGGGGGGTTACAATCATATGTATACTTGTATACAGTCAAACCTGCTTTAGTCACCACCTCTATTAAGTACCTCTGGGAGGAGGGTTACAATCATATGTATACTTGTATACAGTCAAACCTGCTTTAGTCACCACCTCTATTAAGTACCTCTGGGAGGAGGATTACAATCATATGTATACTTGTATACAGTCAAACCTGCTTTAGTCACCACCTCTATTAAGTACCTCTGGGAGGGGGGTTACAATCATATGTATACTTGTATACAGTCAAACCTGCTTTAGTCACCACCTCTATTAAGTACCTCTGGGAGGAGGGTTACAATCATATGTATACTTGTATACAGTCAAACCTGCTTTAGTCACCACCTTTATTAAGTACCTCTGGGAGGGGGTTACAATCATATGTATACTTGTATACAGTCAAACCTGCTTTAGTCACCACCTCTATTAAGTACCTCTGGGAGGAGGGTTACAATCATATGTATACTTGTATACAGTCAAACCTGCTTTAGTCACCACCTCTATTAAGTACCTCTGGGAGGGGGGTTACAATCATATGTATACTTGTATACAGTCAAACCTGCTTTAGTCACCACCTCTATTAAGTACCTCTGGGAGGAGGGTTACAATCATATGTATACTTGTATAGTCAAACCTGCTTTAGTCACCACCTCTATTAAGTACCTCTGGGAGGAGGGTTACAATCATATGTATACTTGTATACAGTCAAACCTGCTTTAGTCACCACCTCTATTAAGTACCTCTGGGAGGGGGTTACAATCATATGTATACTTGTATACAGTCAAACCTGCTTTAGTCACCACCTCTATTAAGTACCTCTGGGAGGAGGGTTACAATCATATGTATACTTGTATACAGTCAAACCTGCTTTAGTCACCACCTCTATTAAGTACCTCTGGGAGGAGGGTTACAATCATATGTATACTTGTATACAGTCAAACCTGCTTTAGTCACCACCTCTATTAAGCATAAACTTGTAACATGTGACCTTACTTTAATTTTCCTTCACAGTGTATTTCATATTAATTACACCTGTATTTAGTGACCACCTGTCTTATGTGACCATTGATCAATGACCCCTTGTAAGGTCACATAAGACTGTATATATCTAAAACTTTCAAAACATGTAAAAAAAAAAAAAAAAAATAATAATAATAATTGGATAAATCATTAAATGTGGGAAAGAGAAATTTTACAGGAAGTTGATGACATCTTAATAATCTCTAATTCATCCTGCTGTTTCAATTTACTTTCCTGTTTGTCATTTTCACATTTCTATGAGCTGAATACAAGTTTTATTTTCTTTTTTTAACAAACAAAATTTGTTGTTTACTATTTCCTGTTCCATATTTTGACACAATAAAACATTGCTTTGATTATTTCATCTGCCATTAATAAAAGGCTATCATTCTATTCTTGTATTTACACAATTTGTTTTACAGGAAATTTTAGTTTGGAAAAATTCAACTGTAAATTAAAGGTTATTTCTGACACAAAAACAAATTAAATGTCTACTCCTTCAATTGATTGATTGATTGATTGGTGTTTAATGCCAACTTTAGCAGTATTTCAGCTATATCTTGGCATTCTACTCCTTCAAAATGAGTGAAAACTTCAAAAATGGTGCATTCAAACTATTGTAACGCTGTGTAAATCTTGATATAATTATAAAGATTTACAATATAGGAGGGGTTCCGCATACAACATTTGATGAAGTCGTAAAGGGAAATAACTCCTGCAAAAATTATCCTATCAAACTGCAAAAAATTATATGTGAATCTTCATATAGTAATTAGCAAGTAGGCATAGTTTTGAGGAATTTTAATTTAAAATGTTGAAGGCTTTGCACATAACAACTTTTTGGTGAAATATTATAAGAGATAAAGGGCAATAACTCCTGTAAAAACAGTCTGATCAAACTGTTGTAATGGTAGTCAGATGGTATCTTCATATGGGGATAAACAAGCATGCAAAGTTTTGAGGAAATCCCTTTTAAAATATAGGAGAGGTTGTGTATAGAAACTTTTGTGACAGAAAGTCTCTTCCAGAATGATGGAGACATCAAAATGAACAGGATTGTACCTAGAGGCTCAGTGGGCTGAGCCTGTGTCGCTCACCTTTCATTTTGTTTTGAGGAAACTTTATACAAGACCTTCCATAGGTGCTTCCTACCAAATTTCAATTAATTTGGCCAAATGGTTTTAGAGAAGATTTTTTAATTAGATACCAAAATACTGAAAATTGTCACTAGAATATGCTCATATTTTAATAATAATAAATGCTGATCAAATTGTTCATTTTTCTTTTACCTAAAGATTAACTACACTTTGGCATATGTTTACTAAAGAAGGCACAGTACCTTTTAAGCAGTCTTTGTTTATGGAGTGAAGAAGGGGCCATGTAATTCATTCTCTGTAAACCACTGAAATTTGAAATGAATGAATATTTTAGATTCCCCCAAAATACCACTTTATGCTATCATGACTGTAGGTTGTGCATAAAGGGGAATAACTCTTATGAAAACTTCACTAATTAAAGGCTTATGTATTCTGTCTTAAACAGTCACATTTGGGACTAAGAAAAAGTGGTCTTTACAGTAGATCAAGGAAAACTACAGTCAGAGCACAAACACAACAAGAATTGCTATTTATCAAGTCCATTAAGGGGTAGAAAAAGTGCTTAGTCCTTTGTGTATCATTTTCAAATAACTTTCTAAAGATACACTTTAGTTATTGAACAGATACCTGAGAAGTGGGCATTTTCACCAAATCAAATGGTTAGTAATTGACAAGGATTTAGGTATATAAACACTCACCAATCAGAGCTATTTTAGAGCATCAAGTGTTGTAGTGACGTGCTGGGGGGATACATCTTCGGGGATGTGAAATAGTCCCTCCGACACTCCCTCGGCAAACAATTGAAGAAAAAATACTTTCATATTTCTTTCTAATAACCTTACCGGACGCAATTACGAACAATTTCGATGATATTTACATTTGATAATAAATTTGACCAAACTGATGAAGCAGATTACATGTTCATATTTCAGATTAAACACCAATATTCCTTTTGAATCATAGCCCATATATTATTCAATGCATTGTTACAGGTTTTAAACAGATTTTCATGACCCTGTTTTAGTCACTCTGTGACCTAGATCTGGACACAATTTCGAACGACATAATAATAACCTTTCTAGTGTAAATTATTTGATGACAACTGTTAAAATTGAAAGAGCATTCATTCATTTACGTTCACATATCTATTTGTATATAATACACATGACATAAAAACCTTTCCTTTATTCACACCATAAATGTGTGCCAGTTTGCATTCAGAATTCCTTGGACTTTTCAATGAATAAGGTACATCACAGATTTTGACATTTTGGGATAGATCAAGGAGAAGGTAAGGAAAATGTATTATATTGACTGTTTTTGTTTTAATTTCACTGTGTTCTACATATGCATAGAATCAGGAGATCATATTCTTTCCAATTACAGGCATAAGATAACAAAATATGCGTACCTCAATGAATTTTAGCGATAGATTCCAAGTGCAATTGTCGATTATTTTCTGTTTACAAATATGAAAACCCGTCGTCAGCAACATTCAACAACTGCGCATGAATAATTTTCTCCCAAAACACGAGTAATTTAGCAGGGTATCTATTTATAAAAGCATTTTTTTAATTCATGTTTTGAAGGAACAATTAGGGCACATCAATTTTATTTTGTTCGTAATTGTGTCCGTTCGTAATTGCGTCCAGTGAGGCTAATGCAAATTTATGGCGTATGGGGGACTTTCGTTTCACTCACTACGTAACACGTTCGTGAAACTCATCGGTGTTCACAAAATTTAACTTTCATTTTCATTTTATTTAATTTTTTTGGAATGTAATATAGTTTTATTGGGAACATCGATATCGGAGGTCAACAAATGAGGAATGTTTTGCTTTGATCTGGTGATATTGTTTGCAATACAGAAGTCATTCCAGGAAAAAATGTAGTGTTATGCAATGTTTTGTATGGTTTTTTTTTGTAATTCTGGTCAGTTTTCCTTTTTTCATGTGTTGTTAAATGAAAAACACTCCATATATTCCCAAAACTTACAATTTTTGCAGTTTTTTGTGGTCATACAATGATTTCAAATGAAAATGTCAGAATATTTTGCTTGAATTTAGCAGACAAATTTTTGTAGGCGCATGAGCCGTAGCTAGCAAAGATCGGCAAATATTAATTTTTCTTTAAAAAATGCTATCATTTAAAAAATATATGTTTTAACCCGTAAAAAATAGATTTATTCATTGTTACAAGTTCTTCGCCTTTAAATATTTCTTTGGTTTTTGAACTCCGTTAGGGACGAAAGTAGCGGGGACGACTTTGATAGCGAGATGTCATTCTGATTAATTTAACAATGTAAGCACCTTTTATTGTCTTTTGTTACTTAAATAAGATTTTTAGAAGTTCATGATATCATTTTAGTTTTAAAATTATTTATTGTAGACTTTATTTTCATTTTTGGCATTCTCTACGTGACACGCCAACTTTTATCAACTTCCGGACGAAAGGATTTCAATCTCATCATTAGGCAGACCCAACTGTGTGTTGCATGCCCATGTTGCTGTAGAGCTCTCTGTGCTCGCTAATAATAAGAAGAAACGGAGCAAAAACAATAAGTCTCACAAACGTTGTTTGGGAGACTTAATAATCAGAAATAAATTTAAATAACCCCAAAGATGCCTCATTTAAAGAAAATCACCAGATGACAACGGCACGCGACGCCTTGAGAACGACGTTTATTTTTAAATTTCTTACATTGACAAATAACCTCAACTTTTTATACCAATCAAAACACGCATAAAATGACATGTGACTCTAAAATTAATTTATTATTACTTACCATACATAATCAAAAAAGTTGTAAACAATAGTAAAATTCATACCTTGAAGAGCTTGTGTCTTTTTGTTCTAAACAATAGTAAAATTCATACCTTGAAGGGCTGGGGTCTTTTTGTTCTAAACAATAATAAAATTCATACCTTGAAGAGCTTTGTTCTTTTTGTCTTTGTTCTGCCATCTTTAGCATTTGCATAATTTTTCTTTCTTCTGATAAACGATTAGCACGATTCGAAGAACGATAACCCATCTCAGCCATTGAAATATTTCCACCCATCTGTACTAACATATCTAATGGATGCTGTGGCATCTAAAATGTAGAATCAATTTGTTGTATTTCATGTACATTAATAAAGTATCAACTAAATGTTAACAAACATCAGCCATCTTAAAAAAAAAAAGTATCAACTAAAAGTTAATAAACATTGGCCATCTTAAAAAAAAATACTGATGTACATAAATAAAGTATCAACTAAACCGTAACAAACATCGGCCATCTTAAAAAAAAAAAGTATCAACTAAAAGTTAACAAACATCGGCCATCTTAAAAAAAATACTGATATACATAAATAAAGTATCAACTAAACATTAACAAACATCGGCCATCTTAAAAAAAATACTGATGTACATAAATAAAGTATCAACTAAAAGTTAACAAACATCGGTCATCTTAAAAAAAAAAAGTATCAACTAAAAGTTAACAAACATCGGCCATCTTAAAAAAAATACTGATATACATAAATAAAGTATCAACTAAACATCAACAAACATCGGTCATCTTAAAAAATATACTGATGTACATAAATAAAGTATCAACTAAAAGTTAACAAACATCGGTCATCTTAATAAAAAAAAAGTATCAACTAAAAGTTAACAAACATCGGCCATCTTAAAAAAAATACTGATATACATAAATAAAGTATCAACTAAACATTAACAAACATCGGCCATCTTAAAAAAAATACTGATGTACATAAATAAAGTATCAACTAAAAGTTAACAAACATCGGCCATCTTAAAAAAAAATACTGATGTACATAAATAAAGTATCAACTAAACGTTAACAAATAAGGGTAATAACAAAATTACTGAACTCCGAACAATCTTACAAAGGGAAAGTCAAAACTCATAAGTATATAAACAGACAAAATCAGTCAACAACCGGAAAACTGTGAAAACCGTAATGACCCTGACTTGGTACAGGCATTTCTAAAGAAATGGTGGGTTGAATCAGATTTTAAAGTGCCAAACCTCCCGCTTTCATTACGACTCAAAGGTTCCGGCTGTCACTATAACAGTATTTATAACAATACTGGAACAAAATAGGTAGAATAGTTGTCAAAGCAGTACCAAACCCAGTGAAGCAAATGTCAAAAACAATTTTTCGTCACACATTGATAAAAAAATATTTTTGACATTTTTCATTTTTGTTGACTTCCTTATCTTTATACATTTTCACTATATGAAAATGCATTGTTTATCATCGTCTCTGCAGAGACGGAATATATTTCGACAAGATCTTGGTATCGGAATATAAACTTTTTAAGAGATCGAATAAGGCAAATCTTTTTATAGCCCTGGTCCAGTAGCCTGTTTCTCAGATGAAGATGACGTTTCAGGAAATCAGAATAATTGCTACTGGCCCTTGAATAACGAATCAATTGCGAGATGTAAACACCATATGCAGGAGAAGCTGGTATATTGCTGCACATATTTGGAAAATTTATGATTTTAAAATTGGAAGTCGTCCCATTTATCATAAATTTTAGTACTGAGTTGACCAGTCGTCAAATTTGAGGTATAAGTCCAAAAATGATGCGGACGAAGCTGTATCTGTGGTCTCTTTAACTTCCAGCTCTGGAGGATATATCAATGGAAGAAATTCTGCAAATCTAGAATTATTGATAGATAAAACGTCATCAATATACCTGTATGTGAAATTAAAGGCTCTAGCCTCATGAATCTTCTTATTTTTACAAGCTTTTGAAGAAACTCCGACTCATATGAGTATAAAAATAAATCGGCTAGAAGAGGGGCACAATTCGTACCCATTGGTATGCCAACGACCTGCTGAAACAGTGTCCCTCCAAAGGAGACAAATATGCTATCGATGAGGAACTCCAGCATACTGATCACTTGTTCCTCAGAGTAGCATGTTTTACCTTTTTGAATTTTGTTTGAAAAATATGTGGAATTGTACTAAACGTTAACAAACATCGGCCATCTTAAAAAAAAATACTGATGTACATAAATAAAGTATCAACTAAAAGTTAACAAACATCAGCCATCTTAAAAAAAATACTGATGTACATAAATAAAGTATCAACTAAAAGTTCACAAACATTGGCCACTAAAAGTTAACAAACATCGACCATCTTAAAAAAAAATATAAACGGAGAAGATATTTCTAAGTAGTGGAGAAGACATTTCTAAGTTGTAAAACTTGTATCTGATCCATTTGTTGTTATTATGAACAATAAAATAAGTTTTAAATCATTTTAAAATATAAAAGAGTGACGTCCAGTGGACCTTCAGAAATACCTTATTACAGCCAATTGGATTTAAATATATTCGTATATAAAAGGACTTGACAAAACAATCCATTCTAACAGAAAAACTGTTACATGATGGCTCGTTAAAACAGAAGTTTGTGATATAATTAGGAGATAACTGCATTGTATTGTAAGCTTTGTGGACGTAAATCGTCGGTTTTAAGGTTGCAAATTGAGTTTATCTAGTGACACGCAGCAGAGTTAGGTAAACAGATATTTGCGACTGTAAAACCAAGATTTAGTCCATAAAACTTTAATTACAATACAGTTATCTCTATTCTAATGCAATACTGAACATACAAATGTATTCTTTTATATCCCTGGGTCTAAATATCACACAAATTAAAATTCCGTGAAATGTTGTTGATGACTTTGGCACATAAACAACATGACTTCATATGAAGACTTCCAGTTGAAAACATTTTTTGGTTTCGTGTACGCTTCAATTTTGATTCAATTTAACTAAAATTAGTTTGCAAGGTAGGCATTTTAACTATTTTCGTGTATTGTTGTAAATATGACATGTAGGATTTCACCTTTTTAAGAAGGCGGATCCTTCCAGCTGAACCCTTTAGTTACGACTGGTAGATTGAGAATTTTACATATAATAGTAACCAATCAAATCGACGATACAAACAATTTGCATTAGAATTTAACTTATGACCTCAATAAAGTGCTTACCTTATCATGCAATAATTCAGAGAAAATTTAATCCATACAACTTACCGATGAAGACTGCGCTTCCATTGGTGGTCGACATAAAATACTAATAATTTTCTTTGCTATTTCGGCTTTGTTTGATGATTTTGACTCTACATCACTGAGCATTCGTCTCGTCTGATATCCATCCATTTCTGAAGAAAACAAAATGGTTGTAACAATCTACCAGTCATTTTTGTTATTGGTATTGTCTCATTCTAGTGTTTACATTATAACTATAAAATCCTGTCTCAAAATCATTTTGACAAACTAGCCAGAAAGGCTTTTTGAAAGATTTTTTATTTGATTAAGCAAATTTTATGCAATTTTTCTATTGGTCGAAACAATTTTTACTAGACCAGGGCTTTTGTTTTGTGGTTTTTGGCACAGAGTGATTTAGGAATTGAAACTTTTTTCTAATCCAAAAATGGAATCAGTGGCCGAGTGGTTGAGATCATTTATAACTGACCACAAATCTAAGATAATTGACATGAGTTTGTGCCCAGATGCCCACCTCAAGTTTAAGGTATCTAGACACATACACCAGACCAGAATTACACCTTCTAAGTGGCCATGGAACATGGAAAGCAAGTGATGGCAACACTTAAGTTACAAACTTACTTTCAGATAACCTCATTCCAGGCTTCATATTGACACCCATCATTCTTTGAGAGAGGTGTCTCATTGGAGAATAATCATCATAATCATCGTCATCATCATCACCGTAATGATGATGCATCCTCCCGTAATTAAATTGTCTTCTCCGTCTTTCCATTTCCTGCATCTGTGGCATTCTGTTAACATCAAAACCTGCCTTGGTCATTTCTTCCTCTAACCAATGAGGTATTATATCTTTAATACTGTAAAGACAGGTAACATTTTATTTTTAATGAACAATGTGAAGACAGGTAACATTTTATTTTTAATTAACAATGTGAAGACAGGTAAAATTTTATTTTTAATTAACAATGTGAAGACAGGTAACATTTTATTATTAATTAACAATGTGAAGACAGGTAACATTTTATTAATTAACAATGTGAAGACAGGTAACATTTTATTTTTAATTAACAATGTGAAGACAGTTAACATTTTATTTTTAATTAACAATGTGAAGACAGGTAACATTTTATTATTAATTAACAATGTGAAGACAGGTAACATTTTATTATTAATTAACAATGTGAAGACAGGTAACATTTTATTTTTAATTAACAATGTGAAGACAGGTAACATTTTATTATTAATTAACAATGTGAAGACAGGTAACATTTTATTTTTCATTAACAATGTGAAGACACTTAAAAAGGGTAACATTTTATTTTTCATTAACAATGTGAAGACAGGTAACATTTTATTTTTAATTAACAATGTGAAGACACTTAAAAAGGGTAACATTTTATTTTTCATTAACAATGTGAAGACACATAAAAAGGTAAAATTGTATTTTTCATTAACAACCCGAAGACACTTAAAAAGGTAAAATTTTATTTTTAATTAATGTAAAGACACCTAAAAAGGTAAAATTTTATTTTTCATTAACAATGTGAAGACACTTAAAAAAGGTAAAATTTTATTTTTCATTAACAATGTGAAGACACTTACAGTCTGCGAAATTAGGCGGTAGTTCGAAGCCCGATGCTTATAAAATTGTACACGGATGTATAAAATGAGTAGTTCCACAAGCCCGATGGGCCTGTGAAAGAAAAGTCATATAGTTTCAAAAGTTGATTTCATAAGATATTGTGTGTAGATATTTAGTTTATTGTTCTCCGTTTTCAGATGCTGCAGAGTCAATGCAATGCAAAAAATGGGTAGGTAAACAAGTCCTTTTAAGATTTTCCGATGTTCGAAATAGATTTAGGTGTGTCTGTTTTTTGCAATTTGATTGGTTGATATTTTTACCATCATGTAGGTTTTAAAAAAGGATGAGAAGCAGGGCTCACGTTAGATGTTGAAGAAGTTGCCTTGTGAAGGTTGACTTCGATTTCTCGTTGGTCAAAAGCGAAGCTCAAGTAGCCTTGTAATTTTGTAGAGTCACCCTATGTTGACTGTGTATTTTTGCCACGTGCCATTTATGAAAATGTCGACATCGTGTTTATTGAAATCTATGGTATTCGTTAAGTATTTTGAAAGTGACTTTCTTGAAAAGTAATCCATTTCAGTTTAAAAAAAACTTTAATTTCATTCAATATCAAATAAAAATGGCACCACGAGAAAGGGGGCACAATCAGGCACTGTGCTACGGGAAATGTTGATCGAAACTACTTTTAACCACACAAACGTTTGATTTTTTTTTTCTCATTCCTGTGACATAAAATCTGAGTTCTCATATATAATATGTTCCTATTTGCGAAGGGGGCACTTCAGATTTTTATCAATCCACTTCCAAAACCGCTGACAGACCTGTGTCAATGTTAATACCACTGCAGTTAAAAAATAGACTTTGAACTACAGTAGTTTTGTTCCATTGTTGCACTCTGATTTGAGATCTGACTAATAATTACAGCCTTTACTTGCTTCAGTTTATGACTGTCAGTGTCAATATACTTTCATGCTATATTTGCATTCCCTAGCTATCTATATATAGTTGGACCATTGAGCAAATTGGCATAGACATATTTCTTCTGCTGAAGGCTACACAAATATGACTTTTTACATTTTGTGTGGTATTAATTCAAAGCATAGTGATATTTAAACTAGAGGCTCAGGTGAGCCTGTATCGCTCACCTGACATAAATATGTCCTCTTAAGAATGTCTGCATGCTGAATACATCTAAGTTACTATTCAAATCCCATACTGCCATAGGGTTCTATGTTAAAACTATGTCTGCTCATGGCAGCCATCTTGGATGGAGGTCGTGGTCACCGGACACAATTTTGAAAGTATACTACCCAAGGACCATCCATGCCATGTTTGCTTTAAATTGGCTGACTGGTTTCAGAAGAGAAGACTTTTAAAAAAATTTCCCATAGGGTCCTATGTTAAAACTATGTCTGCTGACGGCGGCCATTTTAAACCGAGATCGGGATCACTGAACACATTTTTGGAAGTTGACCACCTAAGGACCATCGATGACATGTTTGCTATATTGGCTTACTAGTTTCAGAGGAGAATATTTTAAAACATTTTTTCCCATAGGGTCCAATGTTAAAACTACAGTATGTCTGCTGAAGGTGGCCATCTTGGATGGAGGTCAGGGTCACTGGACACAATTTTGAAAATTGACCACTTAAGGACCATCCATGCCATGTTTGCTTTAAATTGGCTTACTAGTTTCAGAGAAAAAGATTTTTAAATATATTTCCCATAAGGTCCTATGTTAAAACTATGTTCGCTGATGGTTGCCATCTTGGATGGAGGTCGGGGTCACAGGACATAATTTTGAAAGTTGACCACCTAAGGACCATTCATCCCATGTTTGCTTTAAACTGACTTACTGGTTTCAGAGGAGAAGACTTTTAAACATTTTTTCCATAGGGTCCAATGTTAAAATTAAGTCGAGTCATGGTGGCCATCTTGAATTTCCGATCAGCAAACGATTCACAAGTTTAGTACAGGACCACCCAATGATCATTCCTGCAAAGCCACAATTCAATTGGCTTAGTGGTTTCTAACAAGAAGATTTTTAAAATTTCGACCAATCAGAACACATTATGGGCCCTGGCAACCATGTTGGATTTCCGATCAGCGCCAAAAACAAAAATCTTGTATATGACCATCCAATGAACATTTCTGCCAAGTTTGGTTCAAATCTGTTTTGTGGTTTCAGAAAAAAAGATGAAAATGTGAAATTCCCATAGGGTCCAATGTTAAACTAAGTCGAGTCATGGTGGCCATCTTGAATTTCCGATCGGCAAACGATTCACAAGTTTAGTACAGGACCACCCAATGATCATTCCTGCAAAGTCACAATTCAATTGGCTTAGTGGTTTCTAACAAGAAGATTTTTTAAATTTCGACCAATCAGAACACATTATGGGCCCTGGCAACCATGTTGGATTTCCGATCAGCGCCAAAAACAAAAATCTTGTATATGACCATCCAATGAACATTTCTGCCAAGTTTGGTTCAAATCTGTTTTGTGGTTTCAGAAAAAAAGATGAAAATGTGAAATTCCCATAGGGTCCAATGTTAAACTAAGTCGAGTCATGGTGGCCATCTTGAATTTCCGATCGGCAAACGATTCACAAGTTTAGTACAGGACCACCCAATGATCATTCCTGCAAAGTCACAATTCAATTGGCTTAGTGGTTTCTAACAAGAAGATTTTTTAAATTTCGACCAATCAGAACACATTATGGGCCCTGGCAGCCATGTTGGATTTCCGATCAGCTCCAAAAACAAAATCTTGTATATGACCATCCAATGAACATTTCTGCCAAGTTTGGTTCAAATCTGTTTTGTGGTTTCAGAAAAAAAGATGAAAATGTGAAATTCCCATAGGGTCCAATGTTAAACTAAGTCGAGTCATGGCGGCCATCTTGAATTTCCGATCGGCAAACGATTCACAAGTTTAGTACAGGACCACCCAATGATCATCCCTGCAAAGTCACAATTCAATTGACTTAGTGGTTTCTGACAAGAAGATTTTTAAAATTTCAGCCAATGAGAACACATTATGGACCCTGGCAGCCATGTTGGATTTCAAATCAGCACCAAAAACACAAATCTGGTAGAGGACCATCCAGTGAACATTTCTGGCAAGTTTGGCTGATTTCTGTTCAGCGGTTTCAGAGAAGAAGATTTAAATGTGAAAAGCTAACGGACGGACGGACGACGGACGCTTACCCATGACAAAAGCTCACATGGCCTATGGCCAGGTGAGCTAAAAAAAGGGGGTACATATTAAAAATTATCACCAAATTATATGGAACACGAAATGATGACACCATAAGTTTTTGCTATAAGAGTCTTATAACAATATTGGTTGTGATGATGATGATGATGAGGGGTAGGAGGAGGAGGAGGAGGAGGAGGAGGAGGAGGAGGTGGACAGTGATGATGATATGGAATATACTGAGGATGCTATTGACAATATGATTTTAGAATTTTCAAGAGATTAATATAAACATGGATCCAAAATAAAGTGTCTTTTTTTTTACTTGCATTCTGGTCTTCCCTAATGCATAATTGACATGTCCACATAATATTTGGTACATCATCATGTTTTGAGTTTTGGTGGTTTTAATTATTGGTCATTAATGTAGTTTTCAAATTTGGGCCTGTAAATCTTTGAACTTACAGGCCCACCCTGTAAGGTAAAAAGTTAAGCGCTTAAAAAGGTAAAATTTTATTTTTCATTAACAATGTGAAGACACCCATAAAGGTTCAATAGTTTATTTATTAAACAATGTGAAGACACTTAAAAAGGTAACATTTTATTCTTAATTAACAACATGAAGACACTTAAAAAGGTTCAATAATTTATTTTATTAAACAATGTGAAGACACTTAAAAAGGTTCAATAATCCATTTTATTAAACAATGTGAAGACACTTAAAAAGGTTCAATGATTTATTTCATTAAACAATGTGAAGACATTTAAAAAGGTTCAATAATCTATTTTATTAAACAATGTGAAGAAACTTAAAAAGGTTCAATAATTAATTTTATTAAACAATGTGAAGACACTTAAAAAGGTTCAATAATTTATTTTATTAAACAATGTGAAGACACTTAAAAAGGTTCAATAATTCATTTTATTAAACAATGTGAAGACACTTAAAAAGGTTCAATAATTCATTTTATTAAACAATGTGAAGACACTTAAAAAGATTCAAGTTTATTTATTAAACAATGTGAAGATACTTAAAAAGGTTCAATAATTTATTTTATTAAACAATGTGAAGACACCTAAAAAGGTTCAATAATTCATTTTATTAAATAATGTGAAGACACTTAAAAAAGTTCAATAATTCATTTTATTCAACAATGTGAAGACACTTAAAAAGGTTCAATAATTCATTTTATTAAATAATGTGAAGACACTTAAAAAGATTCAATAATTTATTTTTATTAAACAATGTGAAGACACATAAAAAGGTTCAATAATTTATTTTTATTAAACAATGTGAAGACACTTAAAAAGGTTCAATAATTTATCTTTATTAAACAATGTGAAGACACTTAAAGAGCTTCAAATAATTTATTTTAATTAACAATGTGAAGACCCTTAAAAAGGTTCAATAATGCATTTTTATTAAACAATGTGAAGACACTTAAAAAGGTTCAATAATTTATTTTATTAAACAATGTGAAGACACTTAAAAAGGTTCAATAATTCATTTTATTAAACAATGTGAAGACACTTAAAAAGGTTCAATAATTCATTTTATTAAACAATGTGAAGACACTTAAAAAGACTCAAGTTTATTTATTAAACAATGTGAAGATACTTAAAAAGGTTCAATAATTTATTTTATTAAACAATGTGAAGACACTTAAAAAGGTTCAATAATTCATTTTATTAAATAATGTGAAGACACTTAAAAAAGTTCAATAATTCATTTTATTCAACAATGTGAAGACACTTAAAAAGGTTCAATAATTCATTTTATTAAATAATGTGAAGACACTTAAAAAGATTCAATAATTTATTTTTATTAAACAATGTGAAGACACATAAAAAGGTTCAATAATTTATTTTTATTAAACAATGTGAAGACACTTAAAGAGCTTCAAATAATTTATTTTAATTAACAATGTGAAGACCCTTAAAAAGGTTCAATAATTCATTTTTATTAAACAATGTGAAAACACTTAAAAAGGTTCAATGATTTATTTTATTAAACAATGTGAAGGCACTTAAAAAGGTTCAATAATTCATTTTCATTAAATAATGTGAAGACACTTAAAAAGGTTCAATAATTCATTTTTATTAAACAATGTGAAGACCCTTAAAAAGGTTCAATAATTCATTTTTATTAAATAATGTGAAGACACATAAAAAGGTTCAATAATTTATTTTTATTAAACAATGTGAAGACACTTAAAAAGGTTCAATAATTCATTTTTATTAAACAATGTGAAGACACTTAAAAAAGTTCAATAATTTATTTTTATTAAACAATGTGAAGACACATAAAAAGGTTCAATAATTTAATTTATTAAACAATGTGAAGACACATAAAAAGGTTCAATAATTTACTTTTATTAAACAATGTGAAGACACTTAAAAAGGTTCAATAATTCATTTTATTAAACAATGTGAAGACACTTAAAAAGGTTCAATAATTTATTTTATTAAACAATGTGAAGACACTTAAAGAGGTTTAAATAATTTATTTTATTAAACAATGTGAAGACACTTAAAGAGGATTAAATAATTAATTTTATTAAACAATGTGAAGACACATATAAAGGTTCAAATAATTTATGCTCCATTCTAGATACTGTATAGTTTTACAACAAATATTACTAATAAAAAAAATCAACTTACTCCTCTGGGAGTTGATAACCACCTGACGGGAAATCATCTTTATAATTAGCATTGGCAAATAACTCCATAAATAATTCTTCGTGATTCCTGAAAAAAAAAGTCAGATTAGAATTAATACTACAGGATATATTATTCAGATTATAGATTTGTTTGGTTTATGGTGCTTAACGCTACTTTCAACAAATTTCAGTATATCGTGGCAGTAAGTTTTATTGGTGGAGGAAACCAGAGTGCCCCGAGAAAACCACTGACCTGTCGAAAGTAATTGACAAACTTTATCACATAATGTTGAATTGAGTATACCTCGCCATGAACGGGGTTCGCACTCACAACTTTAGTGGTGATATGCACTGATTGCACAGGTAGTTGTAAATCCAAGAGATTATTGAAGAATAGTAAGATTTAGGATCACAGAACATTTCTTGCTTGTTTGGAGCAGAGTACAGCCCAAAATTGATACAGGTATTTGTGAAAATTAGACTTGCTACAAGTCTCTTTCTTATCAAGGAACTAGAACCCAATAGACTCTGGGATATTAATTTGTACAAAATAGAATTTTCATTTCACAATGCTCCTAAATATCAAATACAATTACGTTTCTATCACTGCTTCTTAGAACAATCTAATTTCTTAAAAATTTTCCACATTGCAATATATATGAAACTTTGGATGCACAGTTCCACAATGAACAAATCACAGGACCTTCCTTTTCTTTTGACAAGCACAAATTACCATATCACACTGATACTACACAACAAATATTTCAGCATTGTCAGATTTCTACTACTAGAAGAGTTATATTGTACCATATTTTTACATAATTTAAATATTGGTGAAAGTCTTTTATGATGTTGATTCCATTGCTATTGCATAATTGTAAAATGACGTGTTCGAAATGAATTCGTTGTTTTCGGAATTTAAGATTTGTCTACAGAACTTACTCTCTATAATTTAAGACTCATCTACAGAACTTACTCTCTATAATTTAAGATTTGTCTACAGAACTTACTCTATAATTTAAGACTCGTCTACAGAACTTATTCTATAATTTAAGATTCATCTACAGAACTTATTCTATAATTTAAGACTCGTCTACAGAACTTATTCTATAATTTAAGATTCGTCTACAGAACTTACTCTATAATTTAAGACTCGTCTACAAAACTTACTCTCTATAATTTAAGACTTGTCTACAGAACTTACTCTATAATTTAAGACTTGTCTACAGAACTTACTCTATAATTTAAGATTCGTCTACAGAACTTACTCTATAATTTAAGATTTGTCTACAGAACTTACTCTATAATTTAAGACTCGTCTACAGAACTTATTCTATAATTTAAGATTCGTCTACAGAACTTACTGTATAATTTAAGACTTGTCTACAGAACTTACTCTATAATTTAAGATTCGTCTACAGAACTTACTCTATAATTTAAGACTCGTCTACAGAACTTACTCTATAAATTAAGACTCGTCTACAGAACTTACTCTATAATTTAAGACTTGTCTACAGAACTTATTCTATAAATTAAGACTCGTCTACAGAACTTACTCTATAATTTAAGATTTGTCTACAGAACTTACTCTATAATTTAAGACTCGTCTACAGAACTTACTCTATAATTTAAGACTCGTCTACAGAACTTACTCTCTATAATTTAAGACTCGTCTACAGAACTTATTCTATAATTTAAGACTCGTCTACAGAACTTACTCTCTATAATTTAAGACTCGTCTACAGAACTTACTCTATAATTTAAGACTCGTCTACAGAACTTACTCTATAATTTAAGACTCGTCTACAGAACTTATTCTATAATTTAAGACTCGTCTACAGAACTTACTCTCTATAATTTAAGACTCGTCTACAGAACTTACTCTATAATTTAAGACTCGTCTACAGAACTTACGCTATAATTTAAGACTCGTCTACAGAACTTACTCTATAATTTAAGACTCGTCTACAGAACTTATTCTATAATTTAAGACTCGTCTACAGAACTTACTCTCTATAATTTAAGACTCATCTACAGAACTTATTCTCTATAATTTAAGACTCATCTACAGAACTTATTCTCTATAATTTAAGACTCGTCTACAGAACTTACTCTCTATAATTTAAGACTCATCTACAGAACTTATTCTCTATAATTTAAGACTCGTCTACAGAACTTACTCTATAATTTAAGACTTGTCTACAGAACTTACTCTCTATAATTTAAGACTCGTCTACAGAACTTGCTCTCTATAATTTAAGACTCGTCTACAGAACTTACTCTCTATAATTTAAGACTCGTCTACAGAACTTACTCTCTATAATTTAAGACTCGTCTACAGAACTTACTCTATAATTTAAGACTCGTCTACAGAACTTACTCTTTATACTTTCTTTTGATATCATATTCATTACCGAAGACCATCATCAACAGGAATGGGTTCTGTACTAGTGGTAGAGTTTCTGAGTCAATGGCAATGAGTCGTAATGAGTTATCAACTCCCTTTCTTTTGTCTTCTAAAGATTGCTTTAACATATCAGGATTTTCAAGAATTTTTTTAACTTTATAATAAGCTCCTGAAAACAAAGCACAAAATAAATCAGTTATAGAATGTCTTACTGAGTGTACAGTATCAATCAGTTATAGAATGTCTTACTGAGTGTACAGTATCAATCAGTTATAGAATGTCTTACTGAGTGTACAGTATCAATCAGTTATAGAATGTCTTACTGAGTGTACAGTATCAATCAGTTATAGAATGTCTTACTGAGTGTACAGTATCAATCAGTTATAGAATGTCTTACTGAGTGTACAGTATCAATCAGTTATAGAATGTCTTACTGAGTGTACAGTATCAATCAGTTATAGAATGTCTTACTGAGTGTACAGTATCAATCAGTTATAGAATGTCTTACTGAGTGTACAGTATCAATCAGTTATAGAATGTCTTACTGAGTGTACAGTATCAATCAGTTATAGAATGTCTTACTGAGTGTACAGTATCAATCAGTTATAGAATGTCTTACTGAGTGTACAGTATCAATCAGTTATAGAATGTCTTACTGAGTGTACAGTATCAATCAGTTATAGAATGTCTTACTGAGTGTACAGTATCAATCAGTTATAGAATGTCTTACTGAGTGTACAGTATCAATCAGTTATAGGATGTCTTACTGAGTGTACAGTATCAATCAGTTATAGGATGTCTTACTGAGTGTACAGTATCAATCAGTTATAGAATGTCTTACTGAGTGTACAGTATCAATCAGTTATAGAATGTCTTACTGAGTGTACAGTATCAATCAGTTATAGAATGTCTTACTGAGTGTACAGTATCAATCAGTTATAGAATGTCTTACTGAGTGTACAGTATCAATCAGTTATAGAATGTCTTACTGAGTGTACAGTATCAATCAGTTATAGAATGTCTTACTGAGTGTACAGTATCAATCAGTTATAGAATGTCTTACTGAGTGTACAGTATCAATCAGTTATAGAATGTCTTACTGAGTGTACAGTATCAATCAGTTATAGAATGTCTTACTGAGTGTACAGTATCAATCAGTTATAGAATGTCTTACTGAGTGTACAGTATCAATCAGTTATAGAATGTCTTACTGAGTGTACAGTATCAATCAGTTATAGAATGTCTTACTGAGTGTACAGTATCAATCAGTTATAGAATGTCTTACTGAGTGTACAGTATCAATCAGTTATAGAATGTCTTACTGAGTGTACAGTATCAATCAGTTATAGAATGTCTTACTGAGTGTACAGTATCAATCAGTTATAGAATGTCTTACTGAGTGTACAGTATCAATCAGTTATAGAATGTCTTACTGAGTGTACAGTATCAATCAGTTATAGAATGTCTTACTGAGTGTACAGTATCAATCAGTTATAGAATGTCTTACTGAGTGTACAGTATCAATTTCCTCACACCTTGGATAAAGTAGTCCGGTAATTTAGGTGAAAAAGATTTTTCTATCTTACCTAGACTCCTGTGTAAGACAAGCTATACGCGCTATTCCCCACAAAATTGTTTTTCATTGCTGAAGTCAATTGTCCATTTATCGATATACATCCGTGTCTTGGCAGTATCTTAAATGTATTTGATAATAAAATATATAGACTGAATCCTTAAAAGATACTACAACAGTGATAAATACAGGTACCTATAAAAAAATATATAATCCACATTTCACATTTTCCGGAACTACCTTTCTTAGAATTAGTGTTTTCAGGCTGATATTCTTTAATGTTTTGTATTTTGTTTAATATCTGTGATCAAAATCCATCAAATCAAGTAAAGTAGTTTAATTTTTTGTTAAAGATACATATGTATGCATTCTATTATTTTGTTTACTGTAACCAAGTATTTAGCTCTTATCTAGTGACGTTGATTGACAAATAAAACTGTCTCTCCTCTTTAAAGGCCATCCCATGACTTTGATTGACAAATAAAACAGTCTCTCCTCTTTTAAGTCCATCCCATCACTTTGATTGACAAATAAAACTGTCTCTCCTCTTTTAAGTCCATCCCATGACTTTGATTGACAAATAAAACGGTCTCTCCTCTTTAAAGGCCATCCTATGACTTTGATTGACAAATAAAACAGTGGTCTCTCCTCTTTTAAGTCCATCCCATGACTTTGATTGACAAATAAAACTGTCTCTCCTCTTTTAAGTCCATTCCATGACTTTGATTGACAAATAAAACTGTCTCTCCTCTTTTAAGTCCATCCCATGACTTTGATTGACAAATAAAACTGTCTCTCCTCTTTTAAGGCCATCCCATGACTTTGATTGACAAATAAAATTGTCTCTCCTCTTTTAAGTCCATCCCATGACTTTGATTGACAAATAAAACTGTCTCTCCTCTTTTAAGTCCATCCCATGACTTTTATTGACAAATAAAACTGTCTCTCCTCTTTTAAGTCCATCCCATGACTTTGATAGACAAATAAAACTGTCTCTACTCTTTTAAGGCCACCCACTGACTTTGATTGACAAATAAAACTGTCTCTCCTCTTTTAAGACCACCCCATGACTTTGATTGACAAATAAAACTGTCTCTCCTCTTTTAAGTCCATCCCATCACTTTGATTGACAAATAAAACAGTCTCTCCTCTTTCAAGTCCATCCCATGACTTTGATTGACAAATAAAACTGTCTCTCCTCTTTTAAGGCCACCCCATGACTTTGATTGACAAATAAAACAGTCTCTCCTCTTTTAAGTCCATCCCATGACTTTGATTGACAAATAAAACTGTCTCTCCTCTTTTAAGTCCATTCCATGACTTTGATTGACAAATAAAACTGTCTCTCCTCTTTTAAGTCCATCCCATGACTTTGATTGACAAATAAAACTGTCTCTCCTCTTTTAAGGCCATCCCATGACTTTGATTGACAAATAAAATTGTCTCTCCTCTTTTAAGTCCATCCCATGACTTTGATTGACAAATAAAACTGTCTCTCCTCTTTTAAGTCCATCCCATGACTTTTATTGACAAATAAAACTGTCTCTCCTCTTTTAAGTCCATCCCATGACTTTGATAGACAAATAAAACTGTCTCTACTCTTTTAAGGCCACCCACTGACTTTGATTGACAAATAAAACTGTCTCTCCTCTTTTAAGACCACCCCATGACTTTGATTGACAAATAAAACTGTCTCTCCTCTTTTAAGTCCATCCCATCACTTTGATTGACAAATAAAACAGTCTCTCCTCTTTCAAGTCCATCCCATGACTTTGATTGACAAATAAAACTGTCTCTCCTCTTTTAAGGCCACCCCATGACTTTGATTGACAAATAAAACAGTCTCTCCTCTTTTAAGTCCACCCCATGACTTTGATTGACAAATAAAACTGTCTCTCCTCTTTTAAGGCCACCCAATGACTTTGATTGACAAATAAAACAGTCTCTCCTCTTTTAAGTCCACCCCATGACTTTGATTGACAAATAAAACAGTCTTTTAAGGCCATCCCATGACTTTGATTGACAAATAAAACTGTCTCTCCTCTTTTAAGGCCACCCAATGACTTTGATTGACAAATAAAACTGTCTCTCCTCTTTTAAGCCCCCCCCCTCATTTACTATGAAATAGTGGTTTATACAATAAAGATACTGTATTATCAATCAAGATAGCATTGTGTACAATTAAAGTGCAATTCTAAATATACAATGGATTAATGTTCATTGGTCATTGATTATGATTATGGCCTTATGACGAGGTGGTCTCTCTTGAGTGAGACAATTTAGTATTATCTTCCTATCTCAATGCATCTGTAATCTGACCTGATAGGAGAGGTGACCTTTGATAGGAGATGTGACCTTTGATAGGAGAGGTGACCTTTGATAGGTGAGGTGACCTTTGATAGGAGAGGTGACCTTTGATGGGAGTGGTCTTATAAGAGGGGGGATTACTGTATCGGTATCAATGTAACAAGTCAGTTCTAAACAAATGTTTTATTACCTCCACTCTTCAGTTTTTTCATGGCAGGATTTTTCTCTAGTGATTGTGTTGCTCTCCTATGTTTCAATCCCCGTTCAGTATCTTTTTCTTCAGTATTATAACTGCCATATCCTCTCTCTTTAGTGTAGCTACGTCTCTGCCGATCACTGATGTCTTTTTCAGTAACCTCCGTCCATTGTTGTCCTACTGATGTTCTAAAGTCATAAAATTCACCATCCAACTCATAAAATGCATTATGTTTAGAATATTTGACTTGTCGAGCGAGTGTCTCGTCTGCCTCAATATACATCCTCCTCTTGGCTGGATCTAACAGTGTTTGTCTTGTATCTTCTGTCATCTTAAATATTTCTCTAAAGTATCTTGTTTTAGCCAGTCTACAAGCTGTTGGACTAAACAGTACTTTACGTACTTCTTTATCTTCCGTAGTTAAATCTTCCTTTGCTTTAAATAATACTTTTGGAATTGTTTCTTCTTCCTTTGGTGGCTCAGGCTGTTTTGGTGGTGGTACTTCATCAATAACTTTAAGTCTAGTTTCCATTGTTGCCACTGGTAACGATGTAGAAGGAACTTGTTCATCTACTGGTTCAACCATACTGTCTATTTCATTAGTGTAGATATATATAGGGTCTGTTGTAGGCTGCAAAAAAATATTCAAATTTTAATATATATGAAATATTAAAATATTACACAAAAACATCTTTTGACAACTCAATTTTTAAATCACAATTAATAATTCCTTATATTAACACTTTTTGATTTAGCTCTAAAATTTTGAACTTCCAATAACCATTTTCAACAATTGCAATTTTTCAACAACAAAAAAAGCAAAAACAAAAAAACCAACGAAATGTAAAGGAAATGATCTCCCTCTCTCCCTTTCTATGTACATTTTTAGAGTAAAAAGTTGACAATTCCTATTATGTGTGAAATATAAAAAAAGTTTATTTGGAGCCAAACAGACTTCAGTTCTACCATTTCTGGTACGCTCGATGCTATAAATACAAATAGTTTTACTGAAACAACTTGTATATATTTATGACATTTACAATACAAAGGGAGACAATAAGTTTAAGTGTAATATCTTTAGGTTGAACTGTATATGAGTGAGTGGTTGTTGGTTAATGCTAGGTGGAGCAATTTATCAGCTATTTAATGGTGAGAACAAATTATTATTTATGGTATGAAGTAAATACAAAACTATTTTATATATCCATGGCAACCAACATCTCTATACTTACATACATTCGTGTGATCTCTTGTCGAACCTTTTTCAATGATTTAACAATATTTTTTCTGTAATTACTCTCAAATTCGCCCTCAATTTCTGGCTTAAGACCTGTAGAAAAATATACTTCTTGGTTATAGTGATACAATACACAAACAATGCTGGGTACAGAGTTCTCATATCCTGGGCTCAACCCTAAGAACTGCCCAGCATGGTTCATGAATAGGAATCAAAAGTACAATATAGGTTGAGATAGACATTGTTTGTTCACGTAGATGTAAATCAAATTACATGTACAATGTGATCACAGACATCGGATCCATGACGATCTCTAGATGTCCACAGAAGTTACTGCTTCATGCAGAATACAGTTGAGTATGTCATCTTGTCATCTGTGTTTTTGAAGAACAAGATGAAAATAAATAGTGGATTTTAATTCTGAGTTAGGGTTAGGGTGTTTAACGCCACTTTCAATGATATTTAAGTTATATCGTGGCAGTCAGTATTATTGGTGCAGGAAATCAGAGTACCTTGTTTGATTAGAAAATATCAAATAAAGAAAAAAGAAAAAAAAGTGCTTATTAATGTTACACTGTGATCTGGAGAATGTGTTTACAATCAAAGAGAGACAACTCTAAACAATAAAAAAAAATGTTATTATCTGTTATTAAAATTTTAGTTTTTGTTGTTATAAATGGTTTACATGTCAAGTACCTAACCTCTGCCTCACCTGAGTTTGTTCACCCTTGATCTACTTACCTTTAATATACAGTGCAGTCACTATTTTCAAGAAATATAAATATATTTGTTACATATATATTATTTAAATCAAAAATAATTTCTAACTTTTTTTAAATTTTAACATAGCATGATACAGGTAAATTTACACTACCTTTGAATTCAGGTCTCTGTGTAGGTTTCTGATGCCAGCATCTCGTCATCATCTTAGTTAGAAACATTGGACAATCTTTGGGTATCTGTATAAAATCTGGTCTCTGACCACTCAAAACAGAAGATCTTACCAATTCTTCTGAAGCACCTGAAACAAAATATACAAATCTTTCTTTATCCTAATCTAAATTTATTAAATACTCAAAAAATCAGATCTGAACATATTTCATTTGTTTACGAAATTCAACATATTTTACCATCATTCTGCTATGCTCTGTTAGAAAAATGAAAAAAAATTCTACACTCCCGAAAAATATCCAAACATCACTTATAATGCCTTATGAATTAACCTATTATTCTTCAGTATTTTTTTTTCTAAAACTCATCTCTATGTAAATGTATTTAATATTTTTAGTTATTTCATTCAATTACAGGTAGTTTCACATAACTTTCATCTTTTTATCAGAAACAATGAACACTACCAGTAATTTGAATACCTACTTTTATATGGAGTTTCTCCTGACAATAACTCCCAGATAATAATACCAAAACTATAGATATCATAATATCTATCTGATGGTAAGTTTACATTACTCCAGACTTCAGGAGGAACATGTGTAACAGTACATCTCCTAGCTGAACTCTGACCTCCACCACCTCTTGTCACAGTCATTGTAATGGTCTTCCATTCTGACAAACCAAAGTCTGAAATCTGTAATACAAAAAAGTATAAGAATTTAGTTCTTGGGTTTCCATGTTAGATTAATATCATACGTCAGTGGCCATCTTGGATTTCCAATCGACATGGGAAAAAAAATTTAACTTTGAAGAACATCATTAAAGGAATATTCTAGCCAAGTCTCCTTTTAACAAGTCCAGTGGTTTCAGAAACGAAAATAGATTTGAATAATATTTATCCATTAGTCCATTGTAAAACTTTATAGTACTGTGGGGTTTTCGATTAACATAAAATATATTAACTTTGTAAGGATCATTGAATGATTATTCATTTATCATTTAGATGCAGTTAATTTTGTCTTTCTGAGAAATGCAATTAGTGTTTAACATTATACTATTTCCTGCATTGCATGGCACCTAGAATGACATATTGGCACAACAAAATATATTTTGCAAAGGAGCACCACAAGATCATTCACATCATATTAAATTTCAAACCACTGATTAATTTTTTAACAATAGATTTTTGAGTTTGAGGCTCAGCCAATCAAATTGTATTATTGACTTCCATGTTCAAATTTGAATCTGCATCATAATGACAAAAAACTTATTCTGGCACCAAAGGAACATTCCTCCAAAGATTGTGTTATTTTGGCCTAATTGTTTCAAAGAAGATGTTAAAGTATGAAAATGCAGTGGCCAATGGTTGGAAACTGATGACAATAGACTACATGGTCTGTGGCCAATGGTTGTAAACTGATGACAATAGACTACATGGTCTGTGGCCAATGGTTGTAAACTGATGACAATAGACTACATGGTCAGTGGCCAATGGTTGTAAACTGATGACAATAGACTACATGGTCAGTGGCCAATGGTTGGAAACTGATGACAATAGACTACATGGTCTGTGGCCAATGGTTGTAAACTGATGACAATAGACTACATGGTATGTGGCCAATGGTTGTAAACTGATGACAATAGACTACATGGTCTGTGGCCAATGGTTGGAAACTGATGACAATAGACTACATGGTCTGTGGCCAATGGTTGGAAACTGATGACAATAGACTACATCGTATGTGGCCAATGGTTGTAAACTGATGACAATAGACTACATGGTCAGTGGCCAATGGTTGTAAACTGATGACAATAGACTACATGGTCAGTGGCCAATGGTTGGAAACTGATGACAATAGACTACATGGTCTGTGGCCAATGGTTGTAAACTGATGACAATAGACTACATGGTCTGTGGCCAATGGTTGTAAACTGATGACAATAGACTACATGGTCTGTGGCCAATGGTTGTAAACTGATGACAATAGACTACATGGTCTGTGGCCAATGGTTGGAAACTGATGACAATAGACTACATGGTCTGTGGCCAATGGTTGTAAACTAATGACAATAGACTACATGGTCTGTGGCCAATGGTTGTAAACTGATGACAATAGACTACATGGTCAGTGGCCAATGGTTGTAAACTGATGACAATAGACTACATGGTCAGTGGCCAATGGTTGGAAACTGATGACAATAGACTACATGGTCTGTGGCCAATGGTTGGAAACTTATGACAATAGACTACCTGGTCTGTGGCCAATGGTTGTAAACTGATGACAATAGACTACATGGTCTTTTGGTTTTTCATTGATTGATTGTTTGTTGCTTACTAGTGTCCTGTGGAGAACATTTTATGCATATTCAGGACGTGCACAAGTTAAAACAACATATGATTATAATCTAACGATTATGGAGTCTCCCAAACCGGCCACTGACAACAGGTTTAAAAAATAAATCAAAAGCTACCTTTGAAATCGAACAATGTTGAATTTTTGCAGTATTGTGGTGGCAATTTTTAAAATGGAGACCGGTAGAAATTTTTCGATGTCGGGAATCAATTAAGGACGTTGAAATCGAACAATGTTGAATTTGTGTGGTATTGTGGTGGCCATTTTGAAAATGGCGACCGGTAGAAAATTTCCGATATCAAGAATCAATTCGGGACATCATAATCTACCCACATATGAAATGTCGTTGAAATCGGACAATGTTGAATTTGTGCGGTATTGTGGTGGCCATTTTGAAAATGGAAACCAGTAGAAATTTTCCGATGTCGGGAAACAATTCAGGACGTTGAAATCGAACAATGTTGAATTTATGCGGTATTGTGGTGGCCATTTTGAAAATGGCGCCTGGTAGAAATTTTCCGCTGTCAGGAATCAATTCGGGACATCATAATCTACCCACATATGAAATGGAGTTGAAATTGGACAATGTTGAATTTGTGCAGTATTGTGGTGGCCATTTTCAAAATGGCGACCGGTAGAAATTTTTCAGTCGGGACATCACTATCTACCCACATATAAAATTTTGATGATATCGGACAATGCTGAATTTTTACAGCCCATTTTTTATGCTGTGTTTTAGCAGCCATTTTGAAAATGGCAGACATCTCGAAAATTTTGAAAACGCAGAATTGCTCCTCTAATGGTGACCTGTTACTATGTCAAATTTTATGTCTCTATCATTATCCATTTAGAAGTTATCAACATTAATGTATGAAATTTCAACTTTCCCATAGGATTCTATAGTAATCCCCATCCCCTTTGAACCCCTCAAAATATGACTTTGACCCCCTTTACCACAAAGCTGAAAACTTTAGGACCAACTAGAAACATATATTTTTAACTCCACCAAGTTTCATGAAATTCTGTCCAGTAGTTCCTGAGATTCATGTGCCACGGAAGGAAAGAAAGAAAGAGGAGGAGGAGGAGAATAATAATAATAACAATAATAATAATAATAATAATAATAACAATAATAATAAGAAACGGAGCAAAAACAATAAGTCTCCAAAACGTTGTTTGGGAGACTTAAAAATATAAAAAATATACAGAAATGAGGGAAGAATGTGACAACCGTTCCAACGACTTTTGACAGCCACTGGAAAAGAAAGCATTGAGAGCATGATAGGGACGAAAAATTTAGCCTTTTGTAAGAATGAGCCTACCGGGTGTCATATGGTATGTTGAACCCCATGGTAAATTGACCCAGGGGTCAATTTACCATGGAGTTCAAAATACCATATGACACCGGTGTGCCACATGTTGTACACAATGGTCCACAGTCAGACTTGTTGTATTATAACCTGATTGCAGCCCAACCCCTAAATCGAGAGGGTGCCTCCTTATCTGCAACCTGGGGCTGTGCTGTGTAGTTCTGTGGGTTGACCCCTGTGAACCTTCACCAGTATACACTGGTCCTTTGGACCAGATGAGCTAATAAAAGTACTGTGGGTCGAGCCCTGTGTAAAATACATGATTCCTTCAATCATTGTGTTCAAATAAGAGGCTTTGGACCAGATGAGCTAATAAAAGTACTGTGGGTCGAGCCCTGTGTAAAATACATGATTCCTTCAATCATTGTGTTCAAATAAGAGGCTTTGGACCAGAAGAGCTAATAAAAGTACTGTGGGTCAAGCACTGTGTAAAGTACATGATTCCTTCAATCATTGTGTTCAAATAAGAGGCTTTGGACCAGATGAGCTAATAAAAGTACTGTGGGTCGAGCCCTGTGTAAAGTACATGATTCCTTCAATCATTGGGTTCAAATAAGAGGCTTTGGACCAGATGAGCTAATAAAAGTACCGTGGGTCAAGCACTGTGTAAAGTACATGATTCCTTCAATCATTGTCTTCAAATAAGAGGCTTTGGACCAGATGAGCTAATAAAAGTACTGTGGGTAAAGCACTGTGTAAAGTACATGATTCCTTCAATCATTGTGTTCAAATAAGAGGCTTTGGACAAGATGAGCTAATAAAAGTACCGTGGGTCGAGCCCTGTGTAAAGTACATGATTCCTTCAATCATTGTCTTCAAATAAGAGGCTTTGGACCAGATGAGCTAATAAAAGTACTGTGGGTCGAGCCCTGTGTAAAGTACATGATTCCTTCAATCATTGTGTTCAAATAAGAGGCTTTGAACCAGATGAGCTAATAAAAGTACTGTGGGTCGAGCCCTGTGTAAAGTACATGATTCCTTCAATCATTGTCTTCAAATAAGAGGCTTTGGACCAGATGAGCTAATAAAAGTACTGTGGGTCAGGCCCTGTGTAAAGTACATGATTCCCTCAATCATTGCATTCAAATAAGAGGCTTTGGACCAGATGAGCTAATAAAAGTACTGTGGGTCAAGACCTGTGTAAAGTACATGATTCCTTCAATCATTGCGTTCAAATAAGAGGCTTTGGACCAGATGTCCTAATAAAAGTACTGTGGGTCAAGCCCTGTGTAAAGTACATGATTCCTTCAATCATTGTCTTCAAACCAGATGAGCTAATAAAAGTACTGTGGGTCAAGCCCTGTGTAAAGTACATGATTCCTTCAATCATTGTGTCCAAATAAGAGGCTTTGGACCAGATGAGCTAATAAAAGTACTGTGGGTCGAGCCCTGTGTAAAGTACATGATTCCTTCAATCATTGTCTTCAAATAAGAGGCTTTGGACCAGATGAGCTAATAAAAGTACTGTGGGTCAAGCTCTGAGTAAAGTACATGATTCCTTCAATCATTGTCTTCAAATAAGAGGCTTTGGACCAGATGAGCTAATAAAAGTACTGTGGGTCGAGCCCTGTGTAAAATACATGATTCCTTCAATCATTGTGTTCAAATAAGAGACTTTGGACCAGATGAGCTAATAAAAGTACTGTGGGTCGAGCCCTGTGTAAAATACATGATTCCTTCAATCATTGTGTTCAAATAAGAGGCTTGGACCAGATGAGCTAATAAAAGTACTGTGGGTCAAGCCCTGAGTAAAGTACATGATTCCTTCAATCATTGTGTTCAAATAAGAGGCTTTGGACCAGATGAGCTAATAAAAGTACTGTGGGTCGAGCCCTGTGTAAAGTACATGATTCCTTCAATCATTGTGTTCAAATAAGAGGCTTTGAACCAGATGAGCTAATAAAAGTACTGTGGGTCGAGCCCTGTGTAAAATACATGATTCCTTCAATCATTGTGTTCAAATAAGAGGCTTTGGACCAGATGAGCTAATAAAAGTACTGTGGGTCGAGCCCTGTGTAAAGTACATGATTCCTTCAATCACTGTGTTCAAATAAGAGGCTTTGGACAAGATGAGCTAATAAAAGTACTGTGGGTCGAGCCGTGTGTAAAATACATGATTCCTTCAATCATTGTGTTCAAATAAGACTAACCTTAGCTCTGAGTCCTTTGTCTAGTAATATATTGTCTGCCTTTAGATCAAGATGTAGAATAGTCGGATCATGACCGTGGAGAAATGTCATTCCATCAATAACATCACGTAAAATCTGAATAATCAGAGGCCACTGGACCGTGAAGTCTTTACGGAAATCTGTAGCACTTCCCAACGGCATGTACTCTAATACAAGTGAATAGTTGTCTTTTTCTGTGATAATACCATGTAGGTTTAGAATTGATGGATGTTGACACACTAATCTTAATCTCTCTGCCTCCGTTTGTAATGCTTTTAAATGTCTAAATATGATAAACAAGAAAAATAAACAACTGTATATCAATAAACAACAAAGAACACTATAATGTCAAGGTCATATTAAAATTTATGTTGAGGACCAATACTTAAAACTTACAATATGTCTTGTAGCCATGATGTACTGGGATCATACAGGTATGGCTTTGTATTCATTAAATTACTTGTAGCCATGATGTACTGGGATCATACAAGCATGGCTTTGTATTCATTAAATTACTTGTAGCCATGATGTACTGGGATCATAGAGGCATGGTTTTGTATTCATTAAATTACCTGTAGCCATGATGTACTGGGATCATAGAGGCATGACTTTGTATTCATTAAATTACTTGTAGCCATGATGTACTGGGATCATACAGGCATGACTTTGTATTCATTAAATTACTTGTAGCCATGATGTACTGGGATCATAGAGGCATGGTTTTGTATTCATTAAATTACCTGTAGCCATGATGTACTGGGATCATAGAGGCATGACTTTGTATTCATTAAATTACTTGTAGCCATGATGTACTGGGATCATAGAGGCATGGTTTTGTATTCATTAAATTACCTGTAGCCATGATGTACTGGGATCATAGAGGCATGGTTTTGTATTCATTAAATTACTTGTAGCCATGATGTACTGGGATCATACAAGCATGGCTTTGTATTCATTAAATTACTTGTAGCCATGATGTACTGGGATCATAGAGGCATGGTTTTGTATTCATTAAATTACCTGTAGCCATGATGTACTGGGATCATAGAGGCATGGTTTTGTATTCATTAAATTACTTGTAGCCATGATGTACTGGGATCATACAAGCATGGCTTTGTATTCATTAAATTACTTGTAGCCATGATGTACTGGGATCATAGAGGCATGGTTTTGTATTCATTAAATTACCTGTAGCCATGATGTACTGGGATCACACAGGCATGACTTTGTATTCATTAAGTTACTAAAACCCACGATCTGCAGCATTTGAGGCAAGCACACCAACTTTTACACCACTGATAAATATTTAAATTATATGTATTCTTGTGTCCTAATATTACAATTGGTGTTGGGTTGTTATATTTAAATATTATCTTACTTTTGAGGAAGAAGTCCTGTGTCAATCAAAGTTTTGACAGCAACTAGACCTATTTTGGTATGTTCTCCTCTAAAAACTGTTCCAAAGCCTCCTCTGCCTATTGGTATCTCTTCTAATCTGAACTGGTTCCTGGGTAGGACTGGTACAGTCACACTAGGTTGACCTGTTGCTTCTGCCATTATACTAAAAATGATTTACCAACCAGTCTGTGAAACAGAAACAAAAGATTTTGACAGAATTTATATTTGTTAACAGCCAAAATGTAATTCAATAGAATATAATTTCAACAATTTTTTTTATACCGGCTCCATTCATGTTAAAGGATAAAACCACAGAAGTGTCCATAACATGTTATACAAGACAAAAGTCTGGTCTAAACCTGTGTCGTTGCACCACACTTATAACATTTTAATTTGTGTTCAATCACTATGCAGAGTTTGGTAACAAAATCTATTGCAGTTTTAGATTACATAAACTAGGTATCTTCTACTGTTTATGATTTGTGCGAATTAAAATATATCGGGAGTATTATCACAGTATTATATAGATAGCTAATGAAGGACGTCATGTTAGAATTACAAATTATTTTTAAATTAAATTTTTTTCCTACAAAATTTTTGGTAAAACTATGTACATTAAAATGACGGTTTACAGGAGTGGATAGAGAACAGTTGGTGTTAACTGTTCATCTAAATATGTCTATTGTGGTTGATTGTATTGTATGTTGTGGTTGATTGTACTGTATGTTGTGGTAGCATGTTCCACTGGATAACTGTATGAGGGAAAAAATGACCATTTATATGTATCTTTAGATGTTTGTATGTGCTGGTAGGATTGTGAATGGTTTGGTTTGACGGTGTTTAATGCCACTTTCAACAATATTTCTGTTATATCGTGGTGGTCACTTTTATTGGTGGAGGAAACCAGAGGACCTGAGAAAACCACCGACCTGTTGCAAGTCACTGACAAACTTTATCACATAATGTTGTACACCTCGCCCTGATCTAGATTCGAACTCACAACATCAGTGGTGATACATGTAGGCACTGATTGCATAGGTAGTTGTAAATCCAACTACCATACGATCACGGCCTCGACGGCCCAGGATTGTGAATGATGTTTTCTTAACCTATTGTCTGATGACACTAAGATGTCAGATAGAATAATGGCAATAAGGCAGTAATTTTATAAAATAGGACAAGTCGTGTTCTGAGGCAGCACTCAACTAGTGTTGGCCAACCTAGAGTGTCAATCTAATTATCAAGAAGGGAGGGTTGGGATTCCCATTAACCGCTTTAGTTTGACCCTGCCACATTTTTGCACCTGTCCCAAGTCAAGATCTGGATTCTTCTTCTTCTTCCATTAATTTGTAAACCACCTCTGGTGTATTATCGCAAATAACTACATTTTGTATATACACATGCCCAATGGAAACATCTTTCCAACAAACTATTTACAAATGTTAAAAGCCATCATGGTGGTATATACAATTAAAACCGGCATGTCTAATATATGGCAACTGTCTGGAGGCTGTCTTTGAATCCTTCCAAGGTGGAGGCAGTTACAACAGCAGTTGGTAATTCGTTCCATAGACGGATTGCTGATGGAAAAAATGATTGTTGGTGACTTTGTATCATCAGATGCAGATGCAGCAAACCTTCAACAGGACCATGACAAACTGGCTGAATGGGAATCAAAATGGCTCATGAAATTCCATCCAGAGAAATGTAATGTACTCACCATCTCCAAAAAGCGAAGTCCATCTAAGTACAATTACACACTACATGGACATATCCTCGAACATGATACATCAGCAAAATACCTGGGATGTACCATTTCATCAGACCTCATATGGGGTAAACATATAAGCACCATCTGCTCTAAAGCCAACAACACCATCAGTTTTCTTAAAAGGAACATAAACATCTCTAACAAATCGATCAAAGAAAAAACGTATGTGTCCCTCGTAAGACCTACCCTGGAATATGCCAGCTCTGTATGGGACCCATACCAACAAAATGACATCATCGATTGGAGATGGTTCAAAGAAGGGCTGCACGATATGTTACTAACCGATACCACAACACCTCATCGGTTAGTAGCATGATTAAACAACTAGAATGGACTACATTACAGGAACGATGAAAACATAGTCGAGTACTGATGATGTATAAGCTGAAGAACAACATCGTACGAATTGATGCATCAAGCAAGCTTATACCAACTGAACGACCCTCCAGAAACAACAACGAGCAGGCATTGCACATTCCATCATGCAAGACCACAGCTCGTAATGATTCGTTCTATCCTAGAACGATCAAGGAATGGAACACCTTACCTAACTGTACTGTCTCTGCCCAGAGTCCTGAATCCTTCAAGGCTCAGCTCCGCCATTAAACTTAAATGACACTGTTTTTATTTGCACTGTATATAAATTTCACTTTATTGCGTCTAAGTATGCTCAAGTTTTTATGCACACACCCAAAAAGTGGCAGAATAGTCAACCAGTTGACGGTGGCCATTAAATGGAAGAAGAAGAAGTACAGGAGATCCTTGTTAACATTATGATTAAATGTTCCCCACATTTCTGAACCATATAGTATATGTTCAATGATTTGAGGTGCGGTGAGAGGTGATTGTTTGTTTTGTTGGATATTGGTGGAATTGTTCACTATCATTGTTTAAACTTTCTTTTCATAAATAGAAATACAAATTAAAATTTTGTGACAATCAAGAAATTGAAGAATCATTCGTCACTAACTCAGCCACATTAATTACAAAACTGACATGTTCATAAACTTTAGACACCATATTACACACTTACATATCTACTTCCTTTCACTTAATTTTGTGTAGGTCATCTGACTGGACCGCATCTGACTTTATAATTTTTCTAAATGTCCTGTGTTTTGCGATGTGGTTTGAGCCAAATTCAATTCCACCTTCTTAGGTGGAAATCCCCGTTACTATTTTTACAATCGTAACTACTCGGCCATTCTCGCTACCCTACAAATGTGGTTATTTGTAGGGTAGCGAGAATGGCCGAGTAGTTACGATTGACTATTTTTATATGCTAACTGTTTTCTTTTTTAACGATGAGTCTAGTATTTTTTTTAAATATTATGTGCTTTATTTATTTATATGTGCTGTATGTTGTATGCATGTTTGTGTATCAAGTATCAAGTATATATGTGGATATGTATGGCTTGATGATTTTAAATTATTATGTGCTTTTTTATATGTGCTGTATGTTGTATGCATGTTATGTCATGTATGTGTTGTTCAATGTATAGTCAAATTTAAAAGCTCGTTAGAGCTTGTGTTATGCTTGTTGTACATGCTTCGACTTTAAATAAAACTTATTTATTTATCTATTTATAGTGAAGGAGAATTTCTAAAAGTAACTAGGTCGAAGGTTAACCTAATTTGTCAGACAGTAAAATCGATGGTCTACAAAAAAGAATTGATGAGCTGCATGAATTTTGTAATAAATGGTGTCTCACTGTTAATTTAACAAAGACAAAGATTGTAATTTTTAATAGATCTGGTAAATTATTGAATAATAATCTGTTATATAATGATCAAACTATAGAATGCGTAAAGTCATATAAATATTTGGGAATTACATTATCATGTAATGGTAACTTTAAGCAATGTAAAGATATTTTATATCAGAAATCATTGAAAGCCTGTTTTAAGCTGCAAAAATGTCTATTTTCTGCAAACCCAAGTGTTTCAACATACTTACACCTTTATGATCATACCATCAAACCCATTTTACTTTATGCCATTTATATACTTAAACGTTTGGGCCGATATTTAGACAGATTAAGCAAATTAACTATATTCCACACTTTCATTCTCAGTAACTTTAACTTCTGCCCTTTGGCTTGGCATTTTTGTACCGATAAAAATTCAAAAAAATGAGAGAAAGTGCAGGAAAGAGCATTTCGCTTTGTATACGATGACTACACCAGTTCATATATCAACCTTCTTGAAAAAGCTCTAGTGCCCTCCTTACAGATCAGACGTATTAGGACAATGGCCTTGGAGACATATAAAATCGTTAACAAATTAGCTCCTGTATGCCTTCGTGAATTCTAAATATGCTTTCATGTATTCGAACATATTAGATGTACCTCAAGTTAGAACTACAAGGTATGGCAAAAAATCATTCATGTTTGCAGCTGCAACTCTGTGGAACGACCTTCCGAACCATTTCAGAACTGAAAACAGTTTCAACCACTTTAAAAGTTTGATTCAGTCCTGGAATGGCTCAGTATGTCGTTGTTCTGCATGAAGATAACATATTCAGCTTTCTGTTTTATTTCTAGTGCTTTTTCCAAGTTTTAATGCTGCTTAGTTATTTTATGTTTGCTTGATATTGCTTCAGCATGTTTTAGTATGTCTTTTATTTTTGTGCTTTTTATGTTGCATTTGCTAACTGTATGTGCTTTATATGTGTGTTTATGTGATTATGTTAATATTTGTATGTATCTTGTGCTACTATATATGTATATTCGGTAAAAAGCTCCTGAGAGCTTGTGTTTATTGTTATACAAAAACCGAATTCAAAATAAAGTTTTCTTATCTTATCTTATCTTATCTTATCTTATTTATGGGGGTGAAATTTGGGGGATGTTTGATACAAACTCGGCTAGTTGTAAGAAAACGAGTGATTATATTTTGGAAAAAGTATATGCATCTGGAATATCTGAAAAGTCGCACAGTAGATTTATGAAATATATTCTTGGCAAGTACCATTGCAGTTATGTCAGAATTGGAACGATACCCTATTTATTTCTCAGTAATTCTGTCAATGTTGAAGTATTTTCACAGGCTTAATAATTTATCAGAAGGTTTATTTTATGATACTTTTGTTTGTAATAAGGAATTTAATTCATGTCAAACAGATACATGGTATTCTAGTATATTATTAATATTAAATAAGATGAATATATCAAATGTTAATGTCTATGTAGGCACTCTATGTAACAATGTGAAAACAAATTTATGTGATAGTTTTCTTAGTTATTGGTATAATTTAAAAAAATGTATGAATGAAGACAAAAAGGGAAAACTCCGTACATAATTTACATTCAAGGAACATTTTATTAGAGAAAAATATACATTTCTTAATTATTTCAAAGTAAGACAGGCAATTTGTAAGATCAGAATTAGTACACATCCTCTTATGATTGAAATTGATGGATATAAAAACTTGGAAACCGAAGAACGATTATGTAAACTGTGCATAACACAAAAAATTGAGGATGAATATAATTTTTTAATCGATTGCCCCATATATAATAATAGTAGAAAGATTTGTTATCAGAAAATTTCAGAATTATGTTATAATTTCAATAATATGTCAGATAAATCAAAATTCTATTATTTATTTACCAATGAAGATCTTTCAATAATCAATATTTTTGGAAAATGTATAATAGAGTGCCTTGAGACAAGAAAACTGAAACAGGGTTTATGATACTGAAATATTTGTTCTCTTTCTGTTTATATTATTAAAAAAAATTTAAGGCTCTGAACCCGACAAGAAACATTGTATTTATATATATATATTTTTTTAATATATATATGTATAATTGCCTCCAATGACAATAATCAATGTATGCAATTTGTTTGCCCCTACTGTGGGTCCATTGATTGGAATAATAAATATTCTTATTCTTATTCTTATTCTTATTCTTATTCTTATTCTTATACGTCCTACACATCTGATTACCATATTTTACATATAAACTAAAATGCTCACATTGTAAAGAATTGGAAACAATATAATTAATTTGACAAGTCTCAACCCCTGACCCTTGGAATTGGAGCGTATATCTGTTCCATGTCGACATATTTTAATTTTTTCTTTTTTTGTCAGTGGAAATTTTAATCACATTTATTTGTTTTATTACTCTAAGTTTATATGTACCAGCTGTGAGTATTAAAACTGATTACTCTCATATATTGTTAATCACTGTATATACTATATGTACTGCTCTTTATATGGATCTCCCTTCTTTGGGACATTAATAAATGTGGGATGTCTTTGTTTAGGATTGAAAATCTGTCCGGCAAAACACGATAAAAACATAGTTCTAATTCCTCTTTTAAAATCACAGTTCAGTTATATTATTTATAGTGTATATATTTCAAGACAATACTTCTTTATACAAATGAATGTTAATTATCACTCGTTACTGTTTCCCATGGTGCACTTGATAAGGGGGTGTAAATGACGTCCGAGTGAAACTCATTTATCTCATACAAAACTGTAAAACCATTATATTCATTCTTGTTCAGAATTCGAAGTAAAAACGTGTTTCAAGAATAGTAATTGCTTTGACAGTGAATACATCTTTTCGTTTTAAAATATTCCATGGATGGGTTGAAAAGTCTTAGATTGCCTTTGTGGATGCTGATATTTTGAAGTGACGTTGATATATAACGTAACGTACAAGCAGGAAAAAAAATCCCCAAATATGATCCATGAAACGTAGGAAACATACCGTAGGACACAAGGGTTTCGGTATTCATCAAACTGCTTTTAATTTGAGAGCTGTTCATGGTTTGTACAAATGTAGGAGTGTTCATATTTCTGCCTCTTGTTTTGAGAGTTGTTCATGGTTTGTAGGAGTATTCATATTCCTCCCTCTTGTTTTGAGAGTTGTTCATGGTTTGTAGGAGTGTTCATATTCCTCCCTCTTGTTTTGAGAGTTGTTCATGGTATGTAGGAGTGTTCATATTCCTCCCTCTTGTTTTGAGAGCTGTTCATGGTATGTAGGAGTGTTCGTATTTCTGCCTCTTGTTTTGAGAGTTGTTCATGGTTTGTAGGAGTGTTCATATTTCACCCTCTTGTTTTGAGAGCTGTTCATGGTTTGTTTGAGTGTTCATATCTCTGCCTCTTGTTTTGAGAGTTGTTCATGGTTTGTAGGAGTGTTCATATTTCTGCTTCTTGTTTTTTGTGCTGTTTATGGTTTGTAGGAGTGTTCATATTTCACCCTCTTGTTTTGCGAGCTGTTCATGGTTTGTAGGAGTGTTCGTATTTCTGCCTCTTATTTTGAAAGCTGTTCATTGTTTGTAGGAGTGTTCATATTTCTGCTTCTTGTTTTTTGAGCTGTTTATGGTTTGTAGGAGTGTTCATATTTCACCCTCTTGTATTGTGAGCTGTTTATGGTTTGTAGGAGTGTTCATAGTTCACCCTCTTGTTTTGAGAGCTGTTCATAGTATGTAGGAGTGTTCATATTTCACCCTCTTGTTTTGAGAGCTGTTCATGGTATGTAGGAGTGTTCATATTTCTGCCTCTTGTTTTGTGAGCTGTTCATGGTATGTAGGAGTGTTCATATTTCTGCTTCTTGTTTGAGAGCTGTTCATAGTATGTAGGAGTGTTCATATTTCTGCCTCTTGTTTTGAGAGTTGTTCATGGTTTGTAGGAGTGTTCATATTTCTGCCTCTTATTTTGAGAGCTGTTCATGGTTTGTAGGAGTGTTCATATTTCTGCTTCTTGTTTTTTGAGCTGTTTATGGTTTGTAGGAGTGTTCATATTTCACCCTCTTGTTTTGCGAGCTGTTCATGGTTTGTAGGAGTGTTCGTATTTCTGCCTCTTATTTTGAAAGCTGTTCATTGTTTGTAGGAGTGTTCATATTTCTGCTTCTTGTTTTTTGAGCTGTTTATGGTTTGTAGGAGTGTTCATATTTCTCCCTCTTGTATTGTGAGCTGTTTATGGTTTGTAGGAGTGTTCATATTTCACTTTCTTGTTTTGAGAGTTGTTCATGGTTTGTAGGAGTGTTCATATTTCTGCCTCTTATTTTGAAAGCTGTTTATTGTTTGTAGGAGTGTTCGTATTTCTGCCTCTTATTTTGAAAGCTGTTCATGGTTTGTAGGAGTGTTCGTATTTCTGTCTCTTGTTTTTTGAGCTGTTCATGGTTTGTAGGAGTGTTCATATTTCTGCCACTTATTTTGAGAGCTGTTCGTGGTTTGTAGGAGTGTTCATAATCTTCCCTCTTGTTTTGTGAGCTGTTCATGGTTTGTAGGAGTGATCGTGTTTCTGCCTCTTGTATTTTTGAGCTGTTCATGGTTTGTAAGAGTGTTCATATTTCACCCTCTTGTTTTGAAAGCTGTTCATGGTTTGTAGGAGTGTTCATATTTCTGCCACTTATTTTGAGAGCTGTTCGTGGTTTGTAGGAGTGTTCATATTCCTCTCTTGTTTTGAGAGTTGTTCATGGTTTGTAGGAGTGTTCATAGTTCACCCTCTTGTTTTGAGAGCTGTTCATAGTATGTAGGAGTGTTCATATTTCTGCCTCTTGTTTTGAGAGCTGTTCATGGTATGTAGGAGTGTTCATATTTCTGCCTCTTGTTTTGTGAGCTGTTCATGGTATGTAGGAGTGTTCATATTTCTGCCTCTTGTTTGAGAGCTGTTCATAGTATGAAACTGAAATTGTACATATTGTTCATATTCTTGTATTTACTTCTCATTATTCTTTTAATATTGCTGACATATCCCTATTTAAATCCTATCGACAGAATCCTTCAAAGTATAAAATACATATAGACAATGGATAATGATATCGGTATGTATAGACTGTCGATAGGTATGTTTTATATTAGAGCTTATTCCTCCTTAGTTAAAAAAATGAGGGTCTTCTTTGGTTTTGGTATTTTGAACTTTATGAAGGTAATGCTTTATTTACAGAATTTGATCTGCATGTTTGCACAAACCTGTCACTTTCCCTTTTCGACAAATATCCAATTTACTTTAATACTTTTACTATTATTGATTCTTGATAATGCTATCCATCAAAATCCGGGACCTGAAGAATACGAATTTTCTGTGTTTCATTTAAATGCACGTAGTGTGCGAAATAAATTGTCATATTTAGAAGACATAGCTTCTGAGTCGTCTATAATTTGTGTAACAGAGAGCCATTTGGACGGAAATATATTGGATATTGACATTGGTATTGATGGTTTTTCCGATAAAATATTTAGAAAAGATAGAAACAGTTTTGGGGGTGGCGTTCTCGTGTATACTTCTCAAGGTATTTGTGTGAAAGAAAGGCACGATTTAAATTGTGATGGGGTTGAAATGCTGTGGATTGAAGTACTTATTCCAAATTTTAAACTACTTGTGTGTGTTGTTTATCGACCACCAGGAACTACAGAATCATGTTGGGATAATTTTGATTACTCCCTTGAACAAGCATTAAATTTTACTGAAAACATAATTATTACTGGCGATCTTAATGTTGATTTACTTACTCAAACTAATCATAAGTTGAACGAAATCATGACACTGTATGATTTAACTAATGTTATAAATGAGCCAACAAGGATGGGTGCACTATTGGATCCAGTTATTGTTTCAAATATAGATATAGTTGTTGATTCTGAAGTAATAGGTGTTGATAGAAGTATAAGTGATCACAATGCAACAATGATTAATATCAAAATTCCGTACTCAATCAAAAAAACATATATGCGAAAAGTTTGGCAATACAAACATGTAGACCTCTTAAAACTTAATAATGAAATATCAGAATTTCAATGGGAATCGTATCTCAAAGAATGCACTGATATTGATATCATGTCATCAAGCTTTACACAGAAATACCTTGAGATAATATCGAGAAATATCCCCTCAAAAATGATTCAAGTAAGACCTTCTGATAAGCCATGGTTTAATTCCCATATCAAAAGGGAAATCCGTACCCGAAACCGATTGAAAAAAATTGCAAGAACAAAAAAGTCATCGACCGCTATACATAAGTACACATCCCATCGTAATAAGGTAAATAATATGATCAAGCATGCCCGTGAACAGTTCCTTTTAAGTGCAAATGAATTGGTAGACTCACTCCAAAGAAATGATTCGAAATCTTATTGGTCACTGATTCGGAAATTAATGAAAGGAACGTCCCAAAATTATTCTATTCCGCCCTTATATGATAATGATTCAAATGAATTGATATATGATGACAAGATTAAGGCAAATCTGTTGAACAAATATTTTTGTTCTATTTCATTTGTTGATGATACTAATCATGTTCCCCCAGATATACCATCAAGAACTGATGCATTATTATCTAATATATATATTACTGAACACGATGTTAAAGATATTTTACAAACATTGAAAATAGGTAAAGCTTGTGGTGATGACGGCATCACCCATCAAATGTTAAAGAGTACTTCTGAAACCATTTGTATACCTTTAGCTATTATTTTTAACTTTTCGTTACAGAAAGGCATATTTCCGTCAACATGGAAAATTGCGCGAGTTATGCCAGCTTTCAAAAAAGACGACAAAAGCAGTCCTTCAAATTATAGACCCATATCTTTATTAAGTTGTATAGGGAAAGTGATGGAACGTGCTGTATATAAGTATACATATAATTTTATTTTTGAACATTCTCTTCTGTATGCCTACCAATCAGGATTCATTCGTGGTCATTCTACTGTATACCAATTATTAGAAATGTATCATAGAGTATGTCAAAATTTAGACGAACGATTGTCAACCATTTTAATATTTTGTGACATTTCAAAAGCTTTTGACAGAGTTTGGCATGAGGGGCTTATTAAGAAGTTAAAATCGTATGGGATATCGGGCGACCTTTTGATCTGGTTTAAAAATTATTTAAGTGGTAGAAGGCAATTTGTGTTTGTTAATAATGAACTATCAGATTCTGGTCTTGTCAAAGCAGGTGTACCCCAAGGATCTGTATTTGACCCTTTATTATTTTTATTATATATTAATGACATTACAGATAACTTGGGCAATTTGGCGAGACTGTTTGCTGACGACACCTCATTGTCATACTCTGGGAAAAACTTTGATTTGATGCAAATTGAGATAAATAATGATTTACAAATATTGGATCAATGGGCAAAAACATGGCTTGTAGATTTTAACCCTAAAAAAACTAAAGCCCTTATAATATCAAATAATACTAATATTCCTGAATTAAACATACGTTTTAATGACGAACCAGTTGAACTTGTTGATAATCATAAACATCTGGGTGTAACATTTGTATCTGATGGAAATTGGACTGTACATATTGAAAACATAGCTAGATCAGCATTAAAACAAGTAAATGTTCTTCGTAAATTAAAATTTATTTTATCTAAACAAGCTTTGTCAAATATCTATCTTACATTTATCAGACCAGTACTAGAATATGCATGTGAAGTGTGGGATGGGTGTTATGAACGGGACATTGAAAAATTAGAAAAAATACAATTAGAAGCGGCACGAATTGTAACAGGTCTGACAAAATTTGCTAGTAAGGAGTCGTTATATTTTGAGACTGGATGGGAAACTTTAGCCAATCGGCGGGAAACTCGTAAATTAACAACTTTTTATAAAATTCATAATAAATTATGCCCTCCTTATTTATTTAACTGTTTACCTCCAATTACATCAGATGTAAATAGTTATAACCTTAGAAATAATCAGAATTATGTTCCACCCAGATGCAGACTAAGAACATCAGCAAGCTCATTTATTCCATCTACCGTTTCGCTTTGGAACAATCTAGACATATCAATAAGAAATTCTCCTACATTATCTTCGTTTAAAAACAGAGTGAAAGCTGATATTTATAAAACCCCAAAGTATTATAATGAAGGCCCACGGAAACTAAGTATATTACATATTAGACTTAGACACCAATGCAGCTCACTCAATGCCGATCTGTCAAAAATACATATAATAAATAATTTTAAATGTAATTGTGGTGCTTCTTTTGAAGATGCTATACATTATTTTCTAGAATGTCCTTTATACCTGAACGAAAGAAGAACACTTCTGAGTAATTGCGACGATATCAATATCAATATTGAAACTTTGCTCTTTGGGAACGATAAGTATAGTTATGACGTCAACTCCAAAATATTTGGAAAAGTTCGAACTTTTATAAATCAATCAAAAAGATTTTAGGGCTAATGTCAGCAATTTTTTACTTTTTCACTTTTTCACTTTTTCACTTGTACTTCTTACTTTCTTCTAGTGTCAAAATTTTAAATGTCTATTGTCTGTGTTTTGTTTTGCTGTCATTAATTCATGTGTATAATTTGTAAGGAGAGGACTTCATATAAGTTGGTATAACTTGCTGTCCAATCCTATTGTTTATGTACAATAAAATATTATTAAACTAAACTAGGAGTGTTCATATTTCTGCCTCTTGTTTTGAGAGCTGTTCATGGTTAGTAGGAGTGTTCGTTTTTTTGCCTCTTGTATTTTTGAGGTGTTCATGGTTTGTAGGAGTGTTCGTATTTCTGTCTCTTGTTTTGAGAGCTGTTCGTGGTTTGTAGGAGTGTTCATATTTCTGCCTCTTGCTTTGAGAGCTGTTCGTGGTTTGTAACAGTGTTCGTATTTCTGCCTCTTTTTTGTGAACTGTTCATGATTTGTAGGAGTGTTCATATTTCTGCCTCTTGTTTTGAGAGTTGATCGTGGTTTGTAGGAGTGTTCATATTTCTGCCTCTTGCTTTGAGAGCTGTTCATGGTATGTAGGACTGTTCATATTCCTCCCTCTTGTTTTGAGAGTTGTTCATGGTTTGTAGGAGTGTTCATATTTCACCCTCTTGTTTTGAGAGCTGTTCATGGTATGTAGGACTGTTCATATTCCTCCCTCTTGTTTTGAGAGTTGTTCATGGTTTGTAGGAGTGTTCATATTTCTGCCTCTTGTTTTGAGAGTTGTTCATGGTTTGTAGGAGTGTTCATATTTCTGCCTCTTGTTTTGAGAGCTGTTCATGGTTTGTTTGAGTTTTCATATCTCTGCCTCTTGTTTTGAGAGTTGTTCATGGTTTGTAGGAGTGTTCATATTTCTGCTTCTTGTTTTTTGAGCTGTTTATGGTTTGTAGGAGTGTTCATATTTCACCCTCTTGTTTTGCGAGCTGTTCATGGTTTGTAGGAGTGTTCGTATATCTGCCTCTTATTTTGAAAGCTGTTCATTGTTTGTAGGAGTGTTCATATTTCTGCTTCTTGTTTTTTGAGCTGTTTATGGTTTGTAGGAGTGTTCATATTTCACCCTCTTGTATTGTGAGCTGTTTATGGTTTGTAGGAGTGTTCATATTTCACCCTCTTGTTTTGAGAGTTGTTCATGGTTTGTAGGAGTGTTCGTATTTCTGCCTCTTATTTTGAAAGCTGTTCATTGTTTGTAGGAGTGTTCATATTTCTGCTTCTTGTTTTTTGAGCTGTTTATGGTTTGTAGGAGTGTTCATATTTCTCCCTCTTGTATTGTGAGCTGTTTATGGTTTGTAGGAGTGTTCATATTTCACCCTCTTGTTTTGAGAGTTGTTCATGGTTTGTAGGAGTGTTCATATTTCTGCCTCTTATTTTGAAAGCTGTTTATTGTTTGTAGGAGTGTTCGTATTTCTGCCTCTTATTTTGAAAGCTGTTCATGGTTTGTAGGAGTGTTCGTATTTCTGTCTCTTGTTTTTTGAGCTGTTCATGGTTTGTAGGAGTGTTCATATTTCTGCCACTTATTTTGAGAGCTGTTCGTGGTTTGTAGGAGTGTTCATATTCTTCCCTCTTGTTTTGTGAGCTGTTCATGGTTTGTAGGAGTGATCGTGTTTCTGCCTCTTGTATTTTTGAGCTGTTCATGGTTTGTAAGAGTGTTCATATTTCACCCTCTTGTTTTGAAAGCTGTTCATGGTTTGTAGGAGTGTTCATATTTCTGCCACTTATTTTGAGAGCTGTTCGTGGTTTGTAGGAGTGTTCATATTCCTCCCTTGTTTTGAGAGTTGTTCATGGTTTGTAGGAGTGTTCATAGTTCACCCTCTTGTTTTGAGAGCTGTTCATAGTATGTAGGAGTGTTCATATTTCTGCCTCTTGTTTTGAGAGCTGTTCATGGTATGTAGGAGTGTTCATATTTCTGCCTCTTGTTTTGTGAGCTGTTCATGGTATGTAGGAGTGTTCATATTTCTGCCTCTTGTTTGAGAGCTGTTCATAGTATGTAGGAGTGTTCATATTTCCGCCTCTTGTTTTGAGAGCTGTTCATGGTTAGTAGGAGTGTTCGTTTTTTTGCCTCTTGTATTTTTGAGGTGTTCATGGTTTGTAGGAGTGTTCGTATTTCTGTCTCTTGTTTTGAGATCTGTTCGTGGTTTGTAGGAGTGTTCATATTTCTGCCTCTTGCTTTGAGAGCTGTTCGTGGTTTGTAACAGTGTTCGTATTTCTGCGTCTTTTTTGTGAACTGTTCATGATTTGTAGGAGTGTTCATATTTCTGCCTCTTGTTTTGAGAGTTGATCGTGGTTTGTAGGAGTGTTCATATTTCTGCCTCTTGCTTTGAGAGCTGTTCATGGTATGTATGACTGTTCATATTCCTCCCTCTTGTTTTGAGAGTTGTTCATGGTTTGTAGGAGTGTTCATATTTCACCCTCTTGTTTTGAGAGCTGTTCATGGTATGTAGGACTGTTCATATTCCTCCCTCTTGTTTTGAGAGTTGTTCATGGTTTGTAGGAGTGTTCATATTTCTGCCTCTTGTTTTGAGAGTTGTTCATGGTTTGTAGGAGTGTTCATATTTCTGCCTCTTGTTTTGAGAGCTGTTCATGGTTTGTTTGAGTTTTCATATCTCTGCCTCTTGTTTTGAGAGTTGTTCATGGTTTGTTTGAGTGTTCATATTTCTGCTTCTTGTTTTTTGAGCTGTTTATGGTTTGTAGGAGTGTTCATATTTCACCCTCTTGTTTTGCGAGCTGTTCATGGTTTGTAGGAGTGTTCGTATATCTGCCTCTTATTTTGAAAGCTGTTCATTGTTTGTAGGAGTGTTCATATTTCTGCTTCTTTTTTTTTTGGAGCTGTTTATGGTTTGTAGGAGTGTTCATATTTCACCCTCTTGTATTGTGAGCTGTTTATGGTTTGTAGGAGTGTTCATATTTCACCCTCTTGTTTTGAGAGTTGTTCATGGTTTGTAGGAGTGTTCATATTTCTGCCTCTTATTTTGAAAGTTGTTTATTGTTTGTAGGAGTGTTCGTATTTCTGCCTCTTATTTTGAGAGCTGTTCATGGTTTGTAGGAGTGTTCATATTTCACCCTCTTGTTTTGAGAGCTGTTCATGGTTTGTAGGAGTGTTCATATTTCTGCCTCTTATTTTGAGAGCTGTTCATGGTTTGTTTGAGTGTTCATATCTCTGCCTCTTGTTTTGAAAGTTGTTCATGGTTTGTAGGAGTGTTCATATTTCTGCCTCTTGTTTTTTGAGCTGTTCATGGTTTGTAGGAGTGTTCATATTTCACCCTCTTGTTTTGTGAGCTGTTCATGGTTTGTAGGAGTGTTCGCATTTCTGCCTCTTATTTTGAAAGCTGTTCATTGTTTGTAGGAGTGTTCATATTTCTGTCTCTTGTTTTTTGAGCTGTTCGTGGTTTGTAGGAGTGTTCATATTTCTGTCACTTATTTTGAGAGCTGTTCGTGGTTTGTAGGAGTGTTCATATTTCACCCTCTTGTTTTGTGAGCTGTTCATGGTTTGTAGGAGTGTTCGTATTTCTGCCTCTTGTATTTTTGAGGTGTTCATGGTTTGTAGGAGTGTTCATATTTCACCCTCTTGTTTTGAAAGCTGTTCATGGTTTGTAGGAGTGTTCATATTTCTGCCACTTATTTTGAGAGCTGTTCGTGGTTTGTAGGAGTGTTCATATTCCTCCCTCTTGTTTTGTGAGCTGTTCATGGTTTGTAGGAAATAAGGGTAATAACAAAATTACCGAACTCGGAACATATTTCATATTTGTAGGAGTGTTCGTATTTCTGCCTCTTATTTTGAAAGCTGTTCATTGTTTGTAGGAGTGTTCATATTTCTGCCTCTTGTTTTGAGAGTTGATCGTGGTTTGTAGGAGTGTTCATATTTCTGCCTCTTGCTTTGAGAGCTGTTCATGGTATGTAGGACTGTTCATATTCCTCCCTCTTGTTTTGAGAGTTGTTCATGGTTTGTAGGAGTGTTCATATTTCACCCTCTTGTTTTGAGAGCTGTTCATGGTATGTAGGACTGTTCATATTCCTCCCTCTTGTTTTGAGAGTTGTTCATGGTTTGTAGGAGTGTTCATATTTCTGCCTCTTGTTTTGAGAGTTGTTCATGGTTTGTAGGAGTGTTCATATTTCTGCCTCTTGTTTTGAGAGCTGTTCATGGTTTGTTTGAGTTTTCATATCTCTGCCTCTTGTTTTGAGAGTTGTTCATGGTTTGTTTGAGTGTTCATATTTCTGCTTCTTGTTTTTTGAGCTGTTTATGGTTTGTAGGAGTGTTCATATTTCACCCTCTTGTTTTGCGAGCTGTTCATGGTTTGTAGGAGTGTTCGTATATCTGCCTCTTATTTTGAAAGCTGTTCATTGTTTGTAGGAGTGTTCATATTTTGCTTCTTTTTTTTTTGGAGCTGTTTATGGTTTGTAGGAGTGTTCATATTTCACCCTCTTGTATTGTGAGCTGTTTATGGTTTGTAGGAGTGTTCATATTTCACCCTCTTGTTTTGAGAGTTGTTCATGGTTTGTAGGAGTGTTCATATTTCTGCCTCTTATTTTGAAAGTTGTTTATTGTTTGTAGGAGTGTTCGTATTTCTGCCTCTTATTTTGAGAGCTGTTCATGGTTTGTAGGAGTGTTCATATTTCACCCTCTTGTTTTGAGAGCTGTTCATGGTTTGTAGGAGTGTTCATATTTCTGCCTCTTATTTTGAGAGCTGTTCATGGTTTGTTTGAGTGTTCATATCTCTGCCTCTTGTTTTGAAAGTTGTTCATGGTTTGTAGGAGTGTTCATATTTCTGCTTCTTGTTTTTTGAGCTGTTCATGGTTTGTAGGAGTGTTCATATTTCACCCTCTTGTTTTGTGAGCTGTTCATGGTTTGTAGGAGTGTTCGCATTTCTGCCTCTTATTTTGAAAGCTGTTCATTGTTTGTAGGAGTGTTCATATTTCTGTCTCTTGTTTTTTGAGCTGTTCGTGGTTTGTAGGAGTGTTCATATTTCTGTCACTTATTTTGAGAGCTGTTCGTGGTTTGTAGGAGTGTTCATATTTCACCCTCTTGTTTTGTGAGCTGTTCATGGTTTGTAGGAGTGTTCGTATTTCTGCCTCTTGTATTTTTGAGGTGTTCATGGTTTGTAGGAGTGTTCATATTTCACCCTCTTGTTTTGAAAGCTGTTCATGGTTTGTAGGAGTGTTCATATTTCTGCCACTTATTTTGAGAGCTGTTCGTGGTTTGTAGGAGTGTTCATATTCCTCCCTCTTGTTTTGTGAGCTGTTCATGGTTTGTAGGAAATAAGGGTAATAACAAAATTACCGAACTCGGAACATATTTCATATTTGTAGGAGTGTTCGTATTTCTGCCTCTTATTTTGAAAGCTGTTCATTGTTTGTAGGAGTGTTCATATTTCTGTCTCTTGTTTTTTGAGCTGTTCGTGGTTTGTAGGAGTGTTCATATTTCTGCCACTTATTTTGAGAGCTGTTCATGGTTTGTAGGAGTGTTCATATTTCACCCTCTTGTTTTGAGAGCTGTTCATGGTTTGTAGGAGTGTTCATATTTCACCCTTGTTTTGAGAGCTGTTCATGGTTTGTAGGAGTGTTCATATTCCTGCCTCTTGTTTTGAGAGCTGTTCATGGTTTGTAGGAGTGTTCATATTTCACCCTCTTGATTTTTGAGCTGTTTATGGTTTGTAGGAGTGTTCATATTTCACCCTCTTGTTTTGCGAGCTGTTCATGGTTTGTAGCAGTGTTTGTATTTCTGCCTCTTATTTTGAAAGCTGTTCATTGTTTGTAGGAGTGTTCATATTTCTGCTTCTTGTTTTTTGAGCTGTTTATGGTTTGTACGAGTGTTCATATTTCACCCTCTTGTATTGTGAGCTGTTTTTGGTTTGTAGGAGTGTTCATATTTCACCCTCTTGTTTTGAGAGTTGTTCATGGTTTGTAGGAGTGTTCATAGTTCTGCCTCTTATTTTGAAAGCTGTTTATTGTTTGTAGGAGTGTTCGTATTTCTGCCTCTTATTTTGAAAGCTGTTCATGGTTTGTAGGAGTGTTCGTATTTCTGTCTCTTGTTTTTTGAGCTGTTCATGGTTTGTAGGAGTGTTCATATTTCTGCCACTTATTTTGAGAGCTGGTCGTGGTTTGTAGGAGTGTTCATATGCTTCCCTCTTGTTTTGTGAGCTGTTCATGGTTTGTAGGAGTGTTCGTATTTCTGCCTCTTGTATTTTTGAGCTGTTCATGGTTTGTAGGAGTGTTCATATTTCACCCTCTTGTTTTGAAAGCTGTTCATGGTTTGTAGGAGTGTTCATATTTCTGCCACTTATTTTGAGAGCTGTTCGTGGTTTGTAGGAGTGTTCATATTCCTCTCTTGTTTTTAGAGTTGTTCATGGTTTGTAGGAGTGTTCATAGTTCACCCTCTTGTTTTGAGAGCTGTTCATGGTATGTAGGAGTGTTTATATTTCTGCCTCTTGTTTTGTGAGCTGTTCATGGTATGTAGGAGTGTTCATATTTCTGCCTCTTGTTTGAGAGGTGTTCATAGTATGTAGGAGTGTTCATATTTCTGCCTCTTGTTTTGAGAGTTGTTCATGGTTTGTAGGAGTGTTCATATTTCTGCCTCTTATTTTGAGAGCTGTTCATGGTTTGTTTGAGTGTTCATATCTCTGCCTCTTGTTTTGAAAGTTGTTCATGGTTTGTAGGAGTGTTCATATTTTTGCCTCTTGTTTTTTGAGCTGTTCATGGTTTGTAGGAGTGTTCATATTTCACCCTCTTGTTTTGTGAGCTGTTCATGGTTTGTAGGAGTGTTCGTATTTCTGCCTCTTATTTTGAAAGCTGTTCATTGTTTGTTGGAGTGTTCATATTTCTGTCACTTATTTTGAGAGCTGTTTGTGGTTTGTAGGAGTGTTCATATTTCACCCTCTTGTTTTGTGAGCTGTTCATGGTTTGTAGGAGTGTTCATTTTTCACCCTCTTGTTTTGAAAGCTGTTCATGGTTTGTAGGAGTGTTCATATTTCTGCCACTTATTTTGAGAGCTGTTCGTGGTTTGTAGGAGTGTTCATATTCCTCCCTCTTGTTTTGTGAGCTGTTCATGGTTTGTAGGAAATAAGGGTAATAACAAAATTACCGAACTCCGAACATATTTCATATTTGTAGGAGTGTTCGTATTTCTGCCTCTTATTTTGAAAGCTGTTCATTGTTTGTAGGAGTGTTCATATTTCTGTCTCTTGTTTTTTGAGCTGTTCGTGGTTTGTAGGAGTGTTCATATTTCTGCCACTTATTTTGAGAGCTGTTCATTGTTTGTAGGAGTGTTCGTTTTTTTGCCTCTTGTATTTTTGAGGTGTTCATGGTTTGTAGGAGTGTTCGTATTTCTGTCTCTTGTTTTGAGAGCTGTTCGTGGTTTGTAAGAGTGTTCATATTTCTGCCTCTTGATTTGAGAGCTGTTCATGGTTTGTAGGAGTGTTCATATTTCACCCTTGTTTTGAGAGCTGTTCATGGTTTGTAGGAGTGTTCATATTTCTCCCTCTTGATTTGAGAGCTGTTCATGGTTTGTAGGAGTGTTCCTATTTCACCCTTGTTTTGAGAGCTGTTCATGGTTTGTAGGAGTGTTCATATTCCTGCCTCTTGTTTTGAGAGCTGTTCATGGTTTGTAGAAGTGTTCATATTTCACCCTCTTGATTTGAGAGTTGTTCATGGTTTGTAGGAGTGTTCATATTTCTCCCTCTTGATTTGAGAGCTGTTCATGGTTTGTAGGAGTGTTCATATTTCTCCCTCTTGATTTGAGAGTTGATCATGGTTTGTAGGAGTGTTCATATTCCCCCCTCTTGTGTTGAGAGCTGTTCATGATTTGTAGGAGTGGTCATATTTCTCCCTCTTGTTTTGAGAGCTGTTCATGGTTTGTAGGAGTGTTCATATTTCTCCCTCTTATTTTGAGAGCTGTTCGTGGTTTGTAGGAGTGTTCATATTTCACCCTCTTGTTTTGAGAGCTGTTCATGGTTTGTAGAAGTGTTCATATTTCACCCTCTTGATTTGAGAGTTGTTCATGGTTTGTAGGAGTGTTCATATTTCTCCCTCTTGATTTGAGAGCTGTTCATGGTTTGTAGGAGTGTTCATATTTCTCCCTCTTGATTTGAGAGTTGATCATGGTTTGTAGGAGTGTTCATATTCCCCCCTCTTGTGTTGAGAGCTGTTCATGATTTGTAGGAGTGTTCATATTTCTCCCTCTTGATTTGAGAGCTGTTCATGGTTTGTAGGAGTGTTCATATTTCTCCCTCTTGTTTTGAGAGCTGTTCATGGTTTGTAGGAGTGTTCATATTCTTCCCTCTTGTTTTGAGAGCTGTTCATGGTTTGTAGTAGTGTTCATATTTCTCCCTCTTGATTTGAGAGCTGTTCATGGTTTGTAGGAGTGTTCATATTTCTCCCTCTTGATTTGAGAGCTGTTCATGGTTTGTAGCAGTGGTCATATTTCTCCCTCTTGTTTTGAGAGCTGTTCATGGTTTGTAGGAGTGTTCATATTTCACCCTCTTGTTTTGAGAGCTGTTCATGGTTTGTAGGAGTGTTCATATTTCTCCCTCTTGTTTTGAGAGCTGTTCATGGTTTGTAGGAGTGTTCATATTTCTCCCTCTAGTTTTGAGAGCTGTTCATGGTTTGTAGGAGTGTTCATATTCCTCCCTCTTGTTTTGAGAGCTGTTCATGATTTGTAGGAGTGTTCATATTTCTCCCTCTTGATTTGAGAGCTGTTCATGGTTTGTAGGAGTGTTCATATTTCACCCTTGTTTTGAAAGCTGTTCATGGTTTGTAGGAGTGTTCATATTCCTGCCTCTTGTTTTGAGAGCTGTTCATGGTTTGTAGGAGTGTTCATATTTCACCCTCTTGTTTTGAGAGCTGTTCATGGTTTGTAGGAGTGTTCATATTTCTGCCTCTTATTTTGAGAGCTGTTCATGGTTTGTTTGAGTGTTCATATCTCTGCCTCTTGTTTTGAAAGTTGTTCATGGTTTGTAGGAGTGTTCATATTTCTGCCTCTTGTTTTTTGAGCTGTTCATGGTTTGTAGGAGTGTTCATATTTCACCCTCTTGTTTTGTGAGCTGTTCATGGTTTGTAGGAGTGTTCGCATTTCTGACTCTTATTTTGAAAGCTGTTCATTGTTTGTAGGAGTGTTCGTATTTCTGTCTCTTGTTTTTTGAGCTGTTCATGGTTTGTAGGAGTGTTCATATTTCTGCCACTTATTTTGAGAGCTGTTCGTGGTTTGTAGGAGTGTTCATATTCCTCTCTTGTTTTGAGAGTTGTTCATGGTTTGTAGGAGTGTTCATAGTTCACCCTCTTGTTTTGAGAGCTGTTCATAGTATGTAGGAGTGTTCATATTTCTGCCTCTTGTTTTGAGAGCTGTTCATGGTATGTAGGAGTGTTCATATTTCTGCCTCTTGTTTTGTGAGCTGTTCATGGTATGTAGGAGTGTTCATATTTCTGCCTCTTGTTTGAGAGCTGTTCATAGTATGAAACTGAAATTGTACATATTGTTCATATTCTTGTATTTACTTCTCATTATTCTTTTAATATTGCTGACATATCCCTATTTAAATCCTATCGACAGAATCCTTCAAAGTATAAAATACATATAGACAATGGATAATGATATCGGTATGTATAGACTGTCGATAGGTATGTTTTATATTAGAGCTTATTCCTCCTTAGTTAAAAAAATGAGGGTCTTCTTTGGTTTTGGTATTTTGAACTTTATGAAGGTAATGCTTTATTTACAGAATTTGATCTGCATGTTTGCACAAACCTGTCACTTTCCCTTTTCGACAAATATCCAATTTACTTTAATACTTTTACTATTATTGATTCTTGATAATGCTATCCATCAAAATCCGGGACCTGAAGAATACGAATTTTCTGTGTTTCATTTAAATGCACGTAGTGTGCGAAATAAATTGTCATATTTAGAAGACATAGCTTCTGAGTCGTCTATAATTTGTGTAACAGAGAGCCATTTGGACGGAAATATATTGGATATTGACATTGGTATTGATGGTTTTTCCGATAAAATATTTAGAAAAGATAGAAACAGTTTTGGGGGTGGCGTTCTCGTGTATACTTCTCAAGGTATTTGTGTGAAAGAAAGGCACGATTTAAATTGTGATGGGGTTGAAATGCTGTGGATTGAAGTACTTATTCCAAATTTTAAACTACTTGTGTGTGTTGTTTATCGACCACCAGGAACTACAGAATCATGTTGGGATAATTTTGATTACTCCCTTGAACAAGCATTAAATTTTACTGAAAACATAATTATTACTGGCGATCTTAATGTTGATTTACTTACTCAAACTAATCATAAGTTGAACGAAATCATGACACTGTATGATTTAACTAATGTTATAAATGAGCCAACAAGGATGGGTGCACTATTGGATCCAGTTATTGTTTCAAATATAGATATAGTTGTTGATTCTGAAGTAATAGGTGTTGATAGAAGTATAAGTGATCACAATGCAACAATGATTAATATCAAAATTCCGTACTCAATCAAAAAAACATATATGCGAAAAGTTTGGCAATACAAACATGTAGACCTCTTAAAACTTAATAATGAAATATCAGAATTTCAATGGGAATCGTATCTCAAAGAATGCACTGATATTGATATCATGTCATCAAGCTTTACACAGAAATACCTTGAGATAATATCGAGAAATATCCCCTCAAAAATGATTCAAGTAAGACCTTCTGATAAGCCATGGTTTAATTCCCATATCAAAAGGGAAATCCGTACCCGAAACCGATTGAAAAAAATTGCAAGAACAAAAAAGTCATCGACCGCTATACATAAGTACACATCCCATCGTAATAAGGTAAATAATATGATCAAGCATGCCCGTGAACAGTTCCTTTTAAGTGCAAATGAATTGGTAGACTCACTCCAAAGAAATGATTCGAAATCTTATTGGTCACTGATTCGGAAATTAATGAAAGGAACGTCCCAAAATTATTCTATTCCGCCCTTATATGATAATGATTCAAATGAATTGATATATGATGACAAGATTAAGGCAAATCTGTTGAACAAATATTTTTGTTCTATTTCATTTGTTGATGATACTAATCATGTTCCCCCAGATATACCATCAAGAACTGATGCATTATTATCTAATATATATATTACTGAACACGATGTTAAAGATATTTTACAAACATTGAAAATAGGTAAAGCTTGTGGTGATGACGGCATCACCCATCAAATGTTAAAGAGTACTTCTGAAACCATTTGTATACCTTTAGCTATTATTTTTAACTTTTCGTTACAGAAAGGCATATTTCCGTCAACATGGAAAATTGCGCGAGTTATGCCAGCTTTCAAAAAAGACGACAAAAGCAGTCCTTCAAATTATAGACCCATATCTTTATTAAGTTGTATAGGGAAAGTGATGGAACGTGCTGTATATAAGTATACATATAATTTTATTTTTGAACATTCTCTTCTGTATGCCTACCAATCAGGATTCATTCGTGGTCATTCTACTGTATACCAATTATTAGAAATGTATCATAGAGTATGTCAAAATTTAGACGAACGATTGTCAACCATTTTAATATTTTGTGACATTTCAAAAGCTTTTGACAGAGTTTGGCATGAGGGGCTTATTAAGAAGTTAAAATCGTATGGGATATCGGGCGACCTTTTGATCTGGTTTAAAAATTATTTAAGTGGTAGAAGGCAATTTGTGTTTGTTAATAATGAACTATCAGATTCTGGTCTTGTCAAAGCAGGTGTACCCCAAGGATCTGTATTTGACCCTTTATTATTTTTATTATATATTAATGACATTACAGATAACTTGGGCAATTTGGCGAGACTGTTTGCTGACGACACCTCATTGTCATACTCTGGGAAAAACTTTGATTTGATGCAAATTGAGATAAATAATGATTTACAAATATTGGATCAATGGGCAAAAACATGGCTTGTAGATTTTAACCCTAAAAAAACTAAAGCCCTTATAATATCAAATAATACTAATATTCCTGAATTAAACATACGTTTTAATGACGAACCAGTTGAACTTGTTGATAATCATAAACATCTGGGTGTAACATTTGTATCTGATGGAAATTGGACTGTACATATTGAAAACATAGCTAGATCAGCATTAAAACAAGTAAATGTTCTTCGTAAATTAAAATTTATTTTATCTAAACAAGCTTTGTCAAATATCTATCTTACATTTATCAGACCAGTACTAGAATATGCATGTGAAGTGTGGGATGGGTGTTATGAACGGGACATTGAAAAATTAGAAAAAATACAATTAGAAGCGGCACGAATTGTAACAGGTCTGACAAAATTTGCTAGTAAGGAGTCGTTATATTTTGAGACTGGATGGGAAACTTTAGCCAATCGGCGGGAAACTCGTAAATTAACAACTTTTTATAAAATTCATAATAAATTATGCCCTCCTTATTTATTTAACTGTTTACCTCCAATTACATCAGATGTAAATAGTTATAACCTTAGAAATAATCAGAATTATGTTCCACCCAGATGCAGACTAAGAACATCAGCAAGCTCATTTATTCCATCTACCGTTTCGCTTTGGAACAATCTAGACATATCAATAAGAAATTCTCCTACATTATCTTCGTTTAAAAACAGAGTGAAAGCTGATATTTATAAAACCCCAAAGTATTATAATGAAGGCCCACGGAAACTAAGTATATTACATATTAGACTTAGACACCAATGCAGCTCACTCAATGCCGATCTGTCAAAAATACATATAATAAATAATTTTAAATGTAATTGTGGTGCTTCTTTTGAAGATGCTATACATTATTTTCTAGAATGTCCTTTATACCTGAACGAAAGAAGAACACTTCTGAGTAATTGCGACGATATCAATATCAATATTGAAACTTTGCTCTTTGGGAACGATAAGTATAGTTATGACGTCAACTCCAAAATATTTGGAAAAGTTCGAACTTTTATAAATCAATCAAAAAGATTTTAGGGCTAATGTCAGCAATTTTTTACTTTTTCACTTTTTCACTTTTTCACTTGTACTTCTTACTTTCTTCTAGTGTCAAAATTTTAAATGTCTATTGTCTGTGTTTTGTTTTGCTGTCATTAATTCATGTGTATAATTTGTAAGGAGAGGACTTCATATAAGTTGGTATAACTTGCTGTCCAATCCTATTGTTTATGTACAATAAAATATTATTAAACTAAACTAGGAGTGTTCATATTTCTGTCTCTTGTTTTGAGAGCTGTTCATGGTTAGTAGGAGTGTTCGTTTTTTTGCCTCTTGTATTTTTGAGGTGTTCATGGTTTGTAGGAGTGTTCGTATTTCTGTCTCTTGTTTTGAGAGCTGTTCGTGGTTTGTAGGAGTGTTCATATTTCTGCCTCTTGCTTTGAGAGCTGTTCGTGGTTTGTAACAGTGTTCGTATTTCTGCCTCTTTTTTGTGAACTGTTCATGATTTGTAGGAGTGTTCATATTTCTGCCTCTTGTTTTGAGAGTTGATCGTGGTTTGTAGGAGTGTTCATATTTCTGCCTCTTGCTTTGAGAGCTGTTCATGGTATGTAGGACTGTTCATATTCCTCCCTCTTGTTTTGAGAGTTGTTCATGGTTTGTAGGAGTGTTCATATTTCACCCTCTTGTTTTGAGAGCTGTTCATGGTATGTAGGACTGTTCATATTCCTCCCTCTTGTTTTGAGAGTTGTTCATGGTTTGTAGGAGTGTTCATATTTCTGCCTCTTGTTTTGAGAGTTGTTCATGGTTTGTAGGAGTGTTCATATTTCTGCCTCTTGTTTTGAGAGCTGTTCATGGTTTGTTTGAGTTTTCATATCTCTGCCTCTTGTTTTGAGAGTTGTTCATGGTTTGTAGGAGTGTTCATATTTCTGCTTCTTGTTTTTTGAGCTGTTTATGGTTTGTAGGAGTGTTCATATTTCACCCTCTTGTTTTGCGAGCTGTTCATGGTTTGTAGGAGTGTTCGTATATCTGCCTCTTATTTTGAAAGCTGTTCATTGTTTGTAGGAGTGTTCATATTTCTGCTTCTTGTTTTTTGAGCTGTTTATGGTTTGTAGGAGTGTTCATATTTCACCCTCTTGTATTGTGAGCTGTTTATGGTTTGTAGGAGTGTTCATATTTCACCCTCTTGTTTTGAGAGTTGTTCATGGTTTGTAGGAGTGTTCGTATTTCTGCCTCTTATTTTGAAAGCTGTTCATTGTTTGTAGGAGTGTTCATATTTCTGCTTCTTGTTTTTTGAGCTGTTTATGGTTTGTAGGAGTGTTCATATTTCTCCCTCTTGTATTGTGAGCTGTTTATGGTTTGTAGGAGTGTTCATATTTCACCCTCTTGTTTTGAGAGTTGTTCATGGTTTGTAGGAGTGTTCATATTTCTGCCTCTTATTTTGAAAGCTGTTTATTGTTTGTAGGAGTGTTCGTATTTCTGCCTCTTATTTTGAAAGCTGTTCATGGTTTGTAGGAGTGTTCGTATTTCTGTCTCTTGTTTTTTGAGCTGTTCATGGTTTGTAGGAGTGTTCATATTTCTGCCACTTATTTTGAGAGCTGTTCGTGGTTTGTAGGAGTGTTCATATTCTTCCCTCTTGTTTTGTGAGCTGTTCATGGTTTGTAGGAGTGATCGTGTTTCTGCCTCTTGTATTTTTGAGCTGTTCATGGTTTGTAAGAGTGTTCATATTTCACCCTCTTGTTTTGAAAGCTGTTCATGGTTTGTAGGAGTGTTCATATTTCTGCCACTTATTTTGAGAGCTGTTCGTGGTTTGTAGGAGTGTTCATATTCCTCCCTTGTTTTGAGAGTTGTTCATGGTTTGTAGGAGTGTTCATAGTTCACCCTCTTGTTTTGAGAGCTGTTCATAGTATGTAGGAGTGTTCATATTTCTGCCTCTTGTTTTGAGAGCTGTTCATGGTATGTAGGAGTGTTCATATTTCTGCCTCTTGTTTTGTGAGCTGTTCATGGTATGTAGGAGTGTTCATATTTCTGCCTCTTGTTTGAGAGCTGTTCATAGTATGTAGGAGTGTTCATATTTCCGCCTCTTGTTTTGAGAGCTGTTCATGGTTAGTAGGAGTGTTCGTTTTTTTGCCTCTTGTATTTTTGAGGTGTTCATGGTTTGTAGGAGTGTTCGTATTTCTGTCTCTTGTTTTGAGATCTGTTCGTGGTTTGTAGGAGTGTTCATATTTCTGCCTCTTGCTTTGAGAGCTGTTCGTGGTTTGTAACAGTGTTCGTATTTCTGCGTCTTTTTTGTGAACTGTTCATGATTTGTAGGAGTGTTCATATTTCTGCCTCTTGTTTTGAGAGTTGATCGTGGTTTGTAGGAGTGTTCATATTTCTGCCTCTTGCTTTGAGAGCTGTTCATGGTATGTATGACTGTTCATATTCCTCCCTCTTGTTTTGAGAGTTGTTCATGGTTTGTAGGAGTGTTCATATTTCACCCTCTTGTTTTGAGAGCTGTTCATGGTATGTAGGACTGTTCATATTCCTCCCTCTTGTTTTGAGAGTTGTTCATGGTTTGTAGGAGTGTTCATATTTCTGCCTCTTGTTTTGAGAGTTGTTCATGGTTTGTAGGAGTGTTCATATTTCTGCCTCTTGTTTTGAGAGCTGTTCATGGTTTGTTTGAGTTTTCATATCTCTGCCTCTTGTTTTGAGAGTTGTTCATGGTTTGTTTGAGTGTTCATATTTCTGCTTCTTGTTTTTTGAGCTGTTTATGGTTTGTAGGAGTGTTCATATTTCACCCTCTTGTTTTGCGAGCTGTTCATGGTTTGTAGGAGTGTTCGTATATCTGCCTCTTATTTTGAAAGCTGTTCATTGTTTGTAGGAGTGTTCATATTTCTGCTTCTTTTTTTTTTGGAGCTGTTTATGGTTTGTAGGAGTGTTCATATTTCACCCTCTTGTATTGTGAGCTGTTTATGGTTTGTAGGAGTGTTCATATTTCACCCTCTTGTTTTGAGAGTTGTTCATGGTTTGTAGGAGTGTTCATATTTCTGCCTCTTATTTTGAAAGTTGTTTATTGTTTGTAGGAGTGTTCGTATTTCTGCCTCTTATTTTGAGAGCTGTTCATGGTTTGTAGGAGTGTTCATATTTCACCCTCTTGTTTTGAGAGCTGTTCATGGTTTGTAGGAGTGTTCATATTTCTGCCTCTTATTTTGAGAGCTGTTCATGGTTTGTTTGAGTGTTCATATCTCTGCCTCTTGTTTTGAAAGTTGTTCATGGTTTGTAGGAGTGTTCATATTTCTGCCTCTTGTTTTTTGAGCTGTTCATGGTTTGTAGGAGTGTTCATATTTCACCCTCTTGTTTTGTGAGCTGTTCATGGTTTGTAGGAGTGTTCGCATTTCTGCCTCTTATTTTGAAAGCTGTTCATTGTTTGTAGGAGTGTTCATATTTCTGTCTCTTGTTTTTTGAGCTGTTCGTGGTTTGTAGGAGTGTTCATATTTCTGTCACTTATTTTGAGAGCTGTTCGTGGTTTGTAGGAGTGTTCATATTTCACCCTCTTGTTTTGTGAGCTGTTCATGGTTTGTAGGAGTGTTCGTATTTCTGCCTCTTGTATTTTTGAGGTGTTCATGGTTTGTAGGAGTGTTCATATTTCACCCTCTTGTTTTGAAAGCTGTTCATGGTTTGTAGGAGTGTTCATATTTCTGCCACTTATTTTGAGAGCTGTTCGTGGTTTGTAGGAGTGTTCATATTCCTCCCTCTTGTTTTGTGAGCTGTTCATGGTTTGTAGGAAATAAGGGTAATAACAAAATTACCGAACTCGGAACATATTTCATATTTGTAGGAGTGTTCGTATTTCTGCCTCTTATTTTGAAAGCTGTTCATTGTTTGTAGGAGTGTTCATATTTCTGCCTCTTGTTTTGAGAGTTGATCGTGGTTTGTAGGAGTGTTCATATTTCTGCCTCTTGCTTTGAGAGCTGTTCATGGTATGTAGGACTGTTCATATTCCTCCCTCTTGTTTTGAGAGTTGTTCATGGTTTGTAGGAGTGTTCATATTTCACCCTCTTGTTTTGAGAGCTGTTCATGGTATGTAGGACTGTTCATATTCCTCCCTCTTGTTTTGAGAGTTGTTCATGGTTTGTAGGAGTGTTCATATTTCTGCCTCTTGTTTTGAGAGTTGTTCATGGTTTGTAGGAGTGTTCATATTTCTGCCTCTTGTTTTGAGAGCTGTTCATGGTTTGTTTGAGTTTTCATATCTCTGCCTCTTGTTTTGAGAGTTGTTCATGGTTTGTTTGAGTGTTCATATTTCTGCTTCTTGTTTTTTGAGCTGTTTATGGTTTGTAGGAGTGTTCATATTTCACCCTCTTGTTTTGCGAGCTGTTCATGGTTTGTAGGAGTGTTCGTATATCTGCCTCTTATTTTGAAAGCTGTTCATTGTTTGTAGGAGTGTTCATATTTTGCTTCTTTTTTTTTTGGAGCTGTTTATGGTTTGTAGGAGTGTTCATATTTCACCCTCTTGTATTGTGAGCTGTTTATGGTTTGTAGGAGTGTTCATATTTCACCCTCTTGTTTTGAGAGTTGTTCATGGTTTGTAGGAGTGTTCATATTTCTGCCTCTTATTTTGAAAGTTGTTTATTGTTTGTAGGAGTGTTCGTATTTCTGCCTCTTATTTTGAGAGCTGTTCATGGTTTGTAGGAGTGTTCATATTTCACCCTCTTGTTTTGAGAGCTGTTCATGGTTTGTAGGAGTGTTCATATTTCTGCCTCTTATTTTGAGAGCTGTTCATGGTTTGTTTGAGTGTTCATATCTCTGCCTCTTGTTTTGAAAGTTGTTCATGGTTTGTAGGAGTGTTCATATTTCTGCTTCTTGTTTTTTGAGCTGTTCATGGTTTGTAGGAGTGTTCATATTTCACCCTCTTGTTTTGTGAGCTGTTCATGGTTTGTAGGAGTGTTCGCATTTCTGCCTCTTATTTTGAAAGCTGTTCATTGTTTGTAGGAGTGTTCATATTTCTGTCTCTTGTTTTTTGAGCTGTTCGTGGTTTGTAGGAGTGTTCATATTTCTGTCACTTATTTTGAGAGCTGTTCGTGGTTTGTAGGAGTGTTCATATTTCACCCTCTTGTTTTGTGAGCTGTTCATGGTTTGTAGGAGTGTTCGTATTTCTGCCTCTTGTATTTTTGAGGTGTTCATGGTTTGTAGGAGTGTTCATATTTCACCCTCTTGTTTTGAAAGCTGTTCATGGTTTGTAGGAGTGTTCATATTTCTGCCACTTATTTTGAGAGCTGTTCGTGGTTTGTAGGAGTGTTCATATTCCTCCCTCTTGTTTTGTGAGCTGTTCATGGTTTGTAGGAAATAAGGGTAATAACAAAATTACCGAACTCGGAACATATTTCATATTTGTAGGAGTGTTCGTATTTCTGCCTCTTATTTTGAAAGCTGTTCATTGTTTGTAGGAGTGTTCATATTTCTGTCTCTTGTTTTTTGAGCTGTTCGTGGTTTGTAGGAGTGTTCATATTTCTGCCACTTATTTTGAGAGCTGTTCATGGTTTGTAGGAGTGTTCATATTTCACCCTCTTGTTTTGAGAGCTGTTCATGGTTTGTAGGAGTGTTCATATTTCACCCTTGTTTTGAGAGCTGTTCATGGTTTGTAGGAGTGTTCATATTCCTGCCTCTTGTTTTGAGAGCTGTTCATGGTTTGTAGGAGTGTTCATATTTCACCCTCTTGATTTTTGAGCTGTTTATGGTTTGTAGGAGTGTTCATATTTCACCCTCTTGTTTTGCGAGCTGTTCATGGTTTGTAGCAGTGTTTGTATTTCTGCCTCTTATTTTGAAAGCTGTTCATTGTTTGTAGGAGTGTTCATATTTCTGCTTCTTGTTTTTTGAGCTGTTTATGGTTTGTACGAGTGTTCATATTTCACCCTCTTGTATTGTGAGCTGTTTTTGGTTTGTAGGAGTGTTCATATTTCTGCCTCTTGTTTTGAGAGTTGTTCATGGTTTGTAGGAGTGTTCATAGTTCTGCCTCTTATTTTGAAAGCTGTTTATTGTTTGTAGGAGTGTTCGTATTTCTGCCTCTTATTTTGAAAGCTGTTCATGGTTTGTAGGAGTGTTCGTATTTCTGTCTCTTGTTTTTTGAGCTGTTCATGGTTTGTAGGAGTGTTCATATTTCTGCCACTTATTTTGAGAGCTGGTCGTGGTTTGTAGGAGTGTTCATATGCTTCCCTCTTGTTTTGTGAGCTGTTCATGGTTTGTAGGAGTGTTCGTATTTCTGCCTCTTGTATTTTTGAGCTGTTCATGGTTTGTAGGAGTGTTCATATTTCACCCTCTTGTTTTGAAAGCTGTTCATGGTTTGTAGGAGTGTTCATATTTCTGCCACTTATTTTGAGAGCTGTTCGTGGTTTGTAGGAGTGTTCATATTCCTCTCTTGTTTTTAGAGTTGTTCATGGTTTGTAGGAGTGTTCATAGTTCACCCTCTTGTTTTGAGAGCTGTTCATGGTATGTAGGAGTGTTTATATTTCTGCCTCTTGTTTTGTGAGCTGTTCATGGTATGTAGGAGTGTTCATATTTCTGCCTCTTGTTTGAGAGGTGTTCATAGTATGTAGGAGTGTTCATATTTCTGCCTCTTGTTTTGAGAGTTGTTCATGGTTTGTAGGAGTGTTCATATTTCTGCCTCTTATTTTGAGAGCTGTTCATGGTTTGTTTGAGTGTTCATATCTCTGCCTCTTGTTTTGAAAGTTGTTCATGGTTTGTAGGAGTGTTCATATTTTTGCCTCTTGTTTTTTGAGCTGTTCATGGTTTGTAGGAGTGTTCATATTTCACCCTCTTGTTTTGTGAGCTGTTCATGGTTTGTAGGAGTGTTCGTATTTCTGCCTCTTATTTTGAAAGCTGTTCATTGTTTGTTGGAGTGTTCATATTTCTGTCACTTATTTTGAGAGCTGTTTGTGGTTTGTAGGAGTGTTCATATTTCACCCTCTTGTTTTGTGAGCTGTTCATGGTTTGTAGGAGTGTTCATTTTTCACCCTCTTGTTTTGAAAGCTGTTCATGGTTTGTAGGAGTGTTCATATTTCTGCCACTTATTTTGAGAGCTGTTCGTGGTTTGTAGGAGTGTTCATATTCCTCCCTCTTGTTTTGTGAGCTGTTCATGGTTTGTAGGAAATAAGGGTAATAACAAAATTACCGAACTCCGAACATATTTCATATTTGTAGGAGTGTTCGTATTTCTGCCTCTTATTTTGAAAGCTGTTCATTGTTTGTAGGAGTGTTCATATTTCTGTCTCTTGTTTTTTGAGCTGTTCGTGGTTTGTAGGAGTGTTCATATTTCTGCCACTTATTTTGAGAGCTGTTCATTGTTTGTAGGAGTGTTCGTTTTTTTGCCTCTTGTATTTTTGAGGTGTTCATGGTTTGTAGGAGTGTTCGTATTTCTGTCTCTTGTTTTGAGAGCTGTTCGTGGTTTGTAAGAGTGTTCATATTTCTGCCTCTTGATTTGAGAGCTGTTCATGGTTTGTAGGAGTGTTCATATTTCACCCTTGTTTTGAGAGCTGTTCATGGTTTGTAGGAGTGTTCATATTTCTCCCTCTTGATTTGAGAGCTGTTCATGGTTTGTAGGAGTGTTCCTATTTCACCCTTGTTTTGAGAGCTGTTCATGGTTTGTAGGAGTGTTCATATTCCTGCCTCTTGTTTTGAGAGCTGTTCATGGTTTGTAGAAGTGTTCATATTTCACCCTCTTGATTTGAGAGTTGTTCATGGTTTGTAGGAGTGTTCATATTTCTCCCTCTTGATTTGAGAGCTGTTCATGGTTTGTAGGAGTGTTCATATTTCTCCCTCTTGATTTGAGAGTTGATCATGGTTTGTAGGAGTGTTCATATTCCCCCCTCTTGTGTTGAGAGCTGTTCATGATTTGTAGGAGTGGTCATATTTCTCCCTCTTGTTTTGAGAGCTGTTCATGGTTTGTAGGAGTGTTCATATTCCTCCCTCTTATTTTGAGAGCTGTTCGTGGTTTGTAGGAGTGTTCATATTTCACCCTCTTGTTTTGAGAGCTGTTCATGGTTTGTAGAAGTGTTCATATTTCACCCTCTTGATTTGAGAGTTGTTCATGGTTTGTAGGAGTGTTCATATTTCTCCCTCTTGATTTGAGAGCTGTTCATGGTTTGTAGGAGTGTTCATATTTCTCCCTCTTGATTTGAGAGTTGATCATGGTTTGTAGGAGTGTTCATATTCCCCCCTCTTGTGTTGAGAGCTGTTCATGATTTGTAGGAGTGTTCATATTTCTCCCTCTTGATTTGAGAGCTGTTCATGGTTTGTAGGAGTGTTCATATTTCTCCCTCTTGTTTTGAGAGCTGTTCATGGTTTGTAGGAGTGTTCATATTCTTCCCTCTTGTTTTGAGAGCTGTTCATGGTTTGTAGTAGTGTTCATATTTCTCCCTCTTGATTTGAGAGCTGTTCATGGTTTGTAGGAGTGTTCATATTTCTCCCTCTTGATTTGAGAGCTGTTCATGGTTTGTAGCAGTGGTCATATTTCTCCCTCTTGTTTTGAGAGCTGTTCATGGTTTGTAGGAGTGTTCATATTTCACCCTCTTGTTTTGAGAGCTGTTCATGGTTTGTAGGAGTGTTCATATTTCTCCCTCTTGTTTTGAGAGCTGTTCATGGTTTGTAGGAGTGTTCATATTTCTCCCTCTAGTTTTGAGAGCTGTTCATGGTTTGTAGGAGTGTTCATATTCCTCCCTCTTGTTTTGAGAGCTGTTCATGATTTGTAGGAGTGTTCATATTTCTCCCTCTTGATTTGAGAGCTGTTCATGGTTTGTAGGAGTGTTCATATTTCACCCTTGTTTTGAAAGCTGTTCATGGTTTGTAGGAGTGTTCATATTCCTGCCTCTTGTTTTGAGAGCTGTTCATGGTTTGTAGGAGTGTTCATATTTCACCCTCTTGTTTTGAGAGCTGTTCATGGTTTGTAGGAGTGTTCATATTTCTGCCTCTTATTTTGAGAGCTGTTCATGGTTTGTTTGAGTGTTCATATCTCTGCCTCTTGTTTTGAAAGTTGTTCATGGTTTGTAGGAGTGTTCATATTTCTGCCTCTTGTTTTTTGAGCTGTTCATGGTTTGTAGGAGTGTTCATATTTCACCCTCTTGTTTTGTGAGCTGTTCATGGTTTGTAGGAGTGTTCGCATTTCTGACTCTTATTTTGAAAGCTGTTCATTGTTTGTAGGAGTGTTCATATTTCTGTCTCTTGTTTTTTGAGCTGTTCGTGGTTTGTAGGAGTGTTCATATTTCTGTCACTTATTTTGAGAGCTGTTCGTGGTTTGTAGGAGTGTTCATTTTTCACCCTCTTGTTTTGAAAGCTGTTCATGGTTTGTAGGAGTGTTCATATTTCTGCCACTTATTTTGAGAGCTGTTCGTGGTTTGTAGGAGTGTTCATATTCCTCCCTCTTGTTTTGTGAGCTGTTCATGGTTTGTAGGAAATAAGGGTAATAACAAAATTACCGAACTCCGAACATATTTCATATTTGTAGGAGTGTTCGTATTGCTGCCTCTTATTTTGAAAGCTGTTCATTGTTTGTAGGAGTGTTCATATTTCTGTCTCTTGTTTTTTGAGCTGTTCGTGGTTTGTAGGAGTGTTCATATTTCTGCCACTTATTTTGAGAGCTGTTCATGGTTTGTAGGAGTGTTCGTTTTTTTGCCTCTTGTATTTTTGAGGTGTTCATGGTTTGTAGGAGTGTTCGTATTTCTGTCTCTTGTTTTGAGAGCTGTTCGTGGTTTGTGAGAGTGTTCATATTTCTGCCTTTTGATTTGAGAGCTGTTCATGGTTTGTAGGAATGTTCATATTTCACCCTTGTTTTGAGAGCTGTTCATGGTTTGTAGGAGTGTTCATATTCCTGCCTCTTGTTTTGAGAGCTGTTCATGGTTTGTAAAAGTGTTCATATTTCACCCTCTTGATTTGAGAGTTGTTCATGGTTTGTAGGAGTGTTCATATTTCTCCCTCTTGATTTGAGAGCTGTTCATGGTTTGTATGAGTGTTCATATTTCACCCTTGTTTTGAGAGCTGTTCATGGTTTGTAGGAGTGTTCATATTCCTGCCTCTTGTTTTGAGAGCTGTTCATGGTTTGTAGAAGTGTTCATATTTCACCCTCTTGATTTGAGAGTTGTTCATGGTTTGTAGGAGTGTTCATATTTCTCCCTCTTGATTTGAGAGCTGTTCATGGTTTGTAGGAGTGTTCATATTTCTCCCTCTTGATTTGAGAGTTGATCATGGTTTGTAGGAGTGTTCATATTCCCCCCTCTTGTGTTGAGAGCTGTTCATGATTTGTAGGAGTGTTCATATTTCTCCCTCTTGATTTGAGAGCTGTTCATGGTTTGTAGGAGTGTTCATATTTCTCCCTCTTGTTTTGAGAGCTGTTCATGGTTTGTAGGAGTGTTCATATTCTTCCCTCTTGTTTTGAGAGCTGTTCATGGTTTGTAGTAGTGTTCATATTTCACCCTCTTGATTTGAGAGTTGTTCATGGTTTGTAGGAGTGTTCATATTTCTCCCTCTTGATTTGAGAGCTGTTCATGGTTTGTAGCAGTGGTCATATTTCTCCTTCTTGTTTTGAGAGCTGTTCATGGTTTGTAAGAGTGTTCATATTCCTCCCTCTTGTTTTGAGAGCTGTTCATGGTTTGTAGGAGTGTTCATATTTCACCCTCTTGTTTTGAGAGCTGTTCATGGTTTGTAGGAGTGTTCATATTTCTCCCTCTTGATTTGAGAGCTGTTCATGGTTTGTAGGAGTGTTCATATTTCTCCCTCTAGTTTTGAGAGCTGTTCATGGTTTGTAGGAGTGTTCATATTCCTCCCTCTTGTTTTGAGAGCTGTTCATGATTTGTAGGAGTGTTCATATTTCTCCCTCTTGATTTGAGAGCTGTTCATGGTTTGTAGGAGTGTTCATATTTCACCCTTGTTTTGAAAGCTGTTCATGGTTTGTAGGAGTGTTCATATTCCTGCCTCTTGTTTTGAGAGCTGTTCATGGTTTGTAGGAGTGTTCATATTTCACCCTCTTGTTTTGAGAGCTGTTCATGGTTTGTAGGAGTGTTCATATTTCTGCCTCTTATTTTGAGAGCTGTTCATGGTTTGTTTGAGTGTTCATATCTCTGCCTCTTGTTTTGAAAGTTGTTCATGGTTTGTAGGAGTGTTCATATTTCTGCCTCTTGTTTTTTGAGCTGTTCATGGTTTGTAGGAGTATTCATATTTCACCCTATTGTATTGTGAGCTGTTCATGGTTTGTAGGAGTGTTCGCATTTCTGACTCTTATTTTGAAAGCTGTTCATTGTTTGTAGGAGTGTTCATATTTCTGTCTCTTGTTTTTTGAGCTGTTCGTGGTTTGTAGGAGTGTTCATATTTCTGTCACTTATTTTGAGAGCTGTTCGTGGTTTGTAGGAGTGTTCATATTTCTCCCTCTTGATTTGAGAGCTGTTCATGGTTTGTAGGAGTGTTCATATTTCTCCCTCTTGTTTTGAGAGCTGTTCATGGATTGTAGGAGTGTTCATATTCTTCCCTCTTGTTTTGAGAGCTGTTCATGGTTTGTAGTAGTGTTCATATTTCACCCTCTTGATTTGAAAGTTGTTCATGGTTTGTAGGAGTGTTCATATTTCTCCCTCTTGATTTGAGAGCTGTTCATGGTTTGTAGCAGTGGTCATATTTCTCCCTCTTGTTTTGAAAGCTGTTCATGGTTTGTAAGAGTGTTCATATTCCTCCCTCTTGTTTTGAGAGCTGTTCATGGTTTGTAGGAGTGTTCATATTTCACCCTCTTGTTTTGAGAGCTGTTCATGGTTTGTAGGAGTGTTCATATTTCTCCCTCTTGTTTTGAGAGCTGTTCATGGTTTGTAGGAGTGTTCATATTTCTCCCTCTAGTTTTGAGAGCTGTTCATGGTTTGTAGGAGTGTTCATATTCCTCCCTCTTGTTTTGAGAGCTGTTCATGATTTGTAGGAGTGTTCATATTTCTCCCTCTTGATTTGAGAGCTGTTCATGGTTTGTAGGAGTGTTCATATTTCACCCTTGTTTTGAAAGCTGTTCATGGTTTGTAGGAGTGTTCATATTCCTGCCTCTTGTTTTGAGAGCTGTTCATGGTTTGTAGGAGTGTTCATATTTCACCCTCTTGTTTTGAGAGCTGTTCATGGTTTGTAGGAGTGTTCATATTTCTGCCTCTTATTTTGAGAGCTGTTCATGGTTTGTTTGAGTGTTCATATCTCTGCCTCTTGTTTTGAAAGTTGTTCATGGTTTGTAGGAGTGTTCATATTTCTGCCTCTTGTTTTTTGAGCTGTTCATGGTTTGTAGGAATGCTCATATTTCACCCTCTTGTTTTGTGAGCTGTTCATGGTTTGTAGGAGTGTTCATATTTCTCCATCTTGTTTTGAGAGCTGTTCATGGATTGTAGGAGTGTTCATATTCTTCCCTCTTGTTTTGAGAGCTGTTCATGGTTTGTAGTAGTGTTTATATTTCACCCTCTTGATTTGAGAGTTGTTCATGGTTTGTAGGAGTGTTCATATTTCTCCCTCTTGATTTGAGAGCTGTTCATGGTTTGTAGCAGTGGTCATATTTCTCCCTCTTGTTTTGAAAGCTGTTCATGGTTTGTAAGAGTGTTCATATTCCTCCCTCTTGTTTTGAGAGCTGTTCATTGTTTGTAGGAGTGTTCATATTTCACCCTCTTGTTTTGAGAGTTGTTCATGGTTTGTAGGAGTGTTCATATTTCTCCCTCTTGATTTGAGAGCTGTTCATGGTTTGTAGGAGTGTTCATATTTCTCCCTCTTGATTTGAGAGTTGATCATGGTTTGTAGGAGTGTTCATATTCCCCCCTCTTGTGTTGAGAGCTGTTCAAGATTTGTAGGAGTGTTCATATTTCTCCCTCTTGATTTGAGAGCTGTTCATGGTTTGTAGGAGTGTTCATATTTCTCCCTCTTGTTTTGAGAGCTGTTCATGGTTTGTAGGAGTGTTCATATTCTTCCCTCTTGTTTTGAGAGCTGTTCATGGTTTGTAGTAGTGTTCATATTTCACCCTCTTGATTTGAGAGTTGTTCATGGTTTGTAGGAGTGTTCATATTTCTCCCTCTTGATTTGAGAGCTGTTCATGGTTTGTAGCAGTGGTCATATTTCTCCTTCTTGTTTTGAGAGCTGTTCATGGTTTGTAAGAGTGTTCATATTCCTCCCTCTTGTTTTGAGAGCTGTTCATGGTTTGTAGGAGTGTTCATATTTCACCCTCTTGTTTTGAGAGCTGTTCATGGTTTGTAGGAGTGTTCATATTTCTCCCTCTTGATTTGAGAGCTGTTCATGGTTTGTAGGAGTGTTCATATTTCTCCCTCTAGTTTTGAGAGCTGTTCATGGTTTGTAGGAGTGTTCATATTCCTCCCTCTTGTTTTGAGAGCTGTTCATGATTTGTAGGAGTGTTCATATTTCTCCCTCTTGATTTGAGAGCTGTTCATGGTTTGTAGGAGTGTTCATATTTCACCCTTGTTTTGAAAGCTGTTCATGGTTTGTAGGAGTGTTCATATTCCTGCCTCTTGTTTTGAGAGCTGTTCATGGTTTGTAGGAGTGTTCATATTTCACCCTCTTGTTTTGAGAGCTGTTCATGGTTTGTAGGAGTGTTCATATTTCTGCCTCTTATTTTGAGAGCTGTTCATGGTTTGTTTGAGTGTTCATATCTCTGCCTCTTGTTTTGAAAGTTGTTCATGGTTTGTAGGAGTGTTCATATTTCTGCCTCTTGTTTTTTGAGCTGTTCATGGTTTGTAGGAGTATTCATATTTCACCCTATTGTATTGTGAGCTGTTCATGGTTTGTAGGAGTGTTCGCATTTCTGACTCTTATTTTGAAAGCTGTTCATTGTTTGTAGGAGTGTTCATATTTCTGTCTCTTGTTTTTTGAGCTGTTCGTGGTTTGTAGGAGTGTTCATATTTCTGTCACTTATTTTGAGAGCTGTTCGTGGTTTGTAGGAGTGTTCATATTTCTCCCTCTTGATTTGAGAGCTGTTCATGGTTTGTAGGAGTGTTCATATTTCTCCCTCTTGTTTTGAGAGCTGTTCATGGATTGTAGGAGTGTTCATATTCTTCCCTCTTGTTTTGAGAGCTGTTCATGGTTTGTAGTAGTGTTCATATTTCACCCTCTTGATTTGAAAGTTGTTCATGGTTTGTAGGAGTGTTCATATTTCTCCCTCTTGATTTGAGAGCTGTTCATGGTTTGTAGCAGTGGTCATATTTCTCCCTCTTGTTTTGAAAGCTGTTCATGGTTTGTAAGAGTGTTCATATTCCTCCCTCTTGTTTTGAGAGCTGTTCATGGTTTGTAGGAGTGTTCATATTTCACCCTCTTGTTTTGAGAGCTGTTCATGGTTTGTAGGAGTGTTCATATTTCTCCCTCTTGTTTTGAGAGCTGTTCATGGTTTGTAGGAGTGTTCATATTTCTCCCTCTAGTTTTGAGAGCTGTTCATGGTTTGTAGGAGTGTTCATATTCCTCCCTCTTGTTTTGAGAGCTGTTCATGATTTGTAGGAGTGTTCATATTTCTCCCTCTTGATTTGAGAGCTGTTCATGGTTTGTAGGAGTGTTCATATTTCACCCTTGTTTTGAAAGCTGTTCATGGTTTGTAGGAGTGTTCATATTCCTGCCTCTTGTTTTGAGAGCTGTTCATGGTTTGTAGGAGTGTTCATATTTCACCCTCTTGTTTTGAGAGCTGTTCATGGTTTGTAGGAGTGTTCATATTTCTGCCTCTTATTTTGAGAGCTGTTCATGGTTTGTTTGAGTGTTCATATCTCTGCCTCTTGTTTTGAAAGTTGTTCATGGTTTGTAGGAGTGTTCATATTTCTGCCTCTTGTTTTTTGAGCTGTTCATGGTTTGTAGGAATGCTCATATTTCACCCTCTTGTTTTGTGAGCTGTTCATGGTTTGTAGGAGTGTTCATATTTCTCCATCTTGTTTTGAGAGCTGTTCATGGATTGTAGGAGTGTTCATATTCTTCCCTCTTGTTTTGAGAGCTGTTCATGGTTTGTAGTAGTGTTTATATTTCACCCTCTTGATTTGAGAGTTGTTCATGGTTTGTAGGAGTGTTCATATTTCTCCCTCTTGATTTGAGAGCTGTTCATGGTTTGTAGCAGTGGTCATATTTCTCCCTCTTGTTTTGAAAGCTGTTCATGGTTTGTAAGAGTGTTCATATTCCTCCCTCTTGTTTTGAGAGCTGTTCATTGTTTGTAGGAGTGTTCATATTTCACCCTCTTGTTTTGAGAGCTGTTCATGGTTTGTAGGAGTGTTCATATTTCTCCCTCTTGTTTTGAGAGCTGTTCATGGTTTGTAGGAGTGTTCATATTTCTCCCTCTAGTTTTGAGAGCTGTTCATGGTTTGTAGGAGTGTTCATATTCCTCCCTCTTGTTTTGAGAGCTGTTCATGATTTGTAGGAGTGTTCATATTTCTCCCTCTTGATTTGAGAGCTGTTCATGGTTTGTAGGAGTGTTCATATTTCACCCTTGTTTTGAAAGCTGTTCATGGTTTGTAGGAGTGTTCATATTTCACCCTCTTGTTTTGTGAGCTGTTCATGGTTTGTAGGAGTGTTCATATTTCACCCTCTTGTTTTGAAAGCTGTTCATGGTTTGTAGGAGTGTTCATATTTCTGCCACTTATTTTGAGAGCTGTTCGTGGTTTGTAGGAGTGTTCATATTTCACCCTCTTGTTTTGTGAGCTGTTCATGGTTTGTAGGAGTGTTCGTATTTCTGCCTCTTATTTTGAAAGCTGTTCATGGTTTGTAGGAGTGTTCATATTTCTGTCTCTTGTTTTTTGAGCTGTTCGTGGTTTGTAGGAGTGTTCATATTTCTGCCACTTATTTTGAGAGCTGTTCATGGTTTGTAGGAGTGTTCGTTTTTTTGCCTCTTGTATTTTTGAGGTGTTCATGGTTTGTAGGAGTGTTCGTATTTCTGTCTCTTGTTTTGAGAGCTGTTCGTGGTTTGTAAGAGTGTTCATATTTCTGCCTCTTGCTTTGAGAGCTGTTCGTGGTTTGTAAGAGTTTTCGTATTTCTGCCTCTTATTTTGTGAACTGTTCATGATTTGTAGGAGTGTTCATATTTCTACCTCTTATTTTGAGAGTTGATCGTGGTTTGTAGGAGTGTTCATATTTCTGCCTCTTGTTTTGAGAGCTGTTCGTGGTTTGTAGGAGTGTTCATATTTCTGCCTCTTGTTTTGTGAGCTGTTCATGATTTGTAGGAGAGTTCATATTTCTGCCTCTTGTTTTGAGAGCTGTTCATGGTTTGTAGGAGTGTTCATATTTCTGCCTCTTGTTTTTTTAGCTGTTCATGGTTTGTAGGAGTGTTCATATTTCACCCTCTTGTTTTGTGAGCTGTTCATGGTTTGTAGGAGTGTTCGTATTTCTGCCTCTTATTTTGAAAGCTGTTCATTGTTTGTAGGAGTGTTCATATTTCTGTCTCTTGTTTTTTGAGCTGTTCGTGGTTTGTAGGAGTGTTCATATTTCTGCCACTTATTTTGAGAGCTGTTCATGGTTTGTAGGAGTGTTCGTTTTTTTGCCTCTTGTATTTTTGAGGTGTTCATGGTTTGTAGGAGTGTTCGTATTTCTGTCTCTTGTTTTGAGAGCTGTTCGTGGTTTGTAAGAGTGTTCATATTTCTGCCTCTTGCTTTGAGAGCTGTTCGTGGTTTGTAAGAGTGTTCGTATTTCTGCCTCTTATTTTGTGAACTGTTCATGATTTGTAGGAGTGTTCATATTTCTACCTCTTATTTTGAGAGTTGATCGTGGTTTGTAGGAGTGTTCATATTTCTGCCTCTTGTTTTGAGAGCTGTTCGTGGTTTGTAGGAGTGTTCATATTTCTGCCTCTTGTTTTGTGAGCTGTTCATGATTTGTAGGAGAGTTCATATTTCTGCCTCTTGTTTTGAGAGCTGTTCATGGTTTGTAGGAGTGTTCATATTTCTGCCTCTTGTTTTTTTAGCTGTTCATGGTTTGTAGGAGTGTTCATATTTCACCCTCTTGTTTTGTGAGCTGTTCATGGTTTGTAGGAGTGTTCGTATTTATGCCTCTTATTTTGAAAGCTGTTCATTGTTTGTAGGAGTGTTCATATTTCTGTCTCTTGTTTTTTGAGCTGTTCGTGGTTTGTAGGAGTGTTCATATTTCTGTCACTTATTTTGAGAGCTGTTCGTGGTTTGTAGGAGTGTTCATATTTCACCCTCTTGTTTTGTGAGCTGTTCATGGTTTGTAGGAGTGTTCATATTCCTCTCTTGTTTTGAGAGTTGTTCATGGTTTGTAGGAGTGTTCATATTCCTCCCTCTTGTTTTGAGAGTTATTCATGGTTTGTAGGAGTGTTCATATTCCTCCCTCTTGTTTTGAGAGTTGTTCATGGTTTGTATGAGTGTTCATATTCCTCCCTCTTGTTTTGAGAGCTGTTCATGGTTTGTAGGAGTGTTCATATTCCTCCCTCTTGTTTTGAGAGTTGTTCATGGTTTGTAGGAGTGTTCATATTCCTCCCTCTTGTTGTGAGAGTTGTTCATGGATTGTAGGAGTGTTAATATTCCTCCCTCTTGTTTTGAGAGCTGTTCATGGTTTGTAGGAGTGTTCATATTTCTGCCTCTTGTTTTTTTAGCTGTTCATGGTTTGTAGGAATGTTCATATTTCACCCTCTTGTTTTGTGAGCTGTTCATGGTTTGTAGGAGTGTTCGTATTTATGCCTCTTATTTTGAAAGCTGTTCATTGTTTGTAGGAGTGTTCATATTTCTGTCTCTTGTTTTTTGAGCTGTTCGTGGTTTGTAGGAGTGTTCATATTTCTGTCACTTATTTTGAGAGCTGTTCGTGGTTTGTAGGAGTGTTCATATTTCACCCTCTTGTTTTGTGAGCTGTTCATGGTTTGTAGGAGTGTTCATATTCCTCCCTCTTGTTTTGAGAGTTGTTCATGGTTTGTATGAGTGTTCATATTCCTCCCTCTTGTTTTGAGAGCTGTTCATGGTTTGTAGGAGTGTTCATATTCCTCCCTCTTGTTTTGAGAGTTGTTCATGGTTTGTAGGAGTGTTCATATTCCTCCCTCTTGTTGTGAGAGTTGTTCATGGATTGTAGGAGTGTTAATATTCCTCCCTCTTGTTTTGAGAGCTGTTCATGGTTTGTAGGAGTGTTCATATTTCACCCTCTTGTTTTGAGAGCTGTTCGTGGTTTGTAGGAGTGTTCATATTTCACCCTCTTGATTTGAGAGTTGTTCATGGTTTGTAGGAGTGTTCATATTTCTCCCTCTTGATTTGAGAGCTGTTCATGGTTTGTAGGAGTGTTCATATTTCTGCCTCTTGTTTTGAGAGCTGTTCATGGTTTGTAGGAGTGTTCATATTCCTCCCTCTTGTTTTGAGAGCTGTTCATGGTTTGTAGGAGTGTTCATATTTCACCCTCTTGTTTTGAGAGCTGTTCATGGTTTGTAGGAGTGTTCATATTTCTCCCTCTTGATTTGAGAGCTGTTCATGGTTTGTAGGAGTGTTCATATTTCTCCCTCTTGATTTGAGAGCTGTTCATGGTTTGTAGGAGTGTTCATATTTCTCCCTCTTGATTTGAGAGTTGATCATGGTTTGTAGGAGTGTTCATATTCCCCCCTCTTGTGTTGAGAGCTGTTCATGATTTGTAGGAGTGGTCATATTTCTCCCTCTTGTTTTGAGAGCTGTTCATGGTTTGTAGGAGTGTTCATATTCCTCCCTCTTGTTTTGAGAGCTGTTCATGGTTTGTAGGAGTGTTCATATTTCACCCTCTTGTTTTGAGGGCTGTTCATGGTTTGTAGGAGTATTCATATTTCTCCCTCTTGATTTGAGAGCTGTTCATGGTTTGTAGGAGTGTTCATATTCCTCCCTCTTGTTTTGAGAGCTGTTCATGGTTTGTAGGAGTGTTCATATTCCTCCCTCTTGTTTTGAGAGCTGTTCATGGTTTGTAGGAGTGTTCATATTTCACCCTCTTGTTTTGAGAGCTGTTCATGGTTTGTAGGAGTGTTCATATTTCTCCCTCTTGATTTGAGAGCTGTTCATGGTTTGTAGGAGTGTTCATATTTCTCCCTCTTGTTTTTGAGAGCTGTTCATGGTTTGTAGAAGTGTTCATATTCCTCCCTCTTGTTTTGAGAGCTGTTCATGATTTGTAGGAGTGTTCATATTTCTCCCTCTTGATTTGAGAGCTGTTCATGGTTTGTAGGAGTGTTCATATTTCACCCTTGTTTTGAGAGCTGTTCATGGTTTGTAGGAGTGTTCATATTCCTGCCTATTGTTTTGAGAGCTGTTCATGGTTTGTAGAAGTGTTCATATTTCACCCTCTTGATTTGAGAGTTGTTCATGGTTTGTAGGAGTGTTCATATTTCTCCCTCTTGATTTGAGAGCTGTTCATGGTTTGTAGGAGTGTTCATATTTCTCCCTCTTGATTTGAGAGTTGATCATGGTTTGTAGGAGTGTTCATATTCCCCCCTCTTGTGTTGAGAGCTGTTCATGATTTGTAGGAGTGGTCATATTTCTCCCTCTTGTTTTGAGAGCTGTTCATGGTTTGTAGGAGTGTTCATATTCATCCCTCTTGTTTTGAGAGCTGTTCATGGTTTGTAGGAGTGTTCATATTTCACCCTCTTGTTTTGAGAGCTGTTCATGGTTTGTAGGAGTGTTCATATTTCTCCCTCTTGATTTGAGAGCTGTTCATGGTTTGTAGGAGTGTTCATATTCCTCCCGCTTGTTTTGAGAGCTGTTCATGGTTTGTAGGAGTGTTCATATTTCACCCTCTTGTTTTGAGAGTTGTTCGTGGTTTGTAGGAGTGTTCATATTTCTCCCTCTTGATTTGAGAGTTGTTCATGGTTTGTAGGAGTGTTCATATTTCTCCCTCTTGATTTGAGAGCTGTTCATGGTTTGTAGGAGTGGTCATATTTCTCCCTCTTGTTTTGAGAGCTGTTCATGGTTTGTAGGAGTGTTCATATTCCTCCCTCTTGTTTTGAGAGCTGTTCATGGTTTGTAGGAGTGTTCATATTTCACCCTCTTGTTTTGAGAGCTGTTCATGGTTTGTAGGAGTGTTCATATTTCTCCCTCTTGATTTGAGAGCTGTTCATGGTTTGTAGGAGTGTTCATATTTCTCCCTCTTGTTTTGAGAGCTGTTCATGGTTTGTAGGAGTGTTCATATTCCTCACTCTTGTTTTGAGAGCTGTTCATGGTTTGTAGGAGTGTTCATATTTCACCCTCTTGTTTTGAGAGCTGTTCATTGTTTGTAGGAGTGTTCATATTTCTCCCTCTTGATTTGAGAGCTGTTCATGGTTTGTAGGAGTGTTCATATTTCTCCCTCTTGATTTGAGAGTTGATCATGGTTTGTAGGAGTGTTCATATTCCCCCCTCTTGTGTTGAGAGCTGTTCATGATTTGTAGGAGTGGTCATATTTCTCCCTCTTGTTTTGAGAGCTGTTCATGGTTTGTAGGAGTGTTCATATTCCTCCCTCTTGTTTTGAGAGCTGTTCATGGTTTGTAGGAGTGTTCATATTTCACCCTCTTGTTTTGAGAGCTGTTCATGGTTTGTAGGAGTGTTCATATTTCTCCCTCTTGATTTGAGAGCTGTTCATGGTTTGTAGGAGTGTTCATATTCCTCCCTCTTGTTTTGAGAGCTGTTCATGGTTTGTAGGAGTGTTCATATTTCACCCTCTTGTTTTGAGAGTTGTTCGTGGTTTGTAGGAGTGTTCATATTTCTCCCTCTTGATTTGAGAGTTGTTCATGGTTTGTAGGAGTGTTCATATTTCTCCCTCTTGATTTGAGAGCTGTTCATGGTTTGTAGGAGTGGTCATATTTCTCCCTCTTGTTTTGAGAGCTGTTCATGGTTTGTAGGAGTGTTCATATTCCTCCCTCTTGTTTTGAGAGCTGTTCATGGTTTGTAGGAGTGTTCATATTTCACCCTCTTGTTTTGAGAGCTGTTCATGGTTTGTAGGAGTGTTCATATTTCTCCCTCTTGTTTTGAGAGCTGTTCATGGTTTGTAGGAGTGTTCATATTTCTCCCTCTTGATTTGAGAGCTGTTCATGGTTTGTAGGAGTGTTCATATTCCTCCCTCTTGTTTTGAGAGCTGTTCATGGTTTGTAGGAGTGTTCATATTCCTCCCTCTTGTTTTGAGAGCTGTTCATGGTTTGTAGGAGTGTTCATATTTCACCCTCTTGTTTTGAGAGCTGTTCATGGTTTGTAGGAGTGTTCATATTTCTTCCTCTTGATTTGAGAGCTGTTCATGGTTTGTAGGAGTGTTCATATTTCTCCCTCTTGTTTTTGAGAGCTGTTCATGGTTTGTAGAAGTGTTCATATTCCTCCCTCTTGTTTTGAGAGCTGTTCATGATTTGTAGGAGTGTTCATATTTCTCCCTCTTGATTTGAGAGCTGTTCATGGTTTGTAGGAGTGTTCATATTTCACCCTTGTTTTGAGAGCTGTTCATGGTTTGTAGGAGTGTTCATATTCCTGCCTCTTGTTTTGAGAGCTGTTCATGGTTTGTAGAAGTGTTCATATTTCACCCTCTTGATTTGAGAGTTGTTCATGGTTTGTAGGAGTGTTCATATTCCCCCCTCTTGTGTTGAGAGCTGTTCATGATTTGTAGGAGTGGTCATATTTCTCCCTCTTGTTTTGAGAGCTGTTCATGGTTTGTAGGAGTGTTCATATTCCTCCCTCTTGTTTTGAGAGCTGTTCATGGTTTGTAGGAGTGTTCATATTTCACCCTCTTGTTTTGAGAGCTGTTCATGGTTTGTAGGAGTGTTCATATTTCTCCCTCTTGATTTGAGAGCTGTTCATGGTTTGTAGGAGTGTTCATATTCCTCCCTCTTGTTTTGAGAGCTGTTCATGGTTTGTAGGAGTGTTCATATTTCACCCTCTTGTTTTGAGAGTTGTTCGTGGTTTGTAGGAGTGTTCATATTTCTCCCTCTTGATTTGAGAGTTGTTCATGGTTTGTAGGAGTGTTCATATTTCTCCCTCTTGATTTGAGAGCTGTTCATGGTTTGTAGGAGTGGTCATATTTCTCCCTCTTGTTTTGAGAGCTGTTCATGGTTTGTAGGAGTGTTCATATTCCTCACTCTTGTTTTGAGAGCTGTTCATGGTTTGTAGGAGTGTTCATATTTCACCCTCTTGTTTTGAGAGCTGTTCATGGTTTGTAGGAGTGTTCATATTTCTCCCTCTTGATTTGAGAGCTGTTCATGGTTTGTAGGAGTGTTCATATTTCTCCCTCTTGTTTTGAGAGCTGTTCATGGTTTGTAGGAGTGTTCATATTCCTCACTCTTGTTTTGAGAGCTGTTCATGGTTTGTAGGAGTGTTCATATTTCACCCTCTTGTTTTGAGAGCTGTTCATGGTTTGTAGGAGTGTTCATATTTCTCCCTCTTGATTTGAGAGCTGTTCATGGTTTGTAGGAGTGGTCATATTTCTCCCTCTTGTTTTGAGAGCTGTTCATGGTTTGTAGGAGTGTTCATATTCCTCCCTCTTGTTTTGAGAGCTGTTCATGGTTTGTAGGAGTGTTCATATTTCACCCTCTTGTTTTGAGAGCTGTTCATGGTTTGTAGGAGTGTTCATATTTCTCCCTCTTGATTTGAGAGCTGTTCATGGTTTGTAGGAGTGTTCATATTTCTCCCTCTTGATTTGAGAGTTGATCATGGTTTGTAGGAGTGTTCATATTCCCCCCTCTTGTGTTGAGAGCTGTTCATGATTTGTAGGAGTGGTCATATTTCTCCCTCTTGTTTTGAGAGCTGTTCATGGTTTGTAGGAGTGTTCATATTCCTCCCTCTTGTTTTGAGAGCTGTTCATGGTTTGTAGGAGTGTTCATATTTCACCCTCTTGTTTTGAGAGCTGTTCATGGTTTGTAGGAGTGTTCATATTTCTCCCTCTTGATTTGAGAGCTGTTCATGGTTTGTAGGAGTGTTCATATTCCTCCCTCTTGTTTTGAGAGCTGTTCATGGTTTGTAGGAGTGTTCATATTCCTCCCTCTTGTTTTGAGAGCTGTTCATGGTTTGTAGGAGTGTTCATATTTCACCCTCTTGTTTTGAGAGCTGTTCATGGTTTGTAGGAGTGTTCATATTTCTTCCTCTTGATTTGAGAGCTGTTCATGGTTTGTAGGAGTGTTCATATTTCTCCCTCTTGTTTTTGAGAGCTGTTCATGGTTTGTAGAAGTGTTCATATTCCTCCCTCTTGTTTTGAGAGCTGTTCATGATTTGTAGGAGTGTTCATATTTCTCCCTCTTGATTTGAGAGCTGTTCATGGTTTGTAGGAGTGTTCATATTTCACCCTTGTTTTGAGAGCTGTTCATGGTTTGTAGGAGTGTTCATATTCCTGCCTCTTGTGTTGAGAGCTGTTCATGATTTGTAGGAGTGGTCATATTTCTCCCTCTTGTTTTGAGAGCTGTTCATGGTTTGTAGGAGTGTTCATATTCCTCCCTCTTGTTTTGAGAGCTGTTCATGGTTTGTAGGAGTGTTCATATTTCTCCCTCTTGATTTGAGAGCTGTTCATGGTTTGTAGGAGTGTTCATATTCCTCCCTCTTGTTTTGAGAGCTGTTCATGGTTTGTAGGAGTGTTCATATTTCACCCTCTTGTTTTGAGAGTTGTTCGTGGTTTGTAGGAGTGTTCATATTTCTCCCTCTTGATTTGAGAGTTGTTCATGGTTTGTAGGAGTGTTCATATTTCTCCCTCTTGATTTGAGAGCTGTTCATGGTTTGTAGGAGTGGTCATATTTCTCCCTCTTGTTTTGAGAGCTGTTCATGGTTTGTAGGAGTGTTCATATTCCTCCCTCTTGTTTTGAGAGCTGTTCATGGTTTGTAGGAGTGTTCATATTTCACCCTCTTGTTTTGAGAGCTGTTCATGGTTTGTAGGAGTGTTCATATTTCTCCCTCTTGATTTGAGAGCTGTTCATGGTTTGTAGGAGTGTTCATATTTCTCCCTCTTGTTTTGAGAGCTGTTCATGGTTTGTAGGAGTGTTCATATTCCTCACTCTTGTTTTGAGAGCTGTTCATGGTTTGTAGGAGTGTTCATATTTCACCCTCTTGTTTTGAGAGCTGTTCATGGTTTGTAGGAGTGTTCATATTTCTCCCTCTTGATTTGAGAGCTGTTCATGGTTTGTAGGAGTGTTCATATTTCTCCCTCTTGATTTGAGAGTTGATCATGGTTTGTAGGGGTGTTCATATTCCCCCCTCTTGTGTTGAGAGCTGTTCATGATTTGTAGGAGTGGTCATATTTCTCCCTCTTGTTTTGAGAGCTGTTCATGGTTTGTAGGAGTGTTCATATTCCTCCCTCTTGTTTTGAGAGCTGTTCATGGTTTGTAGGAGTGTTCATATTTCACCCTCTTGTTTTGAGAGCTGTTCATGGTTTGTAGGAGTGTTCATATTTCTTCCTCTTGATTTGAGAGCTGTTCATGGTTTGTAGGAGTGTTCATATTTCTCCCTCTTGTTTTTGAGAGCTGTTCATGGTTTGTAGAAGTGTTCATATTCCTCCCTCTTGTTTTGAGAGCTGTTCATGATTTGTAGGAGTGTTCATATTTCTCCCTCTTGATTTGAGAGCTGTTCATGGTTTGTAGGAGTGTTCATATTTCACCCTTGTTTTGAGAGCTGTTCATGGTTTGTAGGAGTGTTCATGTTCCTGCCTCTTGTTTTGAGAGCTGTTCATGGTTTGTAGAAGTGTTCATATTTCACCCTCTTGATTTGAGAGTTGTTCATGGTTTGTAGGAGTGTTCATATTCCCCCCTCTTGTGTTGAGAGCTGTTCATGATTTGTAGGAGTGGTCATATTTCTCCCTCTTGTTTTGAGAGCTGTTCATGGTTTGTAGGAGTGTTCATATTCCTCCCTCTTGTTTTGAGAGCTGTTCATGGTTTGTAGGAGTGTTCATATTTCTCCCTCTTGATTTGAGAGCTGTTCATGGTTTGTAGGAGTGTTCATATTCCTCCCTCTTGTTTTGAGAGCTGTTCATGGTTTGTAGGAGTGTTCATATTTCACCCTCTTGTTTTGAGAGTTGTTCGTGGTTTGTAGGAGTGTTCATATTTCTCCCTCTTGATTTGAGAGTTGTTCATGGTTTGTAGGAGTGTTCATATTTCTCCCTCTTGATTTGAGAGCTGTTCATGGTTTGTAGGAGTGGTCATATTTCTCCCTCTTGTTTTGAGAGCTGTTCATGGTTTGTAGGAGTGTTCATATTCCTCCCTCTTGTTTTGAGAGCTGTTCATGGTTTGTAGGAGTGTTCATATTTCACCCTCTTGTTTTGAGAGCTGTTCATGGTTTGTAGGAGTGTTCATATTTCTCCCTCTTGATTTGAGAGCTGTTCATGGTTTGTAGGAGTGTTCATATTTCTCCCTCTTGTTTTGAGAGCTGTTCATGGTTTGTAGGAGTGTTCATATTCCTCACTCTTGTTTTGAGAGCTGTTCATGGTTTGTAGGAGTGTTCATATTTCACCCTCTTGTTTTGAGAGCTGTTCATGGTTTGTAGGAGTGTTCATATTTCTCCCTCTTGATTTGAGAGCTGTTCATGGTTTGTAGGAGTGTTCATATTTCTCCCTCTTGATTTGAGAGTTGATCATGGTTTGTAGGGGTGTTCATATTCCCCCCTCTTGTGTTGAGAGCTGTTCATGATTTGTAGGAGTGGTCATATTTCTCCCTCTTGTTTTGAGAGCTGTTCATGGTTTGTAGGAGTGTTCATATTCCTCCCTCTTGTTTTGAGAGCTGTTCATGGTTTGTAGGAGTGTTCATATTTCACCCTCTTGTTTTGAGAGCTGTTCATGGTTTGTAGGAGTGTTCATATTTCTCCCTCTTGATTTGAGAGCTGTTCATGGTTTGTAGGAGTGTTCATATTCCTCCCTCTTGTTTTGAGAGCTGTTCATGGTTTGTAGGAGTGTTCACATTTCACCCTCTTGTTTTGAGAGTTGTTCGTGGTTTGTAGGAGTGTTCATATTTCTCCCTCTTGATTTGAGAGTTGTTCATGGTTTGTAGGAGTGTTCATATTTCTCCCTCTTGATTTGAGAGCTGTTCATGGTTTGTAGGAGTGGTCATATTTCTCCCTCTTGTTTTGAGAGCTGTTCATGGTTTGTAGGAGTGTTCATATTCCTCCCTCTTGTTTTGAGAGCTGTTCATGGTTTGTAGGAGTGTTCATATTTCACCCTCTTGTTTTGAGAGCTGTTCATGGTTTGTAGGAGTGTTCATATTTCTCCCTCTTGATTTGAGAGCTGTTCATGGTTTGTAGGAGTGTTCATATTTCTCCCTCTTGTTTTGAGAGCTGTTCATGGTTTGTAGGAGTGTTCATATTCCTCCCTCTTGTTTTGAGAGCTGTTCATGGTTTGTAGGAGTGTTCATATTTCACCCTCTTGTTTTGAGAGCTGTTCATGGTTTGTAGGAGTGTTCATATTTCTCCCTCTTGATTTGAGAGCTGTTCATGGTTTGTAGGAGTGTTCATATTTCTGCCTCTTGTTTTGAGAGCTGTTCATGGTTTGTAGGAGTGTTCATATTCCTCCCTCTTGTTTTGAGAGCTTTTCATGGTTTGTAGGAGTGTTCATATTCCTCCCTCTTGTTTTGAGAGCTGTTCATGGTTTGTAGGAGTGTTCATATTTCACCCTCTTGTTTTGAGAGCTGTTCATGGTTTGTAGGAGTGTTCATATTTCTCACTCTTGATTTGAGAGCTGTTCATGGTTTGTAGGAGTGTTCATATTTCTCCCTCTTGTTTTGAGAGCTGTTCATGGTTTGTAGGAGTGTTCATATTCCTCACTCTTGTTTTGAGAGCTGTTCATGGTTTGTAGGAGTGTTCATATTTCACCCTCTTGTTTTGAGAGCTGTTCATGGTTTGTAGGAGTGTTCATATTTCTCCCTCTTGATTTGAGAGCTGTTCATGGTTTGTAGGAGTGTTCATATTTCTCCCTCTTGATTTGAGAGTTGATCATGGTTTGTAGGGGTGTTCATATTCCCCCCTCTTGTGTTGAGAGCTGTTCATGATTTGTAGGAGTGGTCATATTTCTCCCTCTTGTTTTGAGAGCTGTTCATGGTTTGTAGGAGTGTTCATATTCCTCCCTCTTGTTTTGAGAGCTGTTCATGGTTTGTAGGAGTGTTCATATTTCACCCTCTTGTTTTGAGAGCTGTTCATGGTTTGTAGGAGTGTTCATATTTCTCCCTCTTGATTTGAGAGCTGTTCATGGTTTGTAGGAGTGTTCATATTCCTCCCTCTTGTTTTGAGAGCTGTTCATGGTTTGTAGGAGTGTTCATATTTCACCCTCTTGTTTTGAGAGTTGTTCGTGGTTTGTAGGAGTGTTCATATTTCTCCCTCTTGATTTGAGAGTTGTTCATGGTTTGTAGGAGTGTTCATATTTCTCCCTCTTGATTTGAGAGCTGTTCATGGTTTGTAGGAGTGGTCATATTTCTCCCTCTTGTTTTGAGAGCTGTTCATGGTTTGTAGGAGTGTTCATATTCCTCCCTCTTGTTTTGAGAGCTGTTCATGGTTTGTAGGAGTGTTCATATTTCACCCTCTTGTTTTGAGAGCTGTTCATGGTTTGTAGGAGTGTTCATATTTCTCCCTCTTGATTTGAGAGCTGTTCATGGTTTGTAGGAGTGTTCATATTTCTCCCTCTTGTTTTGAGAGCTGTTCATGGTTTGTAGGAGTGTTCATATTCCTCACTCTTGTTTTGAGAGCTGTTCATGGTTTGTAGGAGTGTTCATATTTCACCCTCTTGTTTTGAGAGCTGTTCATGGTTTGTAGGAGTGTTCATATTTCTCCCTCTTGATTTGAGAGCTGTTCATGGTTTGTAGGAGTGTTCATATTTCTGCCTCTTGTTTTGAGAGTTGTTCATGGTTTGTAGGAGTGTTCATATTCCTCCCTCTTGTTTTGAGAGCTGTTCATGGTTTGTAGAAGTGTTCATATTTCTCCCTCTTGCTTTGAGAACTGGTCATGGTTTGTTTGAGTGTTCATATTTCTTATGATTGGTTGGATTGTTTTTGTTCATCTGCTCACCCATGACTCATTATTCTCAATGAATGTGGATAAAACCAATGCCCTACTCTTTGTGGCAGACAAATTAAATATTGGATCCAATAATAAGAGATCTGCATTTTTTGAGGATCATCTATAGATAATTACTCCATCATTAATGTTCAGTTTTTGAGATTGTTTTTATATTTACAGGTAATCCAATCAGAAAATATTGTGACCTACTTAATGACGAATGTAAACAAAATAAGGACTCTTTTAAAACTACCATAGGGGCTGTGGTGGTTGTGATTGTATGGTAGTTGGATTTACAACTACCTGTGCAATCAGTGCCTATCACCACTAAAGTTGTGAGTTCAAACCCTGTTCATGGCAAGGTGTACTTGATACAACATTATGTGATAAAGTTTGTCAGTCACTTGCGACAGGTCGGTGGTTTTCTCCGGGTCCTCCGGTTTCCTCCACTAATAAAACTGACTGCCACGATATAACTGAAATATTGTTGAAAGTGGCAGAAAACTTCATAAACCTAAACCTCAACCAACTATATATCATTTAAATTAAAGTTTGGTTCAAATGACCTTTAATTTGTTAATTACTTAAATAAACCATAAAATACATCAAATAAATTAATTTACATAACAAATAAATCTGTTTTATGTTTTTATTATACAATGGGTGAATTGACTGTTACACAATACAATTTACTTTCTGTTGTTACAAAAATATGACTATTTGTCACTTGAATTCCAACAATATTGTCGACAGCATCTAAGGAAATCAACTGTTGCTTAGCAACGGCACCAACTTCCTGTCCTGTTTTCCTGTTCCTCAATGGTGAAGCAATGGCTGATAACTGCCTGTAGATATAAATGTGTCGAACACAATCACAAATAACAACAAAAGAACAATCTGGTGCACACACAGAAAATCGTTTTTGCTGCTTCGAAGCCTGGACATACCCAAATGCATTGAATGTGGCCATGTGATGCCACGGTATGTCGTTCTCCTTGGTGATATTTATAGGTTGTATCATTAGACCGTCTACATCATGTCTCAGACATAATGCTGGGGGGAGGTCAACTTCAAGATTTGACTGGAACAACCACTGATGACTTCCAAGATTTGTCTGAAAATTAAGAATAGGGCAACAAAATTATTATCTGACATTCTACAGTTCACTTTTAAGCTTAAAAATATTTAAAATACCCATACAAAAGGCAATATAAAGATGTGATTCACTAAGACATTTAAGTTATAATGAGGAACTCAATTACAATGATGGAAGAAAGATAACTCTAAATAAAATGGAATTTCAAGAGAAAGTAAAGAAGCACTTGTTGTTTTATGACTGTAAGAGATTCTTGGAATTCTGAATATCTATTTTGGGCAATATTTACAAAAATCAGAATTCATTGTCAGTTTACAACTATCAATTATCCAATTATACCAATCTATAAATTACCTTGTGTGTGCTATATAAATCAATAAATTACCTTGTGTGTACCATATCAATCTATAAATTACATTATGTGTACTATATCAATCTATAAATTAGCTTGTGTGTACTATATCAATCTATAAATTACCTTGTGTGTACTATAACAATTTATAAATTACCTTATGTGTACTATAACAATCTATAAATTACCTTGTGTGTACTATAGCAATCTATAAATTACCTTGTGTGTGCTATAACAATCTATAAATTACCTTGTGTGTACTATACCAATCTATAAATTACCTTGTGTGTACTATATCAATCTATAAATTACCTTGTGTGTGCTATATCAATCTATAAATTACCTTGTGTGTGCTATATCAATCTATAAATTACCTTGTGTGTACTATATCAATCTATAAATTACCTTGTGTGTACTATAACAATCTATAAATTACCTTGTGTGTACTATACCAATCTATAAATTACCTTGTGTGTACTATATCAATCTATAAATTACCTTATGTGTACTATACCAATCTATAAATTACCTTGTGTGTACTATACCAATCTATAAATTACCTTGTGTGTGCTGTAACAATCTATAAATTACCTTGTGTGTACTATAACAATCTATAAATTACCTTGTGTGTACTATATCAATCTATAAATTACCTTGTGTGTACTATATCAATCTATAAATTACCTTGTGTGTACTATATCAATCTATAAATTACCTTATGTGTACTATAACAATCTATAAATTACCTTGTGTGTACTATAACAATCTATAAATTACCTTGTGTGTACTATATCAATCTATAAATTACCTTATGTGTACTATAACAATCTATAAATTACCTTGTGTGTACTATACCAATCTATAAATTACCTTGTGTGTACTATAACAATTCATAAATTACCTTGTGTGTACAATACCAATCTATAAATTACCTTGTGTGTACTATATCAATCTATAAATTACCTTGTGTGTACTATAACAATTCATAAATTACCTTGTGTGTACAATACCAATCTATAAATTACATTGTGTGTACTATACCAATCTATAAATTACCTTGTGTGTGCTGTAACAATCTATAAATTACCTTGTGTGTACTATAACAATCTATAAATTACCTTGTGTGTACTATATCAATCTATAAATTACCTTGTGTGTACTATATCAATCTATAAATTACCTTGTGTGTACTATATCAATCTATAAATTACCTTATGTGTACTATAACAATCTATAAATTACCTTGTGTGTACTATAACAATCTATAAATTACCTTGTGTGTACTATATCAATCTATAAATTACCTTATGTGTACTATAACAATTTATAAATTACCTTGTGTGTACTATAACAATCTATAAATTACCTTGTGTGTACTATATCAATCTATAAATTACCTTGTGTGTACTATATCAATCTATAAATTACCTTGTGTGTACTATATCAATCTATAAATTACCTTGTGTGTACTATAACAATCTATAAATTACCTTGTGTGTACTATAACAATCTATAAATTACCTTGTGTGTAATTTTATGTGAGTTTCCGTCAATCCTTAACAACACAAAGCCATCATCAGGGTACGCATCACATTCCTCCAGTTGTTGGGCATTGAATGGTTGACTATCTGTCTTCTCTGGATCTGGGTTCTAAAACACAGCATATATATGAGTGTATTAATCCATGGAAATCTTGAGATGAATTACTACAAATAATAAATTATATGCATGTGATGTTACCATGTAAATAATATCATGCCACATGTTTGTGTCTGTCCTAAGTCAGGTTTCCAACATTCGTCTGTCAGAGGTTTTTTATGTTCAATGATTTGAGGTGATGTGGTTGTTCGTTTTGTTGATATTGATAGAATTGTTAACCATCACTGTTTAAACTTTTGTTGATATTGATAGAATTGTTGACCATCACTGTTTAAACTTTTGTTGATATTGATAGAATTGTTGACCATCACTGTTTAAACTTTTGTTGATATTGATAGAATTGTTAACCATCACTGTTTAAACTTTTGTTGATATTGATAGAATTGTTGACCATCACTGTTTAAACTTTTGTTGATATTGATAGAATTGTTGACCATCACTGTTTAAACTTTTGTTGATATTGATAGAATTGTTAACCATCACTGTTTAAACTTTTGTTGATATTGATAGAATTGTTGACCATCACTGTTTAAACTTTTGTTGATATTGATAGAATTGTTGACCATCACTGTTTAAACTTTTGTTGATATTGATAGAATTGTTGACCATCACTGTTTAAACTTTATTTTCACAAAATCTTTGGAGTGAAGACTGAAGGCACAGATCAAAATATCATTGCATTGTGACACCTCAAGAATTACAATAACATTTTTTCATCAGCTACTCATCTCAAGGATACATTTTAGTTTAGTTTTCTGGCCAATGAACAGTAAAAAAATACCTGAAACTCATTACTTATAATCTTGTATCATGAAAGCTTTTTTTACAGTAATTTAAAACTGATTTTCAAAATACCTTTTTTGTACTTACCATTTCATATGAAGTAAGACCTGCCAGCCTCTGGTGTATCTCCTCTACAACAGCAGGGTCAGTGGTCAGTTCACCTCTTTTATCACCAATAACAACATTCTGCCACATATCACTGCTTTGTTTACTTAGTGTTAACTCAATCCTACAATAACAAAAACTTCCTCACTGTATCTATATTCTTCTCATTGATTGTGTGGTGTTTAATGCCAACTTTAGCAGTATTTGAGCTATATCATAGCTTGAACAAATTTTAAATAGTAATTTCCTCAACATCTTCTGAAATGAACTAGTTCTTACAATGAGGAGTAACAGATTAGGTAGGTAAAGAAACTTCACTCAGTCTAATATTTAATCACAGATCCAAGAAATTGACATCATTTTGAAAATCAAATACTCTGCTGTTAATTGTTTCCATTATTTTGAAGAAAAGAGTAAAGGGAAATAACTTCTTCAAAACATTTTTTAAAAGTAGATCATTATAAACTTACATCTGTTTTTCCATAATCCATGTACTAGAATCCACATCTACAAATCCATGTAACATTCCCTCTATCAACACTTTTCCATTCTTAATTCCAAACTTGACACTTTTATGGGTCAAGGTCATATAGATGTCTGCTTTCTTAGTGCCCTCTGGTACAGTGAACTGGACATTGACCTCTTCAGAACTTTGATTCCATGTATATTCTGGAGCAGATTCTGTAAATCAAAATCAACATTACTATTTAATACTAATTCTGAAAAATACTATGTCCTTCACTGACTATATAAACACTACCGTGATAAAAATCCAGATTAATTATGATTCTCACATGTTTATTTCCAGACATATTGTGACCATCATTCCAGAGTGATTTTCATGTATTTATACAGAACGTGGTACATTATATAAATCAAAAGTCCCCTTAAAATCTTTGTGTTGTTTCTTTACATATTCATTTGGTGGTAAAATATTAAAGATGACTAGGATTGATTTTGACCTTTGTGAATTGTCCACATTAAGGTCACGTTGCTGAATGCTAGTGACATTGACACCTGGTTACTGACTTATTCTTAGGATTTTGGTAATGTGACATTCAGCAGTCAATAAGGGTTTTTATTTTACTTGGGCATCTAAATAATAAGCTATCTTTATTAGTTAGTCTACAAACCTGGTACTTTGCTTGCATTAGTATTTTCATCTTCAACGGACAGAACTGGTTCCACAGAGTCATAAATAAATTCCACATCTGATTCTGCAGCAACTATCAGGAAATCACCTGATTGGTCCAATGCTGCATAATCAAATGGTTTTCTCCCGTAAAGTCTCCTCTGTCTTTTAATTGACCATGTCTTACAATCTTCTACACACAAAAAAAACCACATATTTAATTTCATTAAATTGTCTGTACAGAATTTTATTATTTTCAATTTGTTATGTGAAACCTGTGACATAACATCAACAATGTCAGGAATTAGCTTGTACAATACTTTATTCAGAAGAAGGAGCTGTTGTGGTTGTGATCGTATGGTAGTTGGATTTACAATTACCAGAGCAATCAGTGCCTATCACCACTAAAGTTGTGAGTTCGAAACCCGTTCATGGCGAGGTGTACTCGATATAACATAATAAAGTTTGTCAGTGACTTGTGACAGGTCGGTGGTTTTCTCCGGGTACTCCGGTTTACTCCACCAATAAAACTGACCACCAAGATATAACTGAAATATTATTGAAAGTTGATAAGATGAATGAATCTCACATAGGTATCTTACATCAAATGAATCTCACATAGGTATCTTACATCAAATGTGTTTGTCACATAGGTATCTTACATCAAATGAATCTCACATAGGTATCTTACATCAAATGAATCTCACATAGGTATCTTACATCAAATGAATCTCACATAGGTATCTTACATCAAATGAATCTCACATAGGTATCTTACATCAAATGAATCTCACATAGGTATCTTACATCAAATGAATCTCACATAGGTATCTTATATCAAATGTGTTTGTCACATAGGTATCTTACATCAAATGAATCTCACATAGGTATCTTACATCAAATGAATCTCACATAGGTATCTTACATCAAATGAATCTCACATAGGTATCTTACATCAAATGAATCTCACATAGGTATCTTACATCAAATGAATCTCACATAGGTATCTTACATCAAATGAATCTCACATAGGTATCTTACATCAAATGAATCTCACATAGGTATCTTACATCAAATGTGTTTGTCACATATGTACAATGATGTATGACATTACAATCCTAAATAACCAGGTTCTTACTATAACTAACATCCATTGGTTTTCTACATAAACAGAAATTCCAATTTCCTCTGTTTTAACTAATCAGGCAAGGAAAATTGTTGAAAATGACATTCAACTAAAATATCTATTCTTTTTTGTTTTATTGTAGTTATGTATGTGGCTGTTAAATTCTAACAGAAAAACACACCTTCAAAGATATTTTGAAAGCTTTTTTTTTCAAAATGAAAAAAATTAAGAAATTCTTAAAAAATTGTGTTTTAGGAGTATCGTTTATGCCTCATTTTACAAACTTGATATTTCATTTTGGAATTATTCTGACAGTGTAGCATTTTTATTTTTCATCTTATTAGCACACATTATGATATTCTAAATAAATTTTTTTATAAAACAAGCTCCCCAGTATGTATCATTCTCTCAATAAAGTAAGATTGTTAGAATGTCCTACCAGAGGTAACAGTGATCCACTCCAGGACAGTAAGGAATGAGGTTTTATACTTTTCTTTTTGCTCATCATTGGTTTCTACAACATGTGAACACAGGCAGTAAATACAATGTGTTTCACCTTCTCTGTGATATACTGCGTAGGTAAGGCTGAATGGCTGGTTGTCTTCAAGAACGTTACACGAGAACACAATCTGGAGAAAATGGTTCAAAACTACTATTATCTTATATTTGAGGTACATAAGGTTGTTTAATTAGGGGAGGAATGTAACAGAAACATTGTCTACTTACACTTAATGATTCCAAATGCAAAATTACTCTGTAATGCAAGGAAAAATATTAAACATTTCAATGAGATGACAATGAGATGACAAAGAGATGACAATGAGATGACAATGAGATGACAAAGAGATGACAATGAGATGACAATGAGATGACAAAGAGATGACAATGAGATGACAATGAGATGACAATGAGATGACAAAGAGATGACAATGAGATGACAATGAGATGACAAAGAGATGACAATGAGATGACAATGAGATGACAAAGAGATGACAATGAGATGACAAAGAGATGACAATGAGATGACAAAGAGATGACAATTAGATGACAAAGCCAACAAGTGTTTGCTCTTATTTCTTAATACTTAGTGCTGCTACTACTTAGCACACAAACAACACAAACCAATTTTAATTTGTTTTGGTTTGATTTAAAGTGGAGCATGTTAACCATTACACCACTAATGTGGTTAGTTTGTAGATGTGTCCTGAAAGTGGAGCATGCCAACCATTACACCACTAATGTGGTTAGTTTGTAGATGTGTCCTGAAAGTGGAGCATGCCAACCATTACACCACTAATGTGGTTAGTTTGTAGATGTGTCCTGAAAGTGGAACATGCCAACCATTACACCACTAATGTGGTTAGTTTGTAGATGTGTCCTGAAAGTGGAGCATGTTAACCATTACACCACTAATGTGGTTAGTTTGTAGATGTGTCCTGAAAGTGGAGCATGCTAACCATTACACCACTAATGTGGTTAGTTTGTAGATGTGTCCTGAAAGTGGAGCATGTTAACCATTACACCACTAATGTGGTTAGTTTGTAGATGTGTCCTGAAAGTGGAGCATGCCAACCATTACACCACTAATGTGGTTAGTTTGTAGATGTGTCCTGAAAGTGGAGCATGCCAACCATTACACCACTAATGTGGTTAGTTTGTAGATGTGTCCTGAAAGCTGTCAAACCATTACACCACTAATGTGGTTAGTTTGTAGATGTGTCCTGAAAGCTGTCAAACCATTACACCACTAATGTGGTTAGTTTGTAGATGTGTCCTGAAAGCTGTCAAACCATTACACCACTAATGTGGTTAGTTTGTAGATGTGTCCTGAAAGCTGTCAAACCATTACACCACTAATGTGGTTAGTTTGTAGATGTGTCCTGAAAGCTGTCAAACCATTACACCACTAATGTGGTTAGTTTGTAGATGTGTCCTGAAAGCTGTCAAACCATTACACCACTAATGTGGTTAGTTTGTAGATGTGTCCTGAAAGCTGTCAAACCATTACACCACTAATGTGGTTAGTTTGTAGATGTGTCCTGAAAGCTGTCAAACCATTACACCACTAATGTGGTTAGTTTGTAGATGTGTCCTGAAAGCTGTCAAACCATTACACCACTAATGTGGTTAGTTTGTAGATGTGTCCTGAAAGCTGTCAAACCATTACACCACTAATGTGGTTAGTTTGTAGATGTGTCCTGAAAGCTGTCAAACCATTACACCACTAATGTGGTTAGTTTGTAGATGTGTCCTGAAAGCTGTCAAACCATTACACCACTAATGTGGTTAGTTTGTAGATGTGTCCTGAAAGCTGTCAAACCATTACACCACTAATGTGGTTAGTTTGTAGATGTGTCCTGAAAGCTGTCAAACCATTACACCACTAATGTGGTTAGTTTGTAGATGTGTCCTGAAAGCTGTCAAACCATTACACCACTAATGTGGTTAGTTTGTAGATGTGTCCTGAAAGCTGTCAAACCATTACACCACTAATGTGGTTAGTTTGTAGATGTGTCCTGAAAGCTGTCAAACCATTACACCACTAATGTGGTTAGTTTGTAGATGTGTCCTGAAAGCTGTCAAACCATTACACCACTAATGTGGTTAGTTTGTAGATGTGTCCTGAAAGCTGTCAAACCATTACACCACTAATGTGGTTAGTTTGTAGATGTGTCCTGAAAGCTGTCAAATATAGTATAATGGCTTCAATATTGTGACTCATAAAATGTGTTTTTCATCTGGTAACATGCTGGCATTTCCCTTTTCATCAAACATGTTGGCATTTTCTTTTGCTATTGCACAAGAAGTGTGGCATTTTTCACAAATGGCACAAAGACTGCCTTTTTTAGGGTGAAATATGCTAAAATCTATCATTCTGTTCAAGATCTAATTATTAAAGAATCATATTTGTTCTGCTGTATGTAAGATAAACTCACTGTCCATTTGATAGACCTATCCTCTCTGTTCCCTGTATTGATGAAGTGCAGTTTACCAGCTCCATCAGACACCACAGCCATTTCCTTAGTAACAAAATGGAAACCTAGGTTAACTCTTTCTGGAACTAGTTTCTGATTGGTTGAATCTGGTATCTGTATGACAGGTTCACTCTGGTTCAATTGCATATCCTTAAAATATTAAAGAGATGTTCTATAATATATAAACACACACCACAAACAGTTTAATATACATACATGTATTTTACATACATTATAAATATAGTAACAGTCTTCGCACTAACCCACTTGTCCGAAGCCCTGGACAAGTAAAACTGGATTCAGACAAGTGAAAATTATGAAAGAATTTGTTTGAATAAAAAGAAAATGTTTCTATATATTGGGCTTTTAGACAAGTAGGTGAAAAAAATTAAGTCAAAGATTGTAGTAAAGATTTAATTTACCATAACACTTAACAAATAAAGTTATGATAAAACTGAAATTATATGAATAACATGAAAAAAACTGAAAATACATTGGTAAACCCCTGGGATCACATTTTGGAATAGACAGGTCAAATTTGCTAACATTTCACATACTGTGACTACAATTTTGTCCTATTGTAGACTCTTCATTGTGAACTTAAGTTGGTGTTAAACACCAATCAATCAATCATCAAGAACTTCTACTTATCAAGCAATGGTTCATAATTATCTTTTTTTATTCCTGTTTATTCTATGTTGTTCAGTTTTTTATTCCTGTTTATTCTATGTTGTTCAGTTTTTTTATTCCTGTTTATTCTATGTTGTTCAGTTTGTTATGCCTGTTTATTCTATGTTGTTCAGTTTTGTTTTCCTGTTTATTCTATGTTGTTCAGATTTTTATTCCTGTTTATTCTATGTTGCTCATTTTTTTATTCCTGTTTATTCTATGTTGCTCATTTTTTTATTCCTGTTTATTCTATGTTGTTCAGTTTTTTATTCCTGTTTATTCTATGTTGCTCATTTTTTTATTCCTGTTTATTCTATGTTGTTCAGTTTTTTATTCCTGTTTATTCTATGTTGTTCAGATTTTTATTCCTGTTAATTCTATGTTGCTCAGTTTTTTATTCCCATTTATTCTATGTTGCTCAGTTTTTTATTCCTGTTTATTCTATGTTGCTCAGTTTTTTATTCCTGTTTATTCTATGCTGTTCAGTTTTTTTATTCCTGTTTATTCTATGTTGTTCAGTTTTTTATTCCTGTTTATTCTATGTTGTTCAGTTTTTTATTCCCATTTATTCTATGTTGCTCATTTTTTGTATTCCTGTTTATTTTATGTTGCTCAGTTTTTTTATTCCTGTTTATTCTATGTTGCTCAGTTTTTTATTCCTGTTTATTCTATGTTGTTCAGACAGGTATCACTGTAAATAGTTGCAAGTGGCTAAAATGTGACAAATTATGAAATATCAACAATATAATTCACAAAAAACTATTATATGGTGGACTAAAAATATTAAATAGCTCTTATTGCTCTTAAACCTTAGATACCAGTATTGAATTATACTTTATTGTTCTATGTTAGTAATCTTAACTTGAGTGAACCCCAGGGGATAGAAATAGGGCATAAACTAATATCCCTGATAATTGTGTCCTAGAATTAGGACCTATGGTAGTATCTCAGAAAATGGTGTCTACTGGTTGTTCCTGACAAATAAATATAAAATCATTCTTAAGGACAGACATGCGAAATTAAGAGTGTTTCATGCTTGTAGAATGCCAAGCTCCTTACCCATAAAACATAACTTACAGCAGCTCATAAAGAGCAATGGCTTATACCTGTAGACTATTGCCAATTTATGTATATTTTTATAAATTTTTGAAGACAAAGCAAAATTGGTCTGCATGTACCCATCCATTACACAAATTAGATATCAATGAAAAAGCTAAACAAACAAGATTATAAATATGATTGCAGCCTGCTTGAACTTACTGCCACAAAAGTCTTGTTTATAAACCATTGTTTGTCTATAAAATAAACACTTTGTTGATTCCATGGATCAAGCACTAAATGGTTGTGTTGTCCCAGTATCTTGGCATGATGGTAGGAATATTGACTGTCTGTTAGATTTACTTTCTCTATACCTAGTAAAATAAAATGGAAAATTAATTTGAGGTAAAATTTAAATCCTCCATATTCAATATAGTTTTCTGTCAAAGGTTGACTTCTAATAGATCTTGTAGATCATTATTACATCCATGGCATGCTTTAATCCATGGACAATATTAAATCCATGGCATGCTTTAATCCATGGACAAAGTGCAGATGATTCATTAATATTTCATTGGTATTAACTAATTAATAAGATATCATAAATTTAAGGGAACACAGTGGTCTAGTGGTTTAAAACAAATGAACATCTACTATTTTTATTAATTACCAGTGAGGAATATGCTTAGAGAAAGGGCTGGCAAAGTGAACTCAACTTCTACATAAATTCAGAACGTTTCCTTGGCACATACATTGTACTGACAATAGATTTCTTATGATGTTGCTGAAACTAAAGTGGTGTCAATTTCCTGCAGGACTTTCTTCTAATACTAATAATATATTTTGTATTCCTATAACTAACATCTTTGCTAAGTTTGTGACTATATATGTATGTTAAAAATTATGTATATTGCTTCCCTCCTCTTAAGCATGTTAAGCCTTGGCATTTATATCTTTTCTTACTAATTTTCTAATTCGGATGCCCTTGGAATTCTTCATAATGTACACCATTATTAGGTAAAATGAAGATGAAACATCAGCAGACAATGTACAATAACTTTGTCATATTAAAGTCCCAGACATCCTCTGATATTCCTTAACATAAACAGAAAGCTGTTATTAACAAGAGGCTCACCCCAAATATTCATATGCAAGTTTGTGTTCAATGAAGTCTACATATTAAGAAAAATTATTATATTCATTTTTACGTAAGATCTGATGTTCAACTGTAACCAATTAAAGTAGGACTTCAATAAAAAAAAAAAAGGGCATTGTTCCCTTTTAGTCCCCTCTTACTCTGGAACAGTAACAGCTACAACAGATCTGTTGGTCAACTTCAAACAGAAATTTTCAGAAATTCAATTGAAAATAGCTCATACAATTATATGAATATAAATTAAAAAAAGTAAACATTTTGATAGTTGATCTTTTTTTGGCTCCCTTGAGCTTTAACCCTTTTTATTTCAAAAACCATAACAGAGTGTCAAATCATGCTTTTCTAAATAAAATGACATTCTTTTTAATGGTCCATAAATAACTCATAAAAATGAACACTTTGCAAAAATCTGCATTAAAATTTCATTGAAAATTTAAAAAGTTCAAATTTTTATTTTCTCTCTTTCTGACCCCTTTTATATCAAAAACAGTAATAGTTACATAATAACGTTATGCATGCTTCTGAAAGAAATTTTCTTAAGGAATGCATTAAAAATATCCTCATCAAAAACAAAGAACAATAAATAATTTATACCTCTCTTATATCAAAAACAGCAATAGTTACATAATAACATTAATATGCATGTTTCTGAAAGGAATTTTCTTAAAGTATGCAATAAAAAATCCACATAAAAATTAAATAAACAATAAATAATTTTTACTCATATGGAAACACCCTTTTTAACACCTTTTGGCTTCTTTGGTGTTTTTTATGGTGTACTTCTGTTAAAAACAAAAAAATCATAAACTTTGGTTTCAGAGAAGAAGATTACAATGTAAAAGTTTACGGACAACGACGGATGGCAAGTGACGGCAATAGCTCACATGACCCTTTGGGTCAGGTGAACTAAAAATGTAGAAGTAAAATGAATGAAGCGAGGTAAACAACTCAGTTTAGAAACAAAGATGGTGACCACACAATGTTAAATCTCAGTAGAGAAAGTCAAGAACATATTCATTCATTGAAAGTAACCCATCTGAATGGATTTCATGAGTTATGCTTAGTAAAATTTTCCCAACATTTAGTAAGTGGTATTGAAATTTCAACAGTTAACACTATACAGTGATTTTAAGTTCTAATTTTAGTTTTTAAGTTAGAAATTTGTAATCACCTGTGTATTTAATTGGCAACATTTTGAACTAAATCTATTTTACCTTTTTATCATTAAAATTACAAAGCATGGACCATTTACCTTTAGATGGAATATTAGTTTTGGATTTTCAATGCAAATGAGCAAGGTCTAAGGAATGGGCATATAAAAAAAAGTATAGTCTGATCTTATTTATGGTACCACAGGTTCTATTTCAACCAATTTTCACACCAATTATTAAATTTTACTACCACGGTAGTGATGGTACCTTCGGATCCCAATATGTTTTGGACTGACCGAAAATTTCTTCGGAATCCTAATCTCAACGAGATTAATGTGGTACTGAATAGTGAAAGTCTACATCTACACTACAGTGAAACTAGTCTTGAGAGATCACTCTTTGTCACCCATGAATGGTCTTTTAAAGATATGTGGTTTCTCAAAAGAGGTTTATTCTTCCTAGTTATTAAAAAGATGCAACACTCTAAACTGGTCGATAGTTCAAGACATTGTTCACAATCACAGTTAGTACAACACAAAAGTTTGTAACAAAGATTGAAAGAACATTGAAACTGAAAGCTTACACCACATGCACATACCACCAACTAATTGGAAACAAGACAGTTCGGCACCAAGACATTTCGGCACCGTTGAAAAAAAGTGTCAAATCGGCACCGCATTTTCTTTCAAATATAAATTGGGTAAAAATTGGCAAACAAGAGCCTGGGACCCTGTTTTCAAAACTGCTGGATCCGCATCTGATGCAACAATGATTCTGGGGCTATTTTCATCAAAAAAAAATTAAGATTAACATTGATCGAAAGTTATATTGAATTGTTCATTTTTATCTTGATTTTTTTTTGTGCCTCATCAGAATGATATAGCAACAACCAAAATTATGAAGAAAGCAGGGTGAACAGGGCAGGGTAGAAAATTCTTCTTGCAAACCCCAAAAAGCAAAATAGACAAAAACCATTCGTATGCAATTTTTCCTTATAAAAACAACAACCATATTTTTTATGACTTCTGAGATTAATCAGAAGGGTCCGCCAGTTCGAAAGACGTGATTAAAATAAACAAAAAATGTTTTCTTTACGCAGAGATATCCTCCTCTGACAATAAGTCGGTCAGTCATTGGATAATGTTTGATTATTTTTTACATGTTTGAAAAGTAAACATTTTTTTCTTTTTAATTATGTTTCTCATCTATTCTTGCTCACATGTGTAAAGTTCCATGGAAGAAAGATCGATAATAATTACATTCTGACCCAAATTTGTTTACCCTCCCTTTTCCAAATGGCGTCGTATGACCTCACATAAAGTCGATCAAAGTTCAATAAAGCACATGATTTTGTCATAGGCCAACCAAACTTAAAAAGTAAACCAGATTAAGAAAGTACAGTATTTTAGCTTTTTCAGTGTAATCGATTTGTCTGAAAAATTTCAAAAGATGTTTTTTTTAAATAGTTTGAAATTGAAGTATTAAAAATTAATTATTTGATGCAAATATTAAACTTGCTTACCCACATAAAAAGTATTTAATCCAGTGAATTTGGTGTTTTTGCTTTTGTCAATACAATCTATTAGACCGACATATTTTGGTAAAACAATTAATGACTGATTTCAATTTATTTTAATCACATTTATTATCACAGAGTGGTAACAATACAGTTTTGTTGATGCAATTTGTAATAATGACAGGTTTTTTTTTACCCAGACAATCTCATTTTTCTGTCTGGTTTAATTTAATTCTCTGTTCAATTTATGCTATAAATTTTGATTACTGCTGTTAAATTAATTCTTTTTCTATCTTCTCTGTGAATTTCATTTCATTACCCCAAGAAATAAGGGGTATATTTGTTATTAAAGCAGCAGTGGAAATGCAAAATAATCTGCCATTTTGTGACTAATGGAGAGCACTTTCATGTATTTTCCCGGTAAAATCGGCCATTTTCTAGAAAATGGTGGAATCTGAATGATCAAACATCATATTTTCAAAGTATTTTAAAATACAATTTGCTTGGCCTACATTCCAGAAACGGTCATGAACTGTGATGTCGATTATGTCAACAAACCGGAAAAATACAAATGCTTGGGGAATACCATCGATGGAAACATATTTAACAAGCATAATGATCAGGAAAAAAAGACATTAGTAAAAAGGATGTTTTTTACTTGCATGGAATTTATTCAATTCAAACTTCTCTGTTTTAATCTCATCTTGTAATTTTGACGTTGAAAAGTATTCCCTCTGTGTTTATGTACGCTATGAATATACAGAATGACGTCATTGGTCTCGTGCTGCGCGAGAATTGTAAATCAAAACAAATGACCGACATTTTTGCATGACCGAGCAGATGTCACGGTAGGATATATTATGTTACGCTTTGTTCAAATTAGAAATAACCGTTATGAAAACAGAATAATCTTTTTACTGTTGGCGAATAAGAATATTGTATTTCCATAATTGGAAGTTTTGTACGTAAAATCAAAGAAAAAAACACAAGTGCCGAAATGTCCGGGTGCCGAACTGTCTTACTTGGTGCCGAAATGTCTCACACAGCCTCACAGGTGCCGAAGTGTCTAGCATTCCAACTAATTATGTGATTTTACCGTTTTCTATTTGTATGTTGTATGTTGGTAAACTGTCTAAAGACAATTTGTAGCCATCAAATGATGAATCTAACAGTTCACGTTTGATTTGCAAATCGAATTTTTCTGCCATTGTTGAACTGAACACTACCGCATTACTTACAATGGATAATAGTATACACCAAAATAAAGGAAACCAGTATATACCTAGAACCCAAGAAACAACACCGACCTTAGAGTTTCATTCCCATTACAATCGTAAGTTAAGATGAGACGTAATTGCTCGTTTTGTTGATATTGGTGGAATTGGTGAACATCAATTTTTTAACTTTCTTTTTATAAAGATAGAAATAACTTCAAGAAAAATGTATGAAATTGACCAATTTAAAAATTCTAGGTTTGGTGATTTCGTTGATCGTATCTATGCCATTGAGCTTGAAATAAACAGAGGATACCACAGATACAGACAGGTCTGCTTCATAACTTGACACAATCCTCGAAATTAACAATGAGGGGCAGTTTTAAGAACAAACTTTATGACAAAAGAAATGATTTCAATTTTCATATTGTGAATTTTCCACTTATATGAAGCAACATTCCAGCAGCACCTGTATATGGAGTATATATCTCTCAGTTGATACGATTTTCTAGAGCTTGTGGTTCGTATCAGGATTTCCTTGATAGAGGAAAGCTGCTAACGAGGAAGCTACTAAATCAATGGTTCCTATTGGTTAAGTTGAAGTCATCACTTCTTCAAACTCTTCTTGAAGATACCACAGGGGTAATCAGAATCCGTAAATCGAAGAAGGACTGACAACACAATGGCCAAAAGAAAAAGGACAAAGGACAAGAAGCGATCTACAAAACATACATTACGTATACACATAAGACTAAAGATTGAGAAACATGAACCCCACTAACAACCGAGGGTGAACTCAGGTGTACCGGAAGGGTAGGCATATGATTTGAGTAAACCACAGATTGTCTTTCCGGTCATTATATTTTTTTGGTAAAACAAAGCAGCTAATTCTTTTTTTATTTGATATCGACTTGATTGCTATAAAATAGCATCACAAATTCAAAGTTTTTTCGTCAGTATTAGAAAATTAATCACAATAAGAATTCCAGATTGATATTTGTGAGAATTTTTTCCGTCCATCATTTTACCTGTTGATTATTACAATTTTTTTTAAATATTTTTAAAATTAAAAGTTAGATCTACACAAACTCTTTCGAAAATCGACGTTAATAAGAGTTTGAAGATACCAATGGGGCTATCAGAATCCGTATATCGAAGAAGAATAGACAACACAATAACCAAAAGAAAAGTATTTAACATTTAAGATATATGGTGTCATTTTAAAGTTATATATGACAAAACATAATGTTTTACGTTTCCAGGTTTTCGACTCCCCTTTTTAGTAACATATTTTATAAGAATTATGGTTAAATCTAGAAGAGTATCGAATGGAAATTGTTTACATTGCCAACTGAGTATATTTGTACTCGATTTGCTTCATTGAAAATTACATTTTGCAATAAACAATTTACGTAACAGGAACTCGATAACAAAATGGCATGTTGCGGCCCAAATGCCATTAGAATTAAAAGTAAGTAAAGTTTTTAACAATCCACTTACAGCCACAGGCACGGGGGCTTGTTACGAATTTTGTTTATCCCTCGACTGACAACTCTAAATTACTATTAAAAAGTAAAAACCAGTTGCCAGTCGAGGGATAACAAAATTCGTAGCAAGCCCCTGTTATTTAATGAACATTAGAGGCACTATAATATTAAAGGTTAACTTTGATTATAGTATCTAGGTATATTTTTTTACCAGAAACAAGTGCCTGTGGTTTTGTTGTATTGCTTCTTGTTTATAAAAATATGAAAATAGGTCCTTAAATTCCTTGACAGAAAGGTCAAATTTTGAGAAATATTACTATCATTAATGGATCTATTTTATCAGAGGTTTTCAAGAGTATACTGGGGGTCAGAATATGTGTACATATACTAATATGCAATTTTAAAGATTATTGTGATTATCCTTACCTTACCTTACCTCTGTATCTTCACATCCTTCTAAGGATAACCATGCCATTTGGCATGTAGAACATCCCATCTCCAATAAAAACCATGTGTAGTATTTACAAGTGCAGCATAAAAAATATTAACAATAATCCATAAAAGTCCATGATATATATACACGGTGCATACACATAAAATGTAATAAATCCAGGATAAAAAGTCTCTGCTAAAACACTATAAGGTTTAAGATAGTTGACGTTCCTTGTGTAAAATATATATGATTTTTTAAATATAAAACTGTGATTATACATGTTCAATAATGAGTCTAAAAAAAAAACTTATCTTATCTTGTTACTGTATTTGCACAACAGATCAATAATGATGATGGCTGTATATTAGTAGTGCCGTTTTTTTTATTACTTTTCTTTAATTTCCAATGAATGTTCAAGATTTTGTATCTCTCACTGTGGAGTGCATATATAAGTCTCCTTATTTGATATTCAATTTGTCTGATTTGGTCATCTGTTAATCTCAACACTTTCGATATTCTGGTGATGTCTAGTAGTATCTGCATTTGAACTGATGTTGATTGTTGACATAGGTCATATTCCGTATGATGAAGGAATATATCCTGAATCTGCCGTAAGATCGGATTTATCCATGTATTCATTTTGTTACATTAAATTTCTGTGGGATTCAATTTATAATTATTAGAACTTAATTTTATAAGATAATGGATTTCTAGAACAAAGATAATGGGATGATTCAATATTATATGTAATTTTTAATTACACATCTTCATGTTATTGTAAGATATACTCTAAGAGTATATACATGGATTGAACTCTAGTTTACATATTAACTGGTGTAAACCTACTGCTTTGTTATTATGTGTATCACATTTTTTAACAATGTCATATGTTGTGTTCTCTTTTGTGTTCAGTCAGCCAAGTTGAGTTGAGAGGTGATTGTTTTGTTTTATACATGATGATGGTCAAATTTGTTGACTGTCACCGTTTAAACTTTCTTTTCATAATTATATATGTAACTTGTTTTGATATGTAAGATTGCTTGAATTGAATGATTTATGAATGAACAGTTCGTTTGTTCACTGAATGGAAAACTATTCACTTGTTATTATTCATTTTCAGAACCAACGGCTGCAGCTACAAAGACTGGTTACTTAAAGATATATGAACGTAAGATATCATAATTAATTAACAAATTTATGTCAAATTTTCTGTTTATATAACAAGAATATTAACATAATGCTCAATAAACATTAAAGGAACAACTGGTATTAATTATAGGCTCTTTTTTATAACCTTGGGTATTGAGCTTTTTGTGTCGATTTGCATCCGTCCTCTGCCCTCCATCTGTTGTCTGTCATTGTTATTTTGTTCATATTTTAAAACCTTCTCCTAAACTGCTCAACTAAATGGAACCTATCTAATAAAGCATTGATGACACGTAATAACTCATTTGAACAAATGGATATAAATATAAATCATAGCGCCCTGTTGCCATTAATGGAAAATCTTTTATTCATATACAAATGTAATTAAGGGTGCATAACAATTACATTTTTTTTGTATTCCTATTATAGTATATATATTTTCAATGTATAACATGACAACCAATGCTGTTTACACAATATTAACTTTTTATTGTAGGTGGGTTGATATCTAAAGGATGGAAAACTAGATATTTTGTGTTGTTTGAGGACAGCAGTTTGATATGGTACCATGATCATAACAGTTATCACCATGTGGGTGGTGTAAAGCTTAAGGTAATATCACCACAATGATGGCATAAAACCTAGGGTAATCTCACAACATTGACAGCACAAAACTTAAGGTAATATCACCACAATGATGGTATAAAACCTAGGATAATCTCACAACATTGACAGCACAAAGTTTAAGGTAATATCACCACAATGATGGTATAAAACCTAGGATAATCTCACAACATTGACAGCACAAAGCTTAAGGTAATATCACCACAATGATGGCATAAAACCTAGGGTAATCTCACAACATTGACAGCACAAAGTTTAAGGTAATATCACCACAATGATGGCATAAAACCTAGGATAATCTCACAACATTGACAGCACAAAGTTTAAGGTAATATCACCACAATGATGGTATAAAACCTAGGATAATCTCACAACATTGACAGCACAAAGCTTAAGGTAATATCACCACAATGATGGCATAAAACCTAGGATAATCTCACAACATTGATAGCATAAAGCTTAAAGTAATATAACCACAATGATGGTATAAAACCTAGGATAGTCTCACAACATTGATAGCATAAAGCTTAAGGTAATATCACAATGATGGCATAAAACCTGAGGTAATCTCACAACATTGATAGCACAAAACTAAAGGTAATATCACCACATTGATAGCATAAAGCTTAAAGTAATATCACCACAATGATGACATAAAACCTAGGATAATCTCACAACATTGATAGCACAAAACTTAAGGTAATATCACCACATTGATATCATAAAGCTTAAAGTAATATCACCACAATGATGGCATAAAGCCTAGGATAATCTCACAACATTGACATCACAAAACGTAAGGTAATATCACCACAATGATGGCATAAAACCTAGGATAATGTTACCACATTGATGGCATAAAACTTACGGTAATATCACCACATTGATGGCATAAAACTTAAGGTAATATCACCACTATGATGGCATAAAACCTAGGATAATATCACAACATTGACAGCACAAAACTTAAGGTGATATCACCACAATGATGGTATGAAACCTAAGGTAATATCACAACATTTGTAGTACAAAACTAAAGGTAATATCACCATAACTGTAGAACAAATGTTAGGAAATATAGCTTCTCGCAAAGAGTTGTGGATGAGTGGAATAAAATACCAAAGAAAGTAATAGACTCAAAGACAATCAACACTTTCAAGAGCCAATTGAACAATCATTGAAAAAATCTGGATATAAAATTTTCACCAGATATCTACTAACCGGAGATGAAAACAAATTATTAAGAAGGGTCCAAGGGGCTGAATAGCCCATATTCCAGACCTCGGAAACAGGTAAAACAGGTAAAATAATGATGGCATAAAACCTAGGATAATGTCAGAACATTGACAGCACAAAACTAAAGGTAATCGCACAACATTGACAGCACAAAACTAGAGGTAATATCACCATAATGATGGCATAAAACCTAGGATAATCTCACAACATTAACAGCACAAATCTTAAGGTAATATCACCACAATGATGGCATAAAACCTAGGATAATCTCACCACATTGATAGCACAACACTAGAGTAATGTCACCACAATGATGGTATAAAACCTAGGATAATGTCACAACATTGACTGCACAAAACTGAAGGTAATATCACCACATTGATGGCATACAACTTTAGGTAATCTCACAACATTGACAGCACAAAACTACAGGTAATATCACCACAATGATGGTATAAAACCTAAGTTTATATCTCCGAATTGATGGTATTTATATATATAAGCGTAAGTTTATGTCACCACATTGGTGGTATAAAACCTACATTTATGTCATCACATTGATGGTATAAAACCTAAGTTTATGTCACCACATTGATGGTATAAAACCTAAGTTTATGTCACCACATTGATGATATAAAACCTAAGTTTATGTCACCACATTGATGGTATAAAACCTAAGTTTATGTCACCACATTGGTGGTATAAACCCTAAGTTTATGTCACCACATTGATGGTATAAAACTTAAGTTTATGTCACCACATTGATGGTATAAAACCTAAGTTTATGTCACCACATTGGTGGTATAAAACCTAAGTTTATGTCATCACATTGATGGTATAAAACCTAAGTTTATGTCATCACATTGATGGTATAAATCTAAGTTTATGTCACCACATTGGTGGTATAAAACCTAAGTTTATGTCATCACATTGATGGTATAAAACCTAAGTATATGTCACCACATTGATGGTATAAAACCTAAGTTTATGTCACCACATTGGTGGTATAAAACCTAAGTTTATGTCATCACATTGATGGTATAAAACCTAAGTTTATGTCATCACATTGATGGTATAAATCTAAGTTTATGTCACCACATTGGTGGTATAAAACCTAAGTTTATGTCATCACATTGATGGTATAAAACCTAAGTATATGTCACCACATTGATGGTATAAAACCTAAGTTTATGTCACCACATTGATGGTATAAAACCTAAGTTTATGTCACCACATTGGTGGTATAAAACCTAAGTTTATGTCACCACATTGGTGGTATAAAACCTAAGTTTATGTCATCACATTGATGGTATAAAACCTAAGTTTATGTCATCACATTGATGGTATAAATCTAAGTTTATGTCACCACATTGGTGGTATAAAACCTAAGTTTATGTCATCACATTGATGGTATAAAACCTGTTTATGTCACCACATTGATGGTATAAAACCTAAGTTTATGTCACCACATTGATGGTATAAAACTATAGCTTATGTCATCACAGTATGTCACCACATTGATGTTGCCAGTGTAAAACTACTTTTATAAAGTAGACATCATCATATAGATGTCGTCAATGTATGGGTGACATCACTATACAGATGTTTTCAAAGGCAGGGTAATAATTTTCCTCTCCATTAAAAATGAACACCATGATATAACTGAAATATTGTTGAAAGTTTGTGACGTTTTACCTGTATATTGACATTATTTTCATATTTTCTCAGATGGTAGCTAATTTTATGGCAGTTGGACCAATGTGTCATCATGTGACTGGTGTGCCAAAACTTCCTAAAGGGAAAACTGTTAACCATTTAATGGGCGTGCCCGATGTCTTCAAGAAAGGGACGAAGAAGGAAGATGTTAATATGAACTGGATATTATTTGATGGTGGCGATGATGAAATGAAGTAAGTTAAAAGTTAAAAATATGATCTTTGTGCTTTTTGTTTAATTCATTTGATGATTCAAAATATGTAGCTAAGAGGTTTATTAATATGATAAGTTCCATGCCATGATGGAGGCAGCATTAGTCATGAATTACCACCTCTATGGTGGCGTAGAATATTATTACATGTAAGGGACCGACCATTTAACTTGCAGGAGGGGTTATGGTTTTTTGTTTCGTTCAGAATTTTTTTTCCGCATAACACAAGAGTTAAAATATTATTTGTTTTTGTCGCGCAAAGCGCAATTTTTTTTTCCACAATTTAACATTAGGTTATATGACAAAAACTCTGAATCAGATTATTTTTTTTTTCCTCCACCAAAATCAGAATATTTTTTCAGCAACATTGGGAATCAGAATATTTTTTTAGAAAAAAACAATAACCCCCCCCCCCCCTGGAAGTTAAATGGTGCGTCCCTAATTGATAGTATCTAAAACATAAAGACATTTAATTTGAGACATTTATTTACAACTGAGATTTATCTCCATATCGTACAGTGTAACCTGTCTAATCCAAACCCTGAATAAAACGGAATCCTGTATAAAATATAATTTATACATAGTCCTGATGTAGGAAATCTATGTTGATTTTACCTGTATAAACCAAACATATGTTTATTCCAAATCTAAATCCTGGTACCGAGGAGGTTCAATTTTCCCAGGTTTAACTGTACCAGTATTATCTGTTTTCTGTAGGATTGGACTTTTTGTGTTTTGTCTACTCTTCAGTGTTAATTGTATTTATATTTGGTAATCTATCTGTTTAATATTAAGATGTTTGTTTGATGGTGTTTAACACCACTTTCAACAATACTTCAGATATATTGTGATGGTCAGTTTTATTGATGGAGGTAACCGCAAGACCTGGAGAAAACCACAGACCTGTCGCAAGTCACTGACAAACTTTATCACATAATGTTGTACACCTCACCTTGATTGAGATTCGAACTCTGAACATCAGTGGTGATAGGCACTGATTGCATAGGTAGTTGTAAATCCAACTACCATACAATCATGGCCATGACAGCCCATTAATATTAAGAGCCATAGGAAAAGTAATACAAATGAATATAGAACACTGATTGGTATATTGTAAGCTCCTTAATTGTAATAACCAAGATACTCCAAAAATATCAAGTAATATTCTAAAAATTAGAGTAGAAATATGATTTTGATAGGACCTTTATAATTTTGGTAAAACAAATGGTGGAAAACCCTTCCTAATTTTCAAATGGATATGCTAGTATAAACTAAACCACCTCTCTGATCTGTTTTTCAGAGGCTGGTTAATGGCGATTACACCAACAGTAAGTATTTGTATTTTTTTCCAGTACTGTAATAATATAATAAATTAGAGGTTAGGGTTAGTGTTCAGTTATCAAGAGGGGAGGGTTGGGATCCAGTTATCAAGAGGGGAGGAGGGTTGGGATCCAGTTATCAAGAGGGGAGGGTTGGGATCCAGTTATCAAGAGGGGAGGGTTGGGATCCAGTTATCAAGAGGGGAGGGTTGGGATCCAGTTATCAAGAGGGGAGGGTTTGGATCCAGTTATCAAGAGGGGAGGGTTGGGATCCAGTTATCAAGAGGGGAGGATTGTGATCCAGTTATCAAGAGGGGTGGGATGTGATCCAGTTATCAAGAGGGGTGGGATGTGATCCAGTTATCAAGAGGAGAGGGTTGTGATCCAGTTATCAAGAGGGGAGGGTTGTGATCCAGTTATCAAGAGGGGAGGGTTGGGATCCAGTTATCAAGAGGGGAGGGTTGTGATCCAGTTATCAAGAGGGGTGGGATGTGATCCAGTTATCAAGAGGGGTGGGATGTGATCCAGTTATCAAGAGGGGAGGGTTGTGATCCAGTTATCAAGAGGGGAGGGTTGGGATCCAGTTATCAAGAGGGGAGGGTTGGGATCCAGTTATCAAGAGGGGAGGGTTGGGATCCCATTAACTGGTATAATCCTGCCACATTTTTGTGCCTGTCCCAAGCCAGGACCTGGATTTCCAACGTTATATGTCGTTCAGTTAGTTCAGTTAAGATGAGAGATGATTGTTCGTTTTGTTGATATTGGTGGAATTGATTACCATCACTGTTTAAAATTTCTTTTCATAGAAAATAATATGTCAAATCTAGTCAGATATAAAATTTATATATGCTGAACAAAATAGACAGCTTCATGCATTATACATGTTATAGTGCATTTTGTTCGAGCTATATATTGCTGTCAAATTAAATGTTTCCTTGTATTGATAAAATGGAGAAAGAAACAAGATGAACTGTGAGCTAATGCTCACTTATGATACCCCCGCTCTTCGGCAAACAGGAAGTAGGAATTTGAGAAAAATGTGACGAAAAATGTGCATATATGTTTAATGTGTATAAAAATCAACTAAGTCGGCAAACAGGAAGTAGGAATCTGACGGGTCCAAAAACGCTTCCCACAATATGGCAGACCTATATGAAGCTTGTGACCAAATATCAGATTCCTGTCATCAATAGTTGCTTAGAAAAATGCGACGAAAAATGTACATATACAAATGTATGTTAAATGTGTATAAAAATCAACAAAATTGAAAATCGGCAAACAGGAAGTAGGAATCTGATGGGTCCAAAAACGCTTCCCACGATATGGGGTACCTATATAAAGCTTGTGACCAAATATCAGATTTCTGCCATCAATAGTGGCTGAGAAAAATGCGACGAAAAATAAGCATATATGTTCAATGTGTATAAAAATCAACAAAGTCGGCAAACAGGAAGTAGGAATCTGATGGGTCCAAAAACGCTTCCCATGATATGGGGTACCTATATGAAGCTTGTGACCAAATATCAGATTTCTACCATCAATAGTTGCTGAGAAAAATGTGATGAAAAATGTGCATATATGTTCAATGTGTATAAAAACCAACTAAGTCGGCAAACAGGAAGTAGGAATCTGACGGGTCCAAAAACGCTACCCACAATATGGTATACCTATATGACGCTTGTGACCAAATATCAGATTTTTGCCATCAACAGTTACTGAGAAAAATATCTTGGACGGACGGAAGGATGGACGGACAGAGGTAAAACAGTATATCCCCTCCCCCTTCGAGGAGCGGGGGTATGAAAATACCACACTGTCAGAATATTTTGAAAATAATTGATACTTCTAATATACATATACATAACATTAGTAAATATTGATTGTCTGATCTGTAGCTACCCCCACCTCCGCCTAGACCAGAACGTGGAAGAGGACATCATAATGGACAACCTCGGAATGGACAACCACAGAATGGACAACCTCAGTATGGACAACCTCAGTATGGACAACCCTACAATGGACAACCTCAGAATGGACAACCTCCACCATATGGATTCAACCAGAATATTATTCATCGTAAGTACTACCATATATAATTACTAAAAACAACAATTATATTTCATGAACTGACCTCCATTTACATAGGGTAATAAGCTCATATGTAATATCTATAAACACTTGATCTGTTTCAAGATTCTTGCTATCATTGGTGGAATAAATTTTTTGAAAATAGTCCCTTTTATGCCCAATTGTTGTAACTATGGTAACACCACAGGTGCCACTAGTGGAGCATGAACTACTGACCCTTCCGCAACACCTGAGTTCATCCCTGGTTTTTAGTGGGGTTCGTGTTGCTCCATCTTTTAGTTTTCTGTGTGGTGTTTTGTATAACATTGTTTGTTTGTCCTATTGTCCTTTTTCTTTTGGCCATTGTGTTGTTTGTCCTTCTCTTGGCCATTGTGTTGTTTGTCCTTCTTTTGGCCATTGTGTTGTTTGTCCTTCTTTTGGCCATTGTGTTGTTTGTCCTTCTTTTGGCCATTGTGTTGTTTGTCCTTCTTCTTTTGGCCATTGTGTTGTTTGTCCTTCTTTTGGTCATTGTGTTGTTTGTCCTTCTTCTTTTGGCCATTGTGTTGTTTGTCCTTCTTCTTTTGGCCATTGTGTTGTTTGTCCTTCTTTTGGCCATTGTGTTGTTTGTCCTTCTTTTGGCCATTGTGTTGTTTGTCCTTCTTTTGGCCATTGTGTTGTTTGTCCTTCTTCTTTTGGCCATTGTGTTGTTTGTCCTTCTTTTGGTCATTGTGTTGTTTGTCCTTCTTCTTTTGGCCATTGTGTTGTTTGTCCTTCTTCTTTTGGCCATTGTGTTGTTTGTCCTTCTTTTGGCCATTGTGTTGTTTGTCCTTCTTTTGGCCATTGTGTTGTTTGTCCTTCTTTTGGCCATTGTGTTGTTTGTCCTTCTTCTTTTGGCCATTGTGTTGTTTGTCCTTCTTTTGGCCATTGTGTTGTTTGTCCTTCTTTTGACCATTGTGTTGTTTGTCCTTCTTTTGGCCATTGTGTTGTTTGTCCTTCTTTTGGCCATTGTGTTGTTTGTCCTTCTTCTTTTGGCCATTGTGTTGTTTGTCCTTCTTTTGGCCATTGTGTTGTTTGTCCTTCTTTTGACCATTGTGTTGTTTGTCCTTCTTTTGGCCATTGTGTTGTTTGTCCTTCTTCTTTTGGCCATTGTGTTGTTTGTCCTTCTTCTTTTGGCCATTGTGTTGTTTGTCCTTCTTTCTTTTGGCCATTGTGTTGTTTGTCCTTCTTTCTTTTGGCCATTGTGATGTTTGTCCTTCTTCTTTTGGTCATTGTGTTGTTTGTCCTTCTTTATTTTGGCCATTGTGTTGTTTGTCCTTTTTTCTTTTGGCCATTGTGTTGTTTGTCCTTCTTTCTTTTGGCCATTGTGTTGTTTGTCCTTCTTTATTTTGGCCATTGTGTTGTTTGTCCTTTTTTCTTTTGGCCATTGTGTTGTTTGTCCTTCTTCTTTTGGCCATTGTGTTGTTTGTCCTTCTTCTTTTGGCCATTGTGTTGTTTGTCCTTCTTTCTTTTGGCCATTGTGTTGTTTGTCCTTCTTTCTTTTGGCCATTGTGTTGTTTGTCCTTCTTCTTTTGGCCATTGTGTTGTTTGTCCTTCTTCTTTTGGCCATTGTGTTGTTTGTCCTTCTTTTGGCCATTGTGTTGTTTGTCCTTCTTTCTTTTGGCCATTGTGTTGTTTGTCCTTCTCTTGGCCATTGTGTTGTTTGTCCTTCTTTTGGCCATTGTGTTGTTTGTCCTTTTTTCTTTTGGCCATTGTGTTGTTTGTCCTTCTTTCTTTTGGCCATTGTGTTGTTTGTCCTTCTTTCTTTTGGCCATTGTGTTGTTTGTCCTTCTTTTGGCCATTGTGTTGTTTGTCCTTCTTTTGGCCATTGTGTTGTTTGTCCTTTTTCTTTTGGCCATTGTGTTGTCTGTCCTTTGATTTACAGATTCTGATTACACCTTTGGTATCTTCAAACTTTTCTTATCCTCAGTAGTCAGTACTACTACAATATATATATATGGTATATATACTATTAAATACATATACATTAGATAAGAACACTGAGTAACAATTTCGTTTTGTTTGACAAAATATGTATATAAGTGGTAGTCAATGTCAAAATTGTGATGAATCCACTGCGATGCTTTCAATAAATAATGGCTTACTGTCAAGAAATATCATGTTATTTGATAAATCCATCATGATGAAAAAAACAGTATGCATGGTGAAAGAAATCATCAGCTGACTTCTAAAATACATCACAATGCTTTTTATCATTTGATATCATTGGAAAATACTGACCAATGAAATTGTTATAATTTTGCAAGCTGATTAAGGATAATCAGAAAATGACAATGTATGTCAAGCACATGTATACATATGACAGATTTTGATATGGTTCATGTGACTAGCAATTTTTTAAAACATAAATGATTGTATAAATAATTGATGCAGTTTTTACACTGGTAATCCTATCATTATTAATCTGATTGTAACACAGGCTCTATTACAATATGTAATTGTTCAAGTCAACTTTTTAAAGCTTTGTTGGGATTGGTATCGGTAGTCAAGTTGTCATGTCTGCTGCGATTTCCGCATAAAATGATATTCAGTTCGTCTTTACCTGCAGTTATTTGTAGGAGGGCTTATGTCTTATTTACGTTATTTGTGTTTGTTTCGGTATGTGTCCAAAACATATTGTGTTGTGTTTTTGTTTTGTTTGTCTTCGTCTTGTGTACCCAATGTTGCCAGTTTCTCTGGAATATCTATTTTTCATTGCCCCTTCGGTATTCTCTAACTTTTATTAACAAAAGCCGATGCTTTTAAAAAGAACGCATGCACATGCTATTAAAAAGTAAGGCCATGTTTTTCATTGAAATTGTTGTGATATTTCTTCAAAAATATGACATTATGATATGTCAAAAGTTACTGATAGAAAGTATCGTGATGGAAAAGTAACGTGATGATTTCATCACTATTATAACATGAATATAGCCTCAATTTATAGCTTATATATTCCATATCATAATTGTTTGTTATTTAGCAACTTCAATTAATGGTATGTATGTTTTTTTCTTTTTCATATAAACAGCATCAAATAATCCTGGTAAGTACATGCACTTCATATATATATGACAAATACAGGGTTTCTAAGTCTAAAGACATTTTAAACCAAGAGAATGGGCAATCTGGATACTGTGAGTGATGTATAGTGATTGTTGTTTAATGCCACTGGAGCAATATAACACCTATATCATGACGAGTACAATTTACAATTGATGAGATAGTGATGATGGACTGTTTTATATTAGACCAACACACAGTTGCGGAGTTGGGTTTTTATATTGCTATCTTACTGAAACAAAAGTCCAAAGATAGACATGTTGTTCCACTAAGACACAGTATTCACACTCAGAGCCAAGCAGTCTTTGCTTTCTCCTTAATGTTATGCTTATAGTTTGACCCAACCATGGATGGACCCACCTCTAGGCCTACAGGCTAACCATTACACCGCCAAGGCAGTTAGATCTGGATTAAAAAACAAATTTACAAATGCAAAGTAAAACAAAACAGAAGTTTAAAAACACTGACAATAAAAGTTGGAATTGTGAACATGTGCTCCAAAGGGTTGCCAACTCGTATCCAACACTGAGTTAGAATCCACAAAGTGTAAACTGCACCTACCAGTATGTTGAAGACATTTCCTCATTTGTTTTGTTCTCTTATGAGGAGAAATTTATCATAATGGGCAAAACAATTAACTGTTGACTTCTGAATCGTTAATTAAAGTTGATGATGTCACCTGACAACATCCTAATATGACCTTTACCTATCACATTTTGTTATTGTTGTGGTATTTTATTCATCAGTTACTTGATGTAAATTCACTCATGTTAATTACAATTGTGTAATTTATATAATTCACTCATGTTAATTACAATTGTGTATTTTATATAATTCACTCATGTTAATTACAATTGTGTATTTTATATAATTCACTCATGTTAATTACAAATGTGTATTTTATATAATTCACTCATGTTAATTACAATTGTGTATTTTATATAATTCACCCATGTTAATTACAATTGTGTATTTTATATAATTCACTCATGTTAATTACAATTGTGTATTTTATATAATTCACTCATGTTAATTACAATTGTGTATTTTATATAATTCACTCATGTTAATTACAATTGTGTATTTTATATAATTCACTCATGTTAATTACAATTGTGTATTTTATATAATTCACTCATGTTAATTACAATTGTGTATTTTATATAATTCACTCATGTTAATTACAATTGTGTATTTTATATAATTCCCTCATGTTAATTACAATTGTGTATTTTATATAATTCACTCATGTTAATTACAATTGTATTTTATATAATTCACTCATAATTACAATTGTGTATTTTATATAATTCACTCATGTTAATTACAATTGTGTATTTTATATAATTCACTCATGTTAATTACAATTGTGTATTTTATATAATTCACTCATGCTAATTACACTTTTGTATTTTATATAATTCAATACACAGATTACAAATATTAAAATTCATCCCTTTTTATTTCAGCTTATCCTCCTCCTCAGAATAATGGATATCCTCCTCAGGGTGGTGGACAAAGAGGTGAGTGTGCAAATACATATATTTGTTGTTTTTTTAAATCTTTCCAGTAAACTACCAGTACTAAAGGATGAAGTTAACAATTATACTTTCAGTCTTTGCCTTAACTTTTTTCACCTACTTGCCCGAAAGCCAAATTTAGAAAAAAAAAATATTTATTTCTATTTTTCACTTGTCCGAATCAAGTATTACTTGTCCCGGGCTTTGGGCAAGTGGGATAGCACGAAGACTGTACTTTTCAATATTTTTTCTGTCTATAATTCAACGTGGAATAATAATTTTATCTGCTGGTTAATTATATATATGATACCGGTAATACATTAGACCATAACCATAAAAACTATATATATTATTTATGTTTTTTATATTGCTGTTCTGAACAAAAACAATATGATGGAAAGGATTATAAAAGAATATTCTTACTTATCAGAAATTTTCTTTGTCATTCATTTTAATATGAGGGGCTGTCGTGCTCGTGATCGTATGGTTGTGAATTTACAACTACCTATGCATCAGTATCTATCACCACTGATGGTGTGACTTCGAATCTCGACCAGGGCGAGGTGTACAACATTATGTGATAAAGTTTGTCAGTGACTTGTGACAGGGCGGTGGTTTTCTCCGGGTCCTCCGGTTTCCTCCACCAATAAAACTGACAGCCACGATATAGCTGAAATATTGTTGAAAGTGGCATTAAACACCATCAAACAAACAACAATCAAACATTATTTTAATATGGAGGCAAGAGGACATACATACATGTACAATTATCAGTAAAAACAATGATATAATCAAATTCTGTCCTATAAATGGTAGACAAATGGTATTGTTGTTAGAAATATTACAATAGATGTCCATTTCTTATTCATTTCTAAACAAAGTTCCACAATGTACCATTTAAAATCTATTTGGGCAATTAATGGTCAATAAATGGCAGGAGTAAAAATGGTTGGCAATTTTTGGGGTATTGAAATGGATAAAGTCAAAGATATGGAATTTAAATGCTTTAAAACCATTTTATTTTGCTAAATGAAAATTTGCGGTCATACAGTGGTATGTATGTGTCATAAATTTCCTTCTCCCAACAGAATGCTTTTTTAACAATAACTTAAGATCTATTTTACCAATCCTTTTGAAATTTGATTATGATCATCCTTGAGACAGAATATGGTAAATAGTTTTAGTGTTGTAGCCTTACCCATTTCCAAAAAAAGAATGCTAGTGCAGACGTTTCAAGTTAACACCAGAAGATAGTCATTTATTAGAACTAAATTACATGTACATTTGATGTGTGAGTCTGAAATTCAAGACTTTTAACATGCGTTATTTTAGATTCCAATTAGGTACAGTCTTTATAAATAGCCACTATTAATCACCAGTTTATAAATAGCCACTATTAATCACCAGTTTATAAATAGCCACTATTAATCACCAGTTTACTACAACCCCATTAATATGTTATATAAAAAAATCATGTTTAAGGAAAGAAAAGTAATTCATTAAACCAGATAAACAGAATGAGTTATGGATGTTTGTCACCACTTTAAACTATTTCTTGGTGATCAGAAGTGGAAGTAACCAGGGAAATTCATGGATCTTCAGTATGTTACTGACAAACTTTTCACACAAGGATGCATTGGTACACCTCACCGCGGTTGAGAATAGCGACCTCATAAACTGTAGTAGTAGGCCCTGGTTGTGGATAACAAAGTGTATAAAACCAAAGTGAGAACCTCTTTGCCAGCCAAGTGTAACTATCTACCTCCCCCGCTGAGGAGAAGAGCCACATTGTAACCCTGGCTAGCAAAGGTAAAGTGAGAAAGGTTAGAAATAAAATACCGTGATATACCATAAAAAACAAAGAAATAGTCGTTTGAATCGAGAAATGGAATATAATGAGTTGCAACATCATGTGCTGATGAAGGCTTCTGTTTCTGCACTAAAATGTGTGATAAGAATCAGAACATACAGATAAAACTGTATTTAACATGTGTTATTTTAGGTCAACCTCAAAGATAAAACTGTATTTAACATGTGTTATTTTAGGTCAACCTCAAAGATAAAACTGTATTTAACATGTGTTATTTTAGGTCAACCTCAAAGATAAAACTGTATTTAACATGTGTTATTTTAGGTCAACCTCAAAGATAAAATTGTATTTAACATATGTTATTTTAGGTCAACCTCAAAGATAAAACTGTATTTAACATGTGTTATTTTAGGTCAACCTCAAAGATAAAACTGTATTTAACATGTGTTATTTTAGGTCAACCTCAAAGATAAAATTGTATTTAACATATGTTATTTTAGGTCAACCTCAAAGATAAAACTGTATTTAACATGTGTTATTTTAGGTCAACCTCAAGGTGGCCATACAACGGTAGTTGTTCAGAATGGAGGAGGAGGAGGAGGTGGAGGAAGAGGAGGGGATGGAGATTTCGCCACTGGTATGTATACATGTGTAAAGGGTAAATATTGTTGTTGGTGAATAGATTAGTGACTGGTCGATTTGTTTACAACTTTATGGAACACAATCTCTGAAATATCATACAACTAGATAAAGTGTCATAAATATCTTCATTTTAGATCATTTGACTATGAATTAATGCCAGCTAGGAAAAGATAATTATTACTGAAATGATCCATCAGTACATGTTTTGTTTTTATTTTGAATATAGGAATGCTTCTGGGTGGTGCCATAGGATACGGACTTGGAGGATATGGTCCAGGATATGGATGGGGCTGGGGATGGGGCTGGGGACCTCATCCATATGGTGGCTACTGGGGAAGTGGAATGAGTTTCTCACATGGTGGCAGTATGAACGTAGAAAACAATTACTATGACTGTGATCATGATAATGATTTTGGATATGATAATAATGATGTCGGCGACTTTGAGGCTGGTGATAATGGTGATGGTGGTGATTTCGGAGATGGTGGAGGTGATGGAGGTGGATGTGGTGGTGGGGGAGATGGTGGTGGATGTGGCGGTGGTGGAGATGGAGGAGGGTGTGGTGGTGGGGGAGATGGAGGAGGTTGTGGTGGGGGCGGTGGATGTGGTGGGGGCGGTGGATGTGGTGGAGGTGGGTGTGGGGGTGGATGTGGTGGATAAACCTTGATTAGAGGCTGTGATCATATACTTAATAAATAAATAATTGTAGTATTTTGAAAGAAATTAGCATAATTCTTTAACCGAGTCAGGATTTATCTTCCACTACAAAAACTATCTTGTATTTAGGAACTACGTGTACTCTTTGCACTAGTGATATTGATGACATATCTTTGTATTTTTATAAGTTTATATATATTTATTGATATTGTAACATAAATATATCAAGGTCAAATATGACTTTGTTTATGTAGATCATGTACATAGGTAACAAATGGTTTAATTTTTAACTATTGAAGATATTAGGTCTATTGTTATACTTACTGTAAATATGTTTATTGTTAGTTACAGGCGTTGCCGCCTATTTATAGTCTTTATACCAATGTTCTATTTTACAGTAAAGAGTATCTCTATTATTTCTGATATTTTTATCCTCAGAAATTTTTAAAGCTATGAGAGAAATTTCACAATTAGTTTATTATTGTGATGGTTTGGACATTGATTATATAAATCAAATTACCATATGATCATGGTCATGATTTCCCATTCAAATACCGGGAGCTGTAATAATTATCTTCTTTTTATACCCCCGCTCCCCGAAGGGGGGGGGGTATACTGTTTTATTATACCCCCGCTTTGGGAAATACCCCCGCTCCCCGAAGGGGGAGGGGGGTATACTGTTTTACCTCTGTACGTCTGTCCGTCCGTCCTTCCGTCCGTCCAAGATATTTTTCGTCGCATTTTTCTCAGTAACTGTTGATGGCAGAAATCTGATATTTGGTCACAAGCATCATATAGGTATACCATATTGTGGGTAGCGTTTTTGGACCCGTCAGATTCCTACTTCCTGTTTGCCGACTTAGTTGGTTTTTATACACATTGAACATATATGCACATTTTTCGTCACATTTTTCTCAGCAACTATTGATGACAGAGATCTGATATTTGGTCACAAACTTCATATAGGTACCCCATAACGTGGGAAGCGTTTTTGGACCCATCAGATTCCTACTTCCTGTTTGCCGACTTAGTTGGTTTTTATACACATTGAACATATATGCACATTTTTCGTCACATTTTTCTCAGCAACTATTGATGACAGAGATCTGATATTTGGTCACAAACTTCATATAGGTACCCCATATCGTGGGAAGCGTTTTTGAACCCATCGGATTCCTACTTCCTGTTTGCCGACTTTGTTGATTTTTATACACATTGAACATATATGCTCATTTTTCTCAGCAACTATTGAAGGCAGAAATCTGATATTTGGTCACAAGCTTCATATAGGTACCCCATATTGTGGGAAGTGTTTTTTGACCCGTCAGATTCCTACTTCCTGTTTGCCGAAGAGCGGGGGTATCATAGGTGAGCATTAGCTCACAGTTCATCTTGTTTTTTCTTTTTTTTAACAATTATCAGTTTTGTGAGGTTTTTTTTACAAATCTACATAGAAAATGAACATTCAGGATACATAATTAATTTATACATACCTTCAGTGTTTATAAATCTATCCCAATATAAAATAAACCCAAGATTTCTGTTAGATATGACAGTACATTATTGATATCTGTCATAAGCTATAGGATCAGTTATCAGTAATTTATTCAGTGTTCTTCTGATCTCACTGATGGATGTTTTCAGTATCCAGTGATTAACTCTGATATTGAAAATTATCGATCAGTGTGACATCAAACACAATATTATACAATTATTGACTTTGTTGAGGTTAATATAAGGATCTATCGTTCCAAGATATATCCTTATATTAATCGAAATGAAAGTCAGTAATTGTTTTATTATACGAAACTGTTATTAATGTCCCCTGAGTCATGTTTTATAAATTGGCATTAAACACTACATGTGTTTTTTGTAAATTTTAATGGTAACAAGAAAGATTTATGCATACTGCACAGATTAATTAGATCATTCCAGAGGAGCCTTTGGAATGTTATATCAACCTCACATGATGCTAAAATTAAAAGTAGGAGTTTCCGATTTTAGAGTCACGTGAGGTTAATATAACGTTCCAAAGGCTCCTCTGGAACGATCAAAATTAATCTTTGTGGAAATTGAAGGCTTGGGCAGTATTCATAAAGTTCTATCAAGAAAAAAATTCAGTCTTTTAGCCAATCAGATCAAAGAAATATTTATAGTCATATGATAATAAACAATAATATCAGTGTTGAATGCCTTTACATACATTATCACAGCTCATGGACTCTCTGTTATACTAGCTATCATGTCTGTCTCACACTTCATAACTGACGTTATTCTATATTTATCCACGACTGATTTTTTGTCAAAGTAGTGGATGTACTAGTATAATGAAAAACTTTAGAACAATTGAGATTACTGTGTTAACAACAGTAGTAATAGGTCGATAGGTCATATAGGTCACACAGTAACTTTCTGCTCAAGTAAACCATGTTTATAATTGTTGTCAACTAGGTCTGTGATATATACATTTTGTACATTGATATTTACTCCAGTTGTTTTTTTAATTGAGGAGTTTCTCTATTTATTCCAGTTGTTTTTTTAATTGAGGAGTTTCTCTATTTATTCCAGTTGTTTTTTTAATTGAGGAGTTTCTCTATTTATTCCAGTTGTTTTTATAATTGACGAGTATATCTATTTAAGTATGTACCATATCTATTATATAGACATATCCGTCCTAATTAAATATTATTAGTTTTGCTAGTCATAAAACTGTTGATGTACTGATATTCTTTTAATTATCCATATTTTTTTTAATATTGTTCTGTAAATTGTTATTATACACACTGCTGATATTTTCTGTTTTTCTGATCTGTTTTTATGCAGGTATATGATAATTGTATGTCATGTTGATCGTGTGTTTCTATGTGGTCTAACTTGTTCATGTTACTTGATCTTTTCTGTATAGTGTTTTGTAGATCATTGTTTGTCCTTTTGTTCTTTTCTTTTGACTATTGTATATTCTGTCTTTCATTAATTTACAACTTCTGATTACCCGTTTTGTATCTTCAGACTTTTCTTGTTTAATCTTGCCAAACAAATACTAACATTATACGTCAGTGATTCTTATATCAAAATATAGGTCAAGTTTAAGTGTTCTCTTACTTGGATGTTTTTCAAAACAAGGGACCAAATATGAACAAAGATAATTAAAAGTTATGTCATAATATATTACGGTGCCATATTGTTTAATAATTACAGTTGATATTTAACATGGTTGTGATATTGTATATTATTATACAGCTATAATTTTAATCCAATCAAAAACACCCATTTAAGACATGTGACCATACATTATTTTTCCCGTATTGTACAACCGGAAGCCGTATTTTTTCAATACGTTTTTTTTTTCATATTGTACATTATGTAAGGGAAGTAACTCATTCGTTTTTGTCGTCTGCTAGTAAATTATTTTTAATTGTAATCTACAATCAAATTAACTTGTTCGATATTTAACAGTTTGAGGGAAAAAAAGTTGTTTAGAATAATTGTTGATCAGTTATTTTGCTGTTTTTAATTCATTTTAGAGATTACGAGATCTGTATTGATACAGAACATTTTCCTAACGAAATACTGTTGTGCAGTTGTTCTATTTAGACTGTATTAAAAGTTAAACATAAAATTGTTGTTATAGTATTGATCATTTCAGCTGTATAATAAATAGGTCATTATACAGTGTTATGTACAATATGGAAGTATATTGTACTCATCCGTATTGTATTGAAAACCCGTATTGGACGCCTCTCGTCCAATACGGGTTTTCAATACAATACAGACTCGTACAATATCTTTCCATATTGTACATAACGCTGTATAAAAACCTATTATTACCTCAGATTTCAAGGGCAACTTTTTATTGTGTTCCGTCTTATTTTGTCATGCTTTAACTCAGATGATCCAATTGAATCATGCTCCTTATGTGGAAATTTTTAATTTCATTTAATGTGATTTTTTTATTTCCAAAAATGAGAACAATGTGTTTTCTATAATCTACTGATCAGTTTGTCTACAGTCTTTATACATCTTTGTTCTAGTTTCTGTATATTAAATGTATTTTTGAGTGTTACACAACAATCTATGTACTTCAATGCCATTCTATATGTATTTTTGAGTGTTACACAACAACCTATGTACTTCAATGCCATTCTATGTCGTTATCATGTGACATGAAAGTTTTGGTTAACAATTGTTGTGTTATTAAAGTTCTTTTTTTGTTGTAAGTAATATTGAATATATTAGGTATAGTCTTAAATCAGAGGTTTATTCAGCACTCCATTCATTCATCGAGGAGTCAACAAAACATTGAGGTATATAATATAATATAATAAAGGTTTATGAGAGGTTCCAAGTGGTAATTAATAAAAAAATAATTTGCATTTGACATTAATCTGTATCTAATGTTTGACATTAATCTCTATCTAATGTTTTAGTGGACAAATAATAAAAAGAGTAAAAAGGAAAACATCCACAAATATCAAGTCACCTTTCTGTGCCAACAATGAGGATTGATGGAAATCTGAATCCACCAAAAAGGATGGCAAATAATAACATAGACTAGTCGTACAGATCTGGTTTAATATTTGTTCTCCAAGAAAATATCTTTGTCTCTGGACAGTGCTAGGAAATATAATGGAAAACGCACACATTAATCTATATTTTTTGTGTAGTTGCTGTGATTAAAAATATATGCATTATTTATATGGGAATGACACTTGTCCTACATTCTCTTCAGACTCGGGGCAATCTATGTTCCTCGTGTTCCACCAGTGTTTTGTATGGGAATGACACTTGTCCTACATTCTCTTCAGACTCGGGGGCAATCTATGTTCCTCGTGTTCCACCAGTGTATTGTATGGGAATGACACTTGTCCTACATTCTCTTCAGACTCGGGGCAATCTATGTTCCTCGTGTTCCACCAGTGTATTGTATGGGAATGACATTTGTCCTACATTCTCTTCAGACTCGGGGCAATCTATGTTCCTCGTGTTCCACCAGTGTATTGAAGTACAAACATAGTAATGACAGATATGTTTTAGTAGTGTAAGTCAGAAGAAGATTTTCCATGTTAATTTACATACATTTGTAGTAGTGTAAGTCAGAAGAAGATTTTCCATGTTAATTTACATACATTTGTAGTAGTGTAAGTCAGAAGAAGATTTTCCATGTTAATTTACATACATTTGTAGTAGTGTAAGTCAGAAGAAGATTTTCCATGTTAATTTACATACATTTGTAGTAGTGTAAGTGACAGAAGAAGATTTTCCATGTTAATTTACATACATTTGTAGTAGTGTAAGTCAGAAGAAGATTTTCCATGTAAATTTACATACATTTGTAGTAGTGTAAGTCAGAAGAAGATTTTCCATGTTAATTTACATACATTTGTAGTATTGTAAGTCAGAAGAAGATTTTCCATGTTAATATACATACATTTGTAGTAGTGTAAGTTAGAAGAAGATTTTCCATGTTAATTTACATACATTTGTAGTAGTGTAAGTCAGAAGAAGATTTTCCATGTTAATTTACATACATTTGTAGTAGTGTAAATCAGAAGAAGATTTTCCATGTTAATTTACATACATTTGTAGTAGTGTAAGTCAGAAGAAGATTTTCCATGTAAATTTACATACATTTGTAGTAGTGTAAGTGACAGAAGAAGATTTTCCATGTTAATTTACATACATTTGTAGTAGTGTAAGTGACAGAAGAAGATTTTCCATGTTAATTTACATACATTTGTAGTAGTGTAAGTCAGAAGAAGATTTTCCATGTAAATTTACATACATTTGTAGTAGTGTAAGTCAGAAGAAGATTTTCCATGTTAATTTACATACATTTGTAGTAGTGTAAGTCAGAAGAAGATTTTCCATGTTAATTTACATACATTTGTAGTAGTGTAAGTCAGAAGAAGATTTTCCATGTTAATTTACATACATTTGTAGTAGTGTAAGTCAGAAGAAGATTTTCCATGTTAATTTACATACATTTGTAGTAGTGTAAGTCAGAAGAAGATTTTCCATGTTAATTTACATACATTTGTAGTAGTGTAAGTCAGAAGAAGATTTTCCATGTTAATTTACATACATTTATTTGTACATGACACATATGTATTTTCTGTTTTTCTAACCTTTATGAAAACTTTCGTTGTTTTATTAAATAAAATAATTCTAAAATATTTTTTTTTATTTCATGTACTTCTAAAAATATTTTTAGTCCCAAGACATGAAATATCTTACGTGCATTACACTTCTCATTAATATTGAAAAAATCATTGGCATTGCTTAGGAAATATTTGAAGATACCAAAGGGGTAATTATCAGAAGCCGTAAGTCGAAGGACAGATGATATAAAGGGCAAAAAAAGACAAATAATCTACAAAACAATAGCAGAAAACTAAAGGGGGGGGGGGGGGTAAACTCAGGTGCTCCGGAAGGGTTGGTAGCATGCAACTTTAAGGAGAACTTGAACAAAGACTGGTTGGTTCAGAGTCTGCCTGCCTACCTGTGGACTTGTTTCAGTGGGCTAGATTTATAATAATCCAACTAGCCACTTTGGTCCAGTAGAAACAAGACATCATCATTATTTCATAAAAAGTAACTTGTTCTCCCCATGATAACTTGTTCTCCCCATGATAACTTGTTCTCCCCATGATAACTTGTTCTCCTCATGATAACTTGTTCTCCCCATGATAACTTGTTCTCCCCATGATAACTTGTTCTCCTCATGATAACTTGTTCTCCCCATGATAACTTGTTCTCCCCATGATAACTTGTTCTCTCCATGATAACTTGTTCTCCTCATGATAACTTGTTCTCCCCATGATAACTTGTTCTCCCCATGATAACTTGTTCTCCTCATGATAACTTGTTCTCCCCATGATAACTTGTTCTCACCACGATAACTTGTTCTCCCCATGATAACTTGTTCTCCCCATGATAACTTGTTCTCCTCATGATAACTTGTTCTCACCACGATAACTTGTTCTCCCCATGATAACTTGTTCTCCTCATGATAACTTGTTCTCCCCATGATAACTTGTTCTCCTCATGATAACGTGTTCTCCCCATGATAACTTGTTCTCCTCATGATAACTTGTTCTCCCCATGATAACTTGTTCTCCTCATGATAACTTGTTCTCCTCATGATAACTTGTTCTCCCCATGATAACTTGTTCTCCTCATGATAACTTGTTCTCCCCATGATAACTTGTTCTCCTCATGATAACTTGTTCTCCCCATGATAACTTGTTCTCCCCATGATAACTTGTTCTCCTCATGATAACTTGTTCTCCCCATGATAACTTGTTCTCCTCATGATAACTTGTTCTCCCCATGATAACTTGTTCTCCCCATGATAACTTGTTCTCCTCATGATAACTTGTTCTCCCCATGATAACTTGTTCTGCTCATGATAACTTGTTCTCCCCATGATAACTTGTTCTCCCCATGATAACTTGTTCTCCTCATGATAACTTGTTCTCCCCATGATAACTTGTTCTCCCCATGATAACTTGTTCTCCTCATGATAACTTGTTCTCCTCATGATAACTTGTTCTCCTCATGATAACTTGTTCTAACTTGTTCTCCTCATGATAACTTGTTCTCCTCATGATAACTTGTTCTCCTCATGATAACTTGTTCTCCCCATGATAACTTGTTCTCGCCACGATAACTTGTTCTCGCCACGATAACTTGTTCTCGCCATGATAACTTGTTCTCACCATGATAACTTGTTCTCCTCATGATAACTTGTTCTCCCCATGATAACTTGTTCTCCTCATGATAACTTGTTCTCACCACAATAACTTGTTCTCCTCATGATAACTTGTTCTCCCCATGATAACTTGTTCTCGCCACGATAACTTGTTCTCGCCATGATAACTTGTTCTCACCATAACTTGTTCTCACCACGATAACTTGTTCTCCCCATGATAACTTGTTCTCCTCATGATAACTTGTTCTTGCCATGATAACTTGTTCTCCCCATGATAACTTGTTCTCGCCACAATAACTTGTTCTCCCCATGATAACTTGTTCTCCTCATGATAACTTGTTCTCCCCATGATAACTTGTTCTCCCCATGATAACTTGTTCTCCCCATGATAACTTGTTCTCCTCATGATAACTTGTTCTCCCCATGATAACTTGTTCTCCTCATGATAACTTGTTCTCCCCATGATAACTTGTTCTCCCCATGATAACTTGTTCTCCTCATGATAACTTGTTCTCCCCATGATAACTTGTTCTGCTCATGATAACTTGTTCTCCCCATGATAACTTGTTCTCCCCATGATAACTTGTTCTCCTCATGATAACTTGTTCTCCCCATGATAACTTGTTCTCCCCATGATAACTTGTTCTCCTCATGATAACTTGTTCTCCTCATGATAACTTGTTCTCCTCATGATAACTTGTTCTAACTTGTTCTCCTCATGATAACTTGTTCTCCTCATGATAACTTGTTCTCCTCATGATAACTTGTTCTCCCCATGATAACTTGTTCTCGCCACGATAACTTGTTCTCGCCACGATAACTTGTTCTCGCCATGATAACTTGTTCTCACCATGATAACTTGTTCTCCTCATGATAACTTGTTCTCCCCATGATAACTTGTTCTCCTCATGATAACTTGTTCTCACCACAATAACTTGTTCTCCTCATGATAACTTGTTCTCCCCATGATAACTTGTTCTCGCCACGATAACTTGTTCTCGCCATGATAACTTGTTCTCACCATAACTTGTTCTCACCACGATAACTTGTTCTCCCCATGATAACTTGTTCTCCTCATGATAACTTGTTCTTGCCATGATAACTTGTTCTCCCCATGATAACTTGTTCTCGCCACAATAACTTGTTCTCCCCATGATAACTTGTTCTCCTCATGATAACTTGTTCTCCCCATGATAACTTGTTCTCCCCATGATAACTTGTTCTCCTCATGATAACTTGTTCTCCCCATGATAACTTGTTCTCCTCATGATAACTTGTTCTCCTCATGATAACTTGTTCTCCTCATGATAACTTGTTCTCCTCATGATAACTTGTTCTCGCCATGATAACTTGTTCTCGCCACGATAACTTGTTCTCGCCATGATAACTTGTTCTCACCATGATAACTTGTTCTCCTCATGATAACTTGTTCTCCCCATGATAACTTGTTCTCCTCATGATAACTTGTTCTCCTCATGATAACTTGTTCTCCTCATGATAACTTGTTCTCATGATAACTTGTTCTCACCATAACTTGTTCTCCCCATGATAACTTGTTCTCCTCATGATAACTTGTTCTCGCCACGATAACTTGTTCTCGCCACGATAACTTGTTCTCCCCACGATAACTTGTTCTCCTCATGATAACTTGTTCTCCCCATGATAACTTGTTCTCGCCACGATAACTTGTTCTTGCCATGATAACTTGTTCTCACCATAACTTGTTCTCACCACGATAACTTGTTCTCCTCATGATAACTTGTTCTCATGATAACTTGTTCTCACCATGATAACTTGTTCTCCCCATGATAACTTGTTCTCCTCATGATAACTTGTTCTCCTCATGATAACTTGTTCTCCCCATGATAACTTGTTCTCCTCATGATAACTTGTTCTCCTCATCTCCTCATGATAACTTGTTCTCCCCATGATAATTCGTTCTCCCCGTGATAACTTGTTCTCCCCGTGATAACTTGTTTTCCCTGTGATAATTTGTTCTCCCCATGATAACTTGTTCTCCTTGTGATAACTTGTTCTCCCCGTGATAACTTGTTCTCCCCATGCTAACTTGTTCACCCCATGCTAGCTTGTTCTCCCTGTGCTAACTTGTTCTCCCCGTGCTAACTTGTTCTCATGATAACTTGTTCTCACCATGATAACTTGTTCTCCCCATGATAACTTGTTCTCCTCATGATAACTTGTTCTCCTCATGATAACTTGTTCTCCCCATGATAACTTGTTCTCCTCATGATAACTTGTTCTCCTCATCTCCTCATGATAACTTGTTCTCCCCATGATAATTCGTTCTCCCCGTGATAACTTGTTCTCCCCGTGATAACTTGTTTTCCCTGTGCTAACTTGTTCTCCCCGTGCTAACTTGTTCTCTCCATGATAACTTGTTCTCATGATAACTTGTTCTCACCATGATAACTTGTTCTCCCCATGATAACTTGTTCTCCTCATGATAACTTGTTCTCCTCATGATAACTTGTTCTCCCCATGATAACTTGTTCTCCTCATGATAACTTGTTCTCCTCATCTCCTCATGATAACTTGTTCTCCCCATGATAATTCGTTCTCCCCGTGATAACTTGTTCTCCCCGTGATAACTTGTTTTCCCTGTGATAATTTGTTCTCCCCATGATAACTTGTTCTCCTTGTGATAACTTGTTCTCCCCGTGATAACTTGTTCTCCCCATGCTAACTTGTTCACCCCATGCTAGCTTGTTCTCCCTGTGCTAACTTGTTCTCCCCGTGCTAACTTGTTCTCTCCATGATAACTTGTTCTCCCCGTGATAACTTGTTCTCCCCGTGATAATTTGTTCTCCCCATGATAACTTTTTCTCCCTGTGATAACTTGTTCTCCCCATGATAACTAGTTCTCCCCATGATAACTTGTTCTCCCCATGCTAGCTTGTTCTCCCCGTGCTAACTTGTTCTCCCCATGATAACTTATCCCCGTGATAACTTGTTCTCCCCATGATAACTTGTTCTCCTCATGATAACGTGTTCTCCCCATGATAACTTGTTCTCCCCACGATAACTTGTTCTCCCCACGATAACTTGTTCTCCCCATGATAACTTGTTCTCCCCGTGATAACTTGTTCTCCCCATGATAACTTGTTTTCCCCATGATAACTTGTTCTCCCTATGATAACTTGTTCTTCCCGTGATAACTTATCCCCGTGATAACTTGTTCTCCCCATGATAACTTGTTATCCCCGTGATAATTTGTTCTCCCCACGATAACTTGTTCTCCCCATGATAACTTGTTCTCCCCATGATAACTTGTTCTCCCCATGATAACTTGTTCTCCCTGTGATAACGTGTTCTCCTCGTGATAACTTGTTCTCCCCATGATAACTTGTTCTCCCATGATAACTTGTTCTCCCCATGATAACTTGTTCTCCCCGTGATAACTTGTTCTCCCCACGATAACTTGTTCTCCCCATGATATATATTGCAGATAAATTCCTCACTTGTCGTTAAACAACAATCATTTGCATATGGAGCTTATATTTTACAACTTATAGGTAACGAGCTTGCAGTTTGTATTCAGACTTTTTAAACCCGTTACTGTCTTTTGAGTTCTAAACTATTTAAAACCAAGGGCTTTTAAAGAAGCGTCTCATCTTTTAAAAAAGTTTTTCTAGATATATAACCCCTTGTTGAAAAATATTCTGTCTGTTGCATACAGAAAACGAAAGATTGTATTGGCAATTAGATTTTTGTTCAAAGTTGACTTGTTTCACGATTACTTGTATGTCTGACGATGGCCTTGTATAGATTTAACGATTGAGGTCATCAGATCTCTTTTTTAGAATTAATATTATACGTATGACAACTTCTGCAGGTTGGTATTTACTCACATTTGGAAAGCACTTTCATGACTGCTTTTCATTTCACTAAGAGGCCGGCAGATTTAGGTCAATATATATTGTTTCGAAATAGTTCTTGTCATGAATGTAGATGAAATACTGCAAAGTTTGTTTTAAACAAAGTCCAATCAAATCTATAAAGTTTCAAATAGTAGATATTTTGTTATAAGAAGGAATAACCTATGCATTACTTTTAATTGTGTTGCTGTTCTGGTGCACCATATTAGACATCTTGATAGTTTTACAAATATCATAAAAAAATCACGGCTAAATTCAAAGATCGGTTAGAGAGAAGAACGAGCCAGAAACTTATATTCTTGTACAAAGTGGTTGAGAGGCTGGTTCCTGCTATTGAACCAGACGATTATCTGAAAAAAGCAGGTTCCAAGAGATCTATCACTGCTACAAAATTTGAGAACTACTAGGCAACTAACATCGTCGAAAAACAAGTGAAGAACAATACAAAGTGTTTTGACATTCCATCAAGCAAAACACATCAATTATCAAATTCATTCTTTGTTAAAACCCTATTGACTGCAACCATCTAGGAAACTCAGTTGTGTGCGCAACTAGTGTTGAGAGCTTCAAATCTGCTCTCACAAACCGTCATTAAATCGACGGTGCTCTCTCTACCGTTAGATATAAGCCAGAATTGGTTGCTACAACGTACCCTTACAGATACAGATAGGTTCGAACATTCCCTTTTCAATGAAAGGTATGCTATTATAATACAAAATTTGATTCGATCCATGCCAAGGAGATGCAGATCAGTGTTAGCCTCACATGGTGGTCACAATAGATACTGACTTCAACGTCCCCGAAAATTGACCCAATTTATCGTATGTGACTGTATTTTTTTTCTCCAAATCTTTGTTCAGTATCCTGTATGACTTTGTGAGTGAAATTGTAGCTCAATATACCAAAGCATTGCTGTAAACAAATCGATTTGAAGTACACATGATAACATTTTGAAAAAAAAACCAAACAATATGCGTGTCTTTTTTTGCAGAGTATATAGGGAGTGGATGTAGTCGAGTGGTCTAGGGCGCTGGACGTAAGGCTAAGCGAATGGTGCTGCAGTGTAACAATGGTGTGGGTTCAAATCCCGTCGAGGGAAGAACAAAAATTTGACAGCTCTAAAATCTAATTCTAACACTGTTTGGTTTAATTTTCAGACGTATATATATATATATATTTGATTGAAAACGAAAATGTATATGAATAATTATATGATGGCCATTTACAAAGTTTTGCAGTTTTGTTTATCAGAAGCCCACAATTGCCACCATCACGGGACATTGTTTAACATAGCCTAACATAACTATCAGCCTATTGGAATATGAATAATATGTTTTTTTCCAGACACAATACATACAGTCTTGCTTGACCCCAACTGATGCATGAATAACCAAGTCAGCAATATAGGTTCATGCAGGTGAGCATCTAGATATATTTACTATAAGTAGTGACAAAAGTTTCCATACTATTTTTAAAATAAGTAAAAAGAACAATATTTAATCTTTTATTAAATGACAGAGTAACGACCAGTTGATATCAGTTTCTGTCCCACGGCCCAAACGTCTGTAGGAATGTCTTGTGCTATCTGAAATCCTTGCTCTGGATATGTTTTAACACGTTGTAAACATCCAATCATCATTTCTATAATTTTAACCATGTTGCCTACATCAGGGTTAGGATAGGACAACAGATCGATGTTGGGCGACGTTAAAATGACGTTATCTAATTGGTCCATGCCACCTGGCCATTGTTTACAAAAGGTGGCAAACGTTCTCCTTTCCATAAACGGCATCTGAACCAGAATAATGTTTTTAATCGAATCAAGCATACCGTGATCCTGTAATGTGTGGTAGGAGAACAACACGTTTTCACCTGTATTGGTCGCGTTTTCCTCTAAAATTATCTTGTCTTCAGGGACGCCTTGACTAATGGCTACATCCTTAAATATCTGGGCTTCAGATTTCTGCCATTTCCCTGAAATATGTCACATAAACCAGTCAGTTGCTTGCATGATATTCATTGACGTTTTTGTTGTCTGATTGAAACAAATAAAGAAACTGTTTTGCATACCATGCATGATAGACATTACATGAAAAAGTTCTATCAAAATGGTTTAGATTGGTTTCTGATGAGATTTACTCATGTACCATCAAAACCAGAAACTATCAAAATCAACAGTGATATTATTGGATGTCAGATCTGATACCTGTTTGACTGACGGGTAAAGGGGTGTGTGATAGAGTAATTATCACCCTATTAAACAGGATGTAAATCGTAATATAACCACCTAGTCTCATAACTTGAGAAAATAATATGACACCAGAAAAATCTGCCAAAAGTTTGAGTGTAACGGATTCCTGCTTATCTTCTGTATTTAGACTAAGAACATTTTGTGAAATGAATATTTATGTATTATTTATGTAAACTGTAGTGCTTAATGTTAAAATTATGTTTTGAATGAAATATATGAAATTGTGCTTGGAACCATATTTGTTTATTATTTCATGTAATTTATAAATTAAACAATAAGTTCTATATACTATAGATGCTGAAATATGAATGTATTGTTGGAGTAGAATAAAAATTATAATTGACCGTATATTTTAGTTCTCTATATTCTCTCAGCAATATAGACACTCACAAGTTTACCTGAAGTTAATGAGTTATTGTTTATACACCCTAATCTGAATGTTTGCACAATAATTCCAGATATTCCCACTTGAAATTTAAGATTTCTTTAATGAATTTTTAAAAAGTGGGATTAGGTGGAATGAACCGTCAGGTCATCAGTCGATGATGTCAGGCTCAGAAAATGTTTGTCTATATACACTAGACCTTATATGTCCGAATTGTCATATGTTACATAATGTGTATATTAGTATATAAATGTATCATACCTTTTGTTAAAGTACCTTCTTTCCCAGAAATCATCAACCATTCAGCTAACCCATCTAACCACAGCTTAGAGGCATATTCTGCTGTTCTGATGTCCGGGTTCCCAAAGACAATTATTATATCGCTCTGAAATCGTCATCAAGATTAACCAACTCAATATAATAAAATGATAAACTAAAATAACACATTGTCAGAAAACGTGGTTACAAAGTGAAAAACTAAAATAACACATTGTCAGAACACGTGGTTACAAAATGAAAAACTAAAATAACACATTGTCAGAACACGTGGTTACAAAATGAAAAACTAAAATAACACATTGTCAGAACACGTGGTTACAAAATGAAAAACTAAAATAACACATTGTCAGAACACGTGGTTACAAAATGAAAAAAACTGAAATAACACATTGTCAGAACATGTGGTTACAAAATGAAATCGGAAATCGTAGAAACAGATGAAAATGAATATAAAATGTACATTGCTGCCATTTTAATGAATTTATCAAGAATGTCTCCCACATAATCTGCAAATCATATGAGGTATCTGTTGTTTTTTGTTTTTTTTTGTGTATTTATTTCCGGACATAGTGATTTGCTTTTGACAAATAAAATAATCACACAATCAGACATTTAGGTATATAACAACACAAAAAGATACATACAAATGGTCATTTTTTCCACACACTATAGTACAATGGAACATCTTACCACAGACAATTATCTCAAGTCCATCTATAGACTCTTTCAGAGAACAGCTAACACCCGCTGTTCTCTTAAACATTTAAATTTCAAATACAATTGTACATAGTTTTAAATATTTTGTTTTATTCACACTTTTGATTTCACTTTATTTCACTTTATGAAATTTATGTAAATATTTTTGTAAATACCCACGCATGCAACAATACGTAATCTTCAACGCCTTGAAGGTGTACTGTATACCTAAAGAAGAAGCAGAAGCAGATGTACTTTTTATCGTTCTTTGTCCCTTTGTCCTTTTGGCCATTGTATTGTATGTCATTCGATTTACCTCTGATTACCACTTTGATATCTTAAAACCTCGCTCTTAAACAATATAGTATAACTATTATATTATCAAATAAATTAATTCCTGAAGAGTAATGACGTGTATCGTCAGGTACAATATAACTATAGTTATACACAATTCATAACTCTTGTTTATAAACAGTAACTACAACTGAAGAACAGGATGTACAAAATTGACAGTTTTACATGAATGTTATTGTTCACTGTTTCAAATAGCAATAAATATCAGAAAGTTGTATTTCATCACCGAGTTTATAGGAGTTTATAGGAACACCAGAGATCAATATAAGACAAGTTTAAAGATAGACCGGTGTATAAAGAAGGACAGACCATACAATGTCCAGAGGAAAAAGGACAAACGGACAAACAATGATCTACAAAACATTGAATAGAAAACTAATGATCGAGCAACATGAAAAACCGGGGGTGAACTCGTGTGATCCGGAAGGGCTTGCAGTACCTACTCCACATGAGGATACTCTTGTTACAAACCCGATGATAAGTTATGAATGAGGAAAGAACACAGCTACCAGTATATGGATCAGACTTTGGAAATTGTAATTAATTATCCGTCTAGACCGTAGTCAGGGGGACTAACCGGTTAATCGAGAAAAGTCGTTCGTGTACGATTGTTAATCGGGTTTTTTGATTCGTGAACGATTCGGTTACTAGTTCATGTACGATATTTCTGGTTTTTAAAAGTAAGGTAAGACACCAAATTTCAACATTCTTTTGTAAATATAAGCATAAAGCAAAAAAGGCTTCGTAGTTCCTTAAATGAATAATTAATAAATTTAATTCGAAAGAGTAAACTTCATAACAGACTTTCATTTTTCAATAATTTGGTCAGAAACGTAGATGTCACTCTATTTTTTGTTTTCAGAGTTTCCATTTTCTAGCAAAAAACACAAATTTTCTAATAAAATTAACATTTTATGACAGAAAATAATTTTGGACTTCAAAGTTACTTGATCTTATACTTACTTTTCGTGAGAATTCTTAACTTTTAAGCAAAGATATAGTTTCCTTTTTGCATATTTCCAATTTTTGTATTCGTGAACGAACGCGTTATTGAAAAATATGGTCGTGTACGATGTATTAACATTTTTGCAGACTATGGATTTTGTGTGTTCCACTTGTGTTGACCTTGATTTCGGCGTGGAAAGTTCTCTTTTAGTACGATATGGTTTATTTGGTGTTGTCCTTGTATCATTTTTTCTGTTTTCTGAAACTTGACAGTTTTTCCAGTAATGTTTTTTTTGAAGTATAGTCATGGTTTATCTGCAAACATATAAATTATGCATACTTACTTTGTTATGTAGGTCTACGGTTCTTTGGCTTTCACCTTTTTTTAATTTTGGCTATATTTTGTTCATATTTTTGACTTATCATTTAGGTTTCCAAACTTTTGGCGTTTAGTTCTGCTGACGAGGAATTATTTTCCGAAATGAACATCCAAGACATCAAAATGGGTATAGATTGGTTTTTTTCTACATGCAAAAGTTATTGTCGTTCAAGTACTGTTCCATGTAAGAGTCAGACAATGAGTGGTACATCAATTGTTTAACTTTTTATTAAAACTGGTTAAAAGTGTTCATTTGGTAATCCAAACATTTCCTTCTATTTCGGATTTTCATAAAACTAATAATTTTTTAGTAGTTATAGATTGAACATTATGGCGGGAAAGTTTTCACGTACTTTTGACTGCATAATGGAACCAAATATTTGCGTATTAATATCTACAAAAGGTATTTTGAGCAATAACATCGTATACATACGTGTAAGGGCTCCTGAATATATTTAAGTCATAACTTTTTTGTTTAAATTACATTTGAATTTTTGACTGGTTTTATAGGGAAGACATTTTGGCGAAAATGTCCCCGTACTTTATTATGATTGTTCCAGTATTGCAGGAGTTATTGACATTTTCGTGGAATTTACTGTGTGTGGGGGGTATTAGTTAGCCTTTGGCTTATAGTTCTAGTTTGAGGTCGAATGTGTTTCAGTACTCAACATAATATTTTCTTAAAATGAATGTGTACTTACAATTGGTGTTGCCTGATTATTACAAAGAATAGTACATACAAATATATTCATGAATGTCTATTAGTAATTACTCAAGAAATAGGTTTTCGATGACGCAAAACACCGCAAATTATATCTTGCCTCGCTCATATTTCATGAGACACACTTATAAAAAGCAACATTAGAAAATAATTCATTTAAACTGCTAAGAAAAATGCAAGTATCTTATATTGAGTAATCGTTCACGAACATCGATCACGAACAAGAAATTTTAAACCTGTTTGTTCACGAACAAAAAAATGAAAAAATATAATGTTCCCGTCATATTTTGCATTTTTTGTGAAAAAGGTATTTTAACCACTCCAATATAGAAGAATGTTTCCATTAAAGTGATGTTTCAGTCATAAAAAAGTGTAAATGTGTGAATATAGGAATATTATAGTTCTTGTGACATTTTGATGCAATGCTTTTAAGACTTTCTGACCACATTTCACACAAGGTTTATATCAACGAAAGTTTTGGAGTATACACCATCAAAGATATACAATAAAGGAAGGGAACTGCGAAGAGATAATTAATAATTGTTTCCTTAATTAGTAATAATTGAGGCTTACCGTCAAGGGATCATTTCCGGATCCTCAAAATAATCGTACACGAACTAGTAACCGAATCGTTCACGAATCAAAAAACCCGATTAACAATCGTACACGAACGGCTTTTCTCGATTAACCGGTTGGTCCCCCTGGTAGTAAGTTTACTTACCTTTGTCAAAATAGTTATAAACTTGACAGTTTTTGTTGAAAATTGTGCTATGTAAGCGGGCCCTTTAATTTTTGGTTAGTCAATTTTATGTTGTGTTTCGAAGAACATGTAATTTAGACATTATTTCAGTTTGTGTTAAAGTCCTTTTACATGGTTGAGCTATATTATATATAAATATATACAAAAATATGTACCACGCAAAGTAAAGAACGCAACAATGAAATACAAGAAAATATACATAAATACATAAATATACATATCACATAAAATACAATGAACCTTTTACAAATTCCAAATTTGATTACTCCCAGTTTTATTAAAAAAATAAGCGTTTTTAAACGTCTTTTATATGAGTTATTTCCCTTATAACGGACAAAGTGGTACTCGTTCTAGTAAAAGCAACAGAAAGATTTGAGTATAATTTTCTTAAAATTTGTCGATATTTGAACCTGCGGAATATAAAAATAATTAAAAAAAACATAAAAGGTACCTTTTCCACAGTGTGGTCTAGTTTTAAGTAGTTCCAAATCTCTCTGGCTAGATTAACATCCTCGTTTGGCATTTTCATTATCCATTATGTTCAAAAGAAGATGCGCACTTTTACACGTGATAATGAGTTGTCCCCTGGAGGAAAAAATAACGTGATCAATGGGGAATCCTGAACATCGATTTATATGACGTCATATATCGTATAGCTTTAAATAATTCTGGGAGATACCTGGAAAGTTTCGTAACTGTTAAGTAGATTTTTGACCGAAAAATAGATTGTAGCAAATTCGCGCCATCAGTTTATTTATTATAAGTTTTTAATGAATATATAAACATTGACAATGCAAATTTTTTTTAAAAATCCGAAAATAATGGAGGCTAACGCGCCATTTTTAAACTATAATATTGAAAGAACTTAAAAATAAGATTGACATTTTAAGTCAACATATACAAAAATGTCAGGTAAATATAGGCAGAAATTATACTTTTCTTGATATAGTTTTACGATAAAACAAAACAAATAACGGTCTCTCAATGAATAATTCCAAACGAACCAGATAAATATCACCCACATTCGAACATCAATCTTTCTTTCCGCGATACGAAACAGCCCAACTGGAACAGTCTCCCACTGAACAATGTGAAGAGTGACTCTATTGAGTCATTCAAATCAGCTGTTTCAGTCATAAACCATTAGTCCATCATAAATTCTTGTTTATAGTTTTATCTTAAAATCTAGAATTAAATTATTATTATTTTTTTTTCCATAACTGCATAAGATTTGTTAATTATAGTGTTTGATGTTCCGTACCTCCAGTAATTGGCAGAATCTTCAATTAGTTGAAAGCAGCCTCTTATGAAGTAGAAGTAGAGACGTCCAAGATTTCATGACACTGATCATTCATACTAATTACTAATCTCGTTGAGATTAGAATTCCGAAGAAATTTTCTCCCAGACACCTGGTTCTGTAATAAAAACCGTGTCGTAGATATCATATTTAGTGTTCAAAGTCAAAAAGTGTTATTTAAAGTCGGTACATGAAGCAACATACAACAGAAGTTCTGAAGAGCTTTTAAACCAGCATTACACAAATAACATAAAAACAATGCATGCAAACATACATGATTAACAAACACATGACATGCAATAAAACATAGTACCTTTTTTTAACAAATAAAATGAAAATGTCTTATTATCTTCTGTCATACCATTCAAAAAAGATATATGAAAATTATGACAAACATATCAATTTGAACTAAAAATAATCAAGCACTGAAACAAACTAAAGCAATAAAGTACTTACGATGTGTTCCTGGAATAAACTTCATCGACGGGTATGATCCTAGTCAAGATTGATAAAAACAAATAATGTTAAAAGTCCCTCGAAGCAAGAAAATAAGAACCCTTTGTCTAAAAGGGGCATAAACAAAATAGCCATGATTCATTTCCTCAAAATTTGGTACTTGTTTTTTATATGCTTATTCTTGACCCCCTTTGCATTAAAAATCAAGTCGATAGACACTATCATAAGCCAAGGACATAGTCCGATCCTATAGTAGCTGGGGTTCTATGCCCATGGTTCTGTTTATTCACATGTTATTTCAATCAATTTTCTCCCAACATATTTTTAATTTAGCAACCACTGTACCATAGGACACGATATAAATGGGTAATGTTTTATGTTTCCCTTTTGTCAATTTTACTCCAGAGTTTCTGGGGGCCTTAAGGAAAAAACTGAAGATGAACACCAACTATAGATATGCATTTTTAAGAATTTATTTGTGTAACTGTTGGAATATGATTTTAAAAGAATATGAGAAAAAAATCCCATTATAGTTTGAAAAATTGTATAAATGTTTTTTTTGTCTATTTGTAGGTTTAGACAGTGGTACAGATTCAGGGTATGTGAACCAATACTATATATGATATACAGTATACAGTAAACCAGTTTTTATTCATGATTTATAACAGATATTGTATATGGAAGAAATAATATGAAAAAAATGAATTTTGCCAAACTGATAATGAGACTTTAATGTCACAAATCCATGCAATCCCACAAATTTTATTGTTGCATTAATCATGTTAATAGAATTAACATCACATAAATAAAAATATGCATAGTTGTGAAAATAAGTTGGTTTACAGCAATGAAATTAAGAATTGTTCAACTTTATTTTATACTTCTACTCCTTACTACATGTTTTGTCTTTACTTTCAAACTAGAAATTTCATGGATACAGGCCTCGACATTAACGTTTGTCTTATTGTCTGGTACCAGTGAAAACTGACGTCGGAAAAGTAGATCTTGTATTACGGTTGTCCGACGGGACAAGTGAAAAAATCAGATTCCCAAACGTGCCGGTAGACCGACAAATCTATTTCCACTGGTATAAAATACTGGGTTTGTTGTATAAAAGAGCCCTGTTTGATCTCCAATTTGTCCATAATTTATTTTGATTAAAACTAAAGTGAAATGCCAGATCAAAACTGTTTTATTTACATATCATTGCTTTGATGAAGTTCACGGACATTGACAAAATTAAAGTCGCAATCTCAGAAACGCTTTAAAGAACGGAAATATCAATATTTGAAATATAAGAACAAGAATCACTCCGGATATCAATTTGGCGCCAAATTTAAACTTGTCTTTTGTGCAAAATACGATAGAGGACTTGATTTAGGCTTTTGGGAAATATTGAAACCTTTGAAATGGACAAATATTACAAGCTTTTTCCTGATCTGGTTGAAAAGATCCACTAAAATTGTTATTTCTCTGTGAATTTAAATAAAATACTTTGCTTTATTTATATCACAGGCACTTGTTTCTGGTAACAAAAATATACCTAGATACTGGTATATATAGTATCTAGGTATATTTTTTTTTACCAGAAACAAGGATTTATATAACACAAATATGAGTTATTACAATTTGTGTGGTATTGGATCACAACACAGTAATATTTCAAAAAGAAAAGGGGAGGGGTACATATAAAAATCACTTGTATGCAAGACTCCAATCAAGGTAGACAGAAATAAAAATGTGACATTAAATATATGTCCTTAAGGTAGTTATGAATAAAAAAAAAACCCAGAACAAATCAGTTCAGGCAGCTATAACTATTTACTCAATTTGGGCAGGGTTACGTCAGAGTGGTCGCAAAACATTGTTTCGATTAATCGCAATTGACTTCTCCCAGAAGTCTCCCCACTTCTCTCAGTTGTCTCCCACTTCTCCCTGTGAGCTCTCTGAAAGAGAAGTCACTTCTCCCTCTAATTTGAAAGTAGTGGGAGCCCTGGATAATTATTCTCTAGTTTTTGTAATTTTTATTAATTTTTTCGGACAACTAAAAGATTGAGTCGAACAAGTACTTTTTTTAGTTAGTTGTCCGAAGGGACAAGTTGAAAAATATGTTAATGTAGAGGCCTGGGATAGTCAATTATTTAAAGTGGCAACTAGCGTCATTAGGATGGAGTTTTAATATATAACCATCAACTTCTGTAAGTCACAGTGTTACTTTGTCACATTAGGTTGCATATTTATATTTTATCCATCCTTTTTTGGATCAACATGTTCAGATGTAATAAATATAAACATTTTATTTACAGTGAAGGGGATGCTATCAAAGTGTTTGTTCGTATCAGACCACCTCATTCTTATGAAAATGACATTGGACAGGTTCAGGCTCTCAATGTATTAGATGAAACATCACTGGCTATGAATTGTAAATCAGATTCCAGGGTCTTCACGTTTGATCAAGTAGCTGATATAACAGCAACACAGGTAAGCAAACTGACAATTAGAAACCTGTCATTAAAACTTACCTATTTTAGAACTCTAGATAAACATTTTGTTTACTTGAAGTAGAAGTTTCCCATTATAAGTCAGTGTATAGCATAATATATGCCAGTTAAACCTTTAGTCTGCATAGACTTAAATACAGTAGAAATATGATTGATTGCTTATTGTCCAGCATATCCAGGACGAGAACAGGTTCAGCAAAATATATATAAATACAGTGAGACGTGTATATATATAAATACAGTGAGACGTGTATATATATATATATATATATAAATACAGTGAGACGTGTATATATATAAATACAGTGAGACGTGTATATATATAAATACAGTGAGACGTGTATATATATAAATACAGTGAGACGTGTATATATATAAATACAGTGAGACGTGTATATATATAAATACAGTGAGACGTGTATATATATAAATACAGTGAGACGTGTATATATATAAATACAGTGAGACGTGTATATATATATAAATACAGTGAGACGTATACAGTGTTCTAGCTAGGATTTCAAAAGGGCAGGGCGCTACTTCTGAAAAGGGCACTTTTATGCATAATCGTTGGCTGAAAAAGGGCACTTTATTCAAAGACATTCATATTAATATAATCTCCATCCAAACACTGGAAATGCATACTGCAAAGTATTTTTGGATTGTTTTTACAATTAAATTGAAAAGAAACAACCTTCGTTACCAGTTGAAAAAATATATGTTAAAACGAGCTTTAATATCCCTTTAAATATTTCCATCCTTTGTGGGTGAAATTAAAAAAAAAAAAAAAAGATTATATTAAATGATCAAGTTTTTTACTTTCTTTCACCAGTTATTGTTATCTTAATTGTCATCGTAATTATTATTAATCATTATGATTAGAAGAATGAAATTTCCTGACAAAACGTTAAAATTCAACTTCAATCACTCACCGAAAGCTATAAATAGCCTAATCACACAATCAGCATGTGTTTACCTTGATCTGTTACCGCGCTTTAAACGAATGTTGACAGAAATATATGCTGGGAACCAGTACTTCATAATTCAATAATTTTCAAAATCACGATTGTTTATTTATAAAACTGAAAGATTAAAATGATATTTTCTATAGTAAGCAATTTTAAATATTTAATATAAATAAGAAATAAACCCAAATAAACCAAAACAACAATAATAAATCATCACTTGAACAACTTACCTGTAAAAAAAAATGGCGGTCTTACACAATAACGCTAATCGTGACTTTATGCATTTAATATGAAAAATCTATTATTATGAACTAGTAACAGGTATGGAAAAAGACATCCACGTTAGTCACAAAGGGCAGGGCGCTGCTACAAATAGAGAAAAAGGGCAGCGCGTCACTCGGACAAGGGTGGGCGCTACACCCTGTAAAAACGGGCTAGCGAGAACACTGCGTATATATATATAGATACAGTGAGACGTGTATATATATAAATACAGTGAGACGTGTATATATATAAATACAGTGAGACGTGTATATATATAAATACAGTGAGACGTGTGTATATATAAATACAGTGAGACGTGTATATATATAATACAGTGAGACGTGTATATATATATAAATACAGTGAGACGTGTATATATATATAAATACAGTGAGACGTGTATATATATATATAAATACAGTGAGACGTGTATATATATAAATACAGTGAGACGTGTATATATATAAATACAGTGAGACGTGTATATATATATAAATACAGTGAGACGTGTATATATATATAAATACAGTGAGACGTGTATATATATATAAATACAGTGAGACGTGTATATATATATAAATACAGTGAGACGTGTGTATATATATATAAATACAGTGAGACGTGTATATATATAAATACAGTGAGACGTGTATATATATATATATAAATACAGTGAGACGTGTATATATATAAATACAGTGAGACGTATATATATATATAAATACAGTGAGACGTGTATATATATAAATACAGTGAGACGTGTATATATATATAAATACAGTGAGACGTGTATATATATATAAATACAGTGAGACGTGTATATATATAAATACAGTGAGACGTGTATATATATATATATAAATACAGTGAGACGTGTATATATATAAATACAGTGAGACGTGTATATATATATATAAATACAGTGAGACGTGTATATATATAAATATAGTGAGACGTGTATATATATATAAATACAGTGAGACGTGTATATATATAAATATAGTGAGACGTGTATATATATACACGGGTCATTAATTAGTCGGACCGACCGTTATTCTGCCGGTCAGGTCCGACGGGTCTGACGATTTTCGCCAACTCTGTTGATATAAATATAGAGAAATGAGGGTGGAAAGTAAGAAACACTTTAGCCTTTAATTACAACTACAGTACATGCACCTACTCTTTCCCCAATAGTAGGGTCATTTTATGACGAGATGAAAAGAAGCTACCGATATCATTGTACCATATTCTCCCATTACTTGTTTAATACAAAAATGTACCTTTTTATCATGAAGTGGAATATAAAATCCATATCCTTCTATTTTTAAACTGAGGATCAGAGGTGTCCTTTGTTCTATATCATTTCACACCAATCCTATGACAACTAACATATCACATACTGAAGTCCATTGATCTTCCTACTTTCTTAAAGATGTATTACAAATTAGAATCTAGAATGAACAATTTGTTATAGTAATTATACCTGCCTGTTTTTCAGGTATTACAAATTAGAATGAAGAATGAACAATTTGTTATAGTAATTATACCTGCCTGTTTTTCAGGTATTACAAATTAGAATCTAGAATGAATAATTTGTTATAGTAATTATACCTGCCTGTTTTTCAGGTATTACAAATTAGAATCTAGAATGAACAATTTGTTATAGTAATTATACCTGCCTGTTTTTCAGGTATTACAAATTAGAATGAAGAATGAACAATTTGTAATAGTAATTATACCTGCCTGTTTTTCAGGTATTACAAATTAGAATCTAGAATGAACAATTTGTTATAGTAATTATACCTGCCTGTTTTTCAGGTATTACAAATTAAAATGAAGAATGAACAATTTATTATAATAATTATACCTGCCTGTTTTTCAGGTATTACAAATTAGAATGAAGAATGAACAATTTATTATAATAATTATACCTGCCTGTTTTTCAGGAATCTCTTTTTAATGTTATTGGTAAACCCATCCTGGAGTGTTGTATTAGTGGATACAATGGCACAATATTTGCATAGTAAGTGAAATTGTCTGTATTGACTGTTAATTGTTAAACATATACATTAGGTATATAACTGACATTAATTAATTAATAATTAAGAATATGGATGTTTCATGTACAACACTATTTTTGATTGTATGATGTTGTTTAGTGATATTGATAGATAAATTACTGATCATCCACAAGTAACTAAACTTGATCAAATAAAGTTGTAGATTGTTGTCTAATGTACACCTTACCACACGTAGCAGTCATAATCTCAAACAATAGTAGAGAAAGGTAGTCATTCCCAAGGTCTGTCGGACATGTGGCAATGTCCAGTAAAAATTGGTTTGGCCCTTTAAAAGGTTATTAATTACTGGACCAAATAACTAGTAGGAATCTGAGCACCTCCTCTATGGAGTATGTGAATGTCCTGTAAACTTGATGCTGGGTCCAGAAATTCATACTCCTTTACTGGACCGAATGTCCATTCAACTTCAATTTACCTTGGGAAACACTAATAATGATAATATAGTGATATGTAAAGTCAGCTACCATAAGCTTAGGGCAATGACAACCTCCTAATTTAATGTGTACATGTAGTTCTAGTCTAAATGTATGGTTTGTCTTAGGGCAATGACAACCTCCTAATTTAATGTGTACATGTAGTTCTAGTCTAAATGTATGGTTTGTCTTAGGGCAATGACAACCTCCTAATTTAATGTGTAGTTCTAGCCTAAATGTATGGTTTGTCTTAGGGCAATGACAACCTCCTAATTTAATGTGTAGTTCTAGCCTAAATGTATGGTTTGTCTAAGGGCAATGACAACCTCCTAATTTAATGTGTAGTTCTAGCCTAAATGTATGGTTTGTCTTAGGGCAATGACAACCTCCTAATTTAATGTGTAGTTCTAGCCTAAATGTATGGTTTGTCTTAGGGCAATGACAACCTCCTAATTTAATGTGTAGTTCTAGCCTAAATGTATGGTTTGTCTTAGGGCAATGACAACCTCCTAATTTAATGTGTAGTTCTAGCCTAAATGTATGGTTTGTCTTAGGGCAATGACAACCTCCTAATTTAATGTGTAGTTCTAGCCTAAATGTATGGTTTGTCTTAGGGCAATGACAACCTCCTAATTTAATGTGTAGTTCTAGCCTAAATGTATGGTTTGTCTTAGGGCAATGACAACCTCCTAATTTAATGTGTAGTTCTAGCCTAAATGTATGGTTTGTCTTAGGGCAATGACAACCTCCTAATTTAATGTGTAGTTCTAGCCTAAATGTATGGTTTGTCTTAGGGCAATGACAACCTCCTAATTTAATGTGTAGTTCTAGTCTAAATGTATGGTTTGTCTTAGGGCAATGACCACCTCCTAATTTAATGTGTAGTTCTAGCCTAAATGTATGGTTTGTCTTAGGGCAATGACAACCTCCTAATTTAATGTGTAGTTCTAGTCTAAATGTATGGTTTGTCAATTTAGAATGTACATGTATCTGTTAAAATGAATTCTAGTGTATATATTACATAAGTTTTCTGACCAGAAACATTTGTACAGTAACTGGTCATCCATCATATTTTCTACAGCTTAAATAGAAGGATTGATATATGGCACTTTAGATTTTCCATTTTGATGTACACTTAGTCACAGTATTATTAAAGACCTTACAGTGACATGGTGATGAAGAACAGCAATAACAGAACTGTTACTTAACATTTGGTTTTTATCTGAGCTCGTTGTGGATGTTGTTGATGTTTACTTAGGCATGTTAGGATTTGAAAAATATAGATTACATACAAACAATATAATTAATGAATAAACAGAGACAATTAAATATATTGAAGTGATGAAAATGAAGCAAATTATAAAATGAAATTGCATTGATTTTCCAGCAAATTTTCATTTCATCTCTGAAGTGATATATGTTGTATAGGTGTTTTTATGCTTTGTATGTATTAAATAAAAATGAAATAGGTATTTGTTTATGATTTATATAACACTTGTATAAACTATTTCAATGTTTTTATAATCATGTTTTTCAGTGGACAAACAGGTTCTGGAAAAACACATACTATGTTGGGTATGTATTTTCATTGTTTACCTCTCATAAAACATTGTATGTCAAAGAGATCTCTTTAGTAACTATTTGAATTGTGTAGTTTATCAAACAATGACAAAAAGGCAGTACAATTGTGGTAAAAATAATTGTGTAAAAATTTCAAAGTTGAAGCTAAATGATAAAGCACAAATATGCCATTGTTCCTTTCATAAAGAGGTATAAATCTACAATCAATTCTGGGTGATTTTCAAAAAAATGAAGACTTTTCATTTTCAGAGAATAATTTGAATATTAAATGATATGAAAGAAAGGTAAATATCTTAAAACAAGCACAATGGTAACAGTTATCTTCATGCAAAGTGTCATGGAGATTGCTCTTCCGGTTAAAAAGTTATCCTCTAAAAACTGGTCAAATTTGTCAGGAGTGTGACGTTTTAGCGTGACAAACTTTAAATTGCCTCAACTTACCTCGATGATAGAAAAAATAAAATAAAGAATATATTAAAGAAAGATGGTATTCTATAATTTCGTACCATTTTACTTCAAATATTTAGATGCTTTGTGACCCTATGATTTTGCGACAAAAAATGATTCTATTTTTTAAATTAGTGTACGCGAATAAATTTAACTTGGAAAATTGTACAAATGTCAAATTAAACCTTAATAGTTTTTCATTGTTGAGACTAATTAGTTCAGAAAAGTCAAAATATGTTGTAGAAAACATTAAGTTATAATAATTTAGTAGTATTAGACTGGATGAATATGATAGTTGTAAAATTGGGCTTGCATAAGGAGAGACACAAAAAATGTCAGGAGTGTGACATTTTATCTTAGTTGTATAGTACTATGTTGTATGCCTTAATAGTTCACAATTTTCTTTATTTTCCAAAAGCTCCAGACCCAATCAAAAAAAAAAGTTGGAAATAGCTCTGATATATGACATAGCATAGCTAGGAAATCAAAATAACTAATGTCAGGAGTGTGACACTTTTAATAGGCATATCTTTTAAATAAAAAAAATAATAAACCATGCTTCTACAAACTTCCACAATGTTTTCAATTTAATTACATATAAACAATAAGTAATAATTATAGTATTTTTGTATATTGCATGACACCTTTCTCATAATAAGTGATGATAAAGGGTTATATTTTCTTAAAACATGTCAAAATATGGATTTTTTTTCAAATGAAAAATTTATGTATGTTGCTTTAGATAAACAGAATACTTACTTTAATATATCTTGCCTTTCATAAAACATTTTCATTCTTTTGATATAGCATTTTTGAAAATTTATCAATAATTTTTCATTCAACAGTAATATGTCACACTCCTGACATAAAAACATTAAATGTAGATTGCAATTGCAGTAGGAAGTTTTTTTGCAGAGTAAATTATTGAGAAACATGGGGAAACTAATTTGAAAACCACTAAAAAGTAATTTTATACTATTATATGATCTATTACTAGTTTTAATAAATTTCAAATCCATTTTAACCATTTTTGATAAGATAAATTCCTAAAGGGCAAATAATTAGCACACTCATCATTAGAAAAAGCAAAAACATAATTTTGAATCTTCTTTTAATATTTACTGTTAACTGTAAGAAATATAAGCTTTTGAAGAAATAAAACTTTTAGTTTGGAAAGAATAAGTTGGTTATATTATTTTCGAGAGGGAGTCAGGAGTGTGACAATTTTATTTAAGAAATAGATTATTTTGTAAGCATATAGCCTCCATAAAACTGTTTGTATTTGTCTGGGGGAATTATTTAATTCTCAATAAGCACTATACTCTTGAAAAGATGTATAAATGGTTGAAAATTGAGTTGTCATTTTTTATAATTATGATAGTATTACTTAGAATATGATAAAATATGATTGAAATAACATCATAACGATGCAAAAATGAAATATATTCAAGGGAAACCTTTTTTCAGTCAAAATATATTATGTACTACTACTTAAAAAAGTTATTGTGACCAACAATGATTGCATTTAGCTTGATAATAGGTGTATTTATCTTTTAGAAAAATGTGTCAGGAGTGTGACAAAACATAAAAAAATGTACAGTATTTTCATTTGGTTACCTCTAGTTTATACCACCAATGATCAACTTAACTTAACTTTTGTTATATTTATTAGGCATATATAAATAATTGATTTACAACTATTAAGCCTCATTAGATCATATTTTTTATGCTTGTATGAAAACTTTAATTACTAGATTTTTTAAAATATACAGTAAAAATAGTGTTTCTTTGATATACTGAAACTGTTTTCTCATGATATATACAAAGTTTGGTACCAAAATGTGCCTATTTCATATCATTATCAAATGGAAATACATTTAGGTCTCTTACCATACCCAAAAGAAAATGATACCTCTGAGGAAGTAAGTCTGTATTTGTTATCATTTTAACACTTTGTTGCTAATAAAAGTTGAATTTTTTTTTTTGTCTTCATATATTGCACTGAGCAACAGAATCTGAAAAATATATCATATTGACATTATTTTACGACCAAAATTATGTCAATTTGTCCAATTTGAAATTTCACCCTCTATATCACACAAAGTCTTCATTTTTTTTAAAATCACCCTTCTACAGTATATTATAGTAAACATGACTGCTGTGTTAGTCATTCTACAGTATATTATAGTAAACATGACTGCTGTGTTAGTCATTCTACAGTATATTATAGTAAACATCACTGCTGTGTTAGTCATTCTACCGTATATTATAGTAAACATGACTGCTGTGTTAGTCATTCTACAGTATATTATAGTAAACATGACTGCTGTGTTAGTCATTCTACAGTATATTATAGTAAACATGACTGCTGTGTTAGTCATTCTACAGTATATTATAGTAAACATGACTGCTGTGTTAGTCATTCTACAGTATATTATAGTAAACATGACTGCTGTGTTAGTCATTCTACAGTATATTATAGTAAACATCACTGCTGTGTTAGTCATTCTACAGTATATTATAGTAAACATCACTGCTGTGTTAGTCATTCTACCATATATTATAGTAAACATCACTGCTGTGTTAGTCATTCTACAGTATATTATAGTAAACATGACTGCTGTGTTAGTCATTCTACAGTATATTATAGTAAACATGACTGCTGTGTTAGTCATTCTACAGTATATTATAGTAAACATGACTGCTGTGTTAGTCATTCTACAGTATATTATAGTAAACATGACTGCTGTGTTAGTCATTCTACAGTATATTATAGTAAACATGACTGCTGTGTTAGTCATTCTACAGTATATTATAGTAAACATCACTGCTGTGTTAGTCATTCTACCGTATATTATAGTAAACATCACTGCTGTGTTAGTCATTCTACAGTATATTATAGTAAACATCACTGCTGTGTTAGTCATTCTACAGTATATTATAGTAAACATCACTGCTGTGTTAGTCATTCTACAGTATATTATAGTAAACATCACTGCTGTGTTAGTCATTCTACAGTATATTATAGTAAACATCACTACTGTGTTAGTCATTCTACAGTATATTATAGTAAACATCACTGCTGTGTTAGTCATTCTACAGTATATTATAGTAAACATCACTGCTGTGTTAGTCATTCTACAGTATATTATAGTAAACATGACTGCTGTGTTAGTCATTCTACAGTATATTATAGTAAACATGACTGCTGTGTTAGTCATTCTACAGTATATTATAGTAAACATGACTGCTGTGTTAGTCATTCTACAGTATATTATAGTAAACATGACTGCTGTGTTAGTCATTCTACAGTATATTATAGTAAACATCACTACTGTGTTAGTCATTCTACAGTATATTATAGTAAACATGACTGCTGTGTTAGTCATTCTACAGTATATTATAGTAAACATGACTGCTGTGTTAGTCATTCTACAGTATATTATAGTAAACATCACTGCTGTGTTAGTCATTCTACAGTATATTATAGTAAACATCACTGCTATGTTAGTCATTCTACAGTATATTATAGTAAACATCACTGCTGTGTTAGTCATTCTACAGTATATTATAGTAAACATCACTGCTGTGTTAGTCATTCTACAGTATATTATAGTAAACATGACTGCTGTGTTAGTCATTCTACAGTATATTATAGTAAACATCACTACTGTGTTAGTCATTCTACAGTATATTATAGTAAACATGACTGCTGTGTTAGTCATTCTACAGTATATTATAGTAAACATGACTGCTGTGTTAGTCATTCTACAGTATATTATAGTAAACATCACTGCTGTGTTAGTCATTCTACAGTATATTATAGTAAACATCACTGCTGTGTTAGTCATTCTACAGTATATTATAGTAAACATCACTGCTGTGTTAGTCATTCTACAGTATATTATAGTAAACATGACTGCTGTGTTAGTCATTCTACAGTATATTATAGTAAACATGACTGCTGTGTTAGTCATTCTACAGTATATTATAGTAAACATGACTGCTGTGTTAGTCATTCTACAGTATATTATAGTAAACATGACTGCTGTGTTAGTCATTCTACAGTATATTATAGTAAACATCACTGCTGTGTTAGTCATTCTACAGTATATTATAGTAAACATCACTGCTGTGTTAGTCATTCTACAGTATATTATAGTAAACATCACTGCTGTGTTAGTCATTCTACCGTATATTATAGTAAACATGACTGCTGTGTTAGTCATTCTACAGTATATTATAGTAAACATCACTGCTGTGTTAGTCATTCTACAGTATATTATAGTAAACATCACTGCTGTGTTAGTCATTCTACAGTATATTATAGTAAACATCACTGCTGTGTTAGTCATTCTACAGTATATTATAGTAAACATCACTACTGTGTTAGTCATTCTACAGTATATTATAGTAAACATCACTGCTGTGTTAGTCATTCTACAGTATATTATAGTAAACATGACTGCTGTGTTAGTCATTCTACAGTATATTATAGTAAACATGACTGCTGTGTTAGTCATTCTACAGTATATTATAGTAAACATGACTGCTGTGTTAGTCATTCTACAGTATATTATAGTAAACATGACTGCTGTGTTAGTCATTCTACAGTATATTATAGTAAACATCACTGCGGTGTTAGTCATTCTACAGTATATTATAGTAAACATGACTGCTGTGTTAGTCATTCTACAGTATATTATAGTAAACATCACTACTGTGTTAGTCATTCTACAGTATATTATAGTAAACATGACTGCTGTGTTAGTCATTCTACAGTATATTATAGTAAACATGACTGCTGTGTTAGTCATTCTACAGTATATTATAGTAAACATGACTGCTGTGTTAGTCATTCTACAGTATATTATAGTAAACATGACTGCTGTGTTAGTCATTCTACAGTATATTATAGTAAACATCACTGCTGTGTTAGTCATTCTACAGTATATTATAGTAAACATCACTGCTGTGTTAGTCATTCTACAGTATATTATAGTAAACATCACTGCTGTGTTAGTCATTCTACAGTATATTATAGTAAACATGACTGCTGTGTTAGTCATTCTACAGTATATTATAGTAAACATGACTGCTGTGTTAGTCATTCTACAGTATATTATAGTAAACATGACTGCTGTGTTAGTCATTCTACAGTATATTATAGTAAACATCACTGCTGTGTTAGTCATTCTACAGTATATTATAGTAAACATCACTGCTGTGTTAGTCATTCTACAGTATATTATAGTAAACATCACTGCTGTGTTAGTCATTCTACAGTATATTATAGTAAACATCACTGCTGTGTTAGTCATTCTACAGTATATTATAGTAAACATGACTGCTGTGTTAGTCATTCTACAGTATATTATAGTAAACATGACTGCTGTGTTAGTCATTCTACATTATATTATAGTAAACATGACTGCTGTGTTAGTCATTCTACATTATATTATAGTAAACATGACTGCTGTGTTAGTCATTCTACAGTATATTATAGTAAACATGACTGCTGTGTTAGTCATTCTACAGTATATTATAGTAAGCATGACTGCTGTGTTAGTCATTCTACATTATATTATAGTAAACATGACTGCTGTGTTAGTCATTCTACAGTATATTATAGTAAACATGACTGCTGTGTTAGTCATTCTACAGTATATTATAGTAAACATCACTGCTGTGTTAGTCATTCTACAGTATATTATAGTAAACATGACTGCTGTGTTAGTCATTCTACAGTATATTATAGTAAACATGACTGCTGTGTTAGTCATTCTACAGTATATTATAGTAAACATGACTGCTGTGTTAGTCATTCTACAGTATATTATAGTAAACATCACTGCTGTGTTAGTCATTCTACAGTATATTATAGTAAACATCACTGCTGTGTTAGTCATTCTACAGTATATTATAGTAAACATGACTGCTGTGTTAGTCATTCTACAGTATATTATAGTAAACATCACTGCTGTGTTAGTCATTCTACAGTATATTATAGTAAACATCACTGCTGTGTTAGTCATTCTACAGTATATTATAGTAAACATCACTGCTGTGTTAGTCATTCTACAGTATATTATAGTAAACATGACTGCTGTGTTAGTCATTCTACATTATATTATAGTAAACATGACTGCTGTGTTAGTCATTCTACAGTATATTATAGTAAACATGCCTGCTGTGGTAGTCATTCTACAGTATATTATAGTAAACATGACTGCTGTGTTAGTCATTCTACAGTATATTATAGTAAACATGACTGCTGTGTTAGTCATTCTACAGTATATTATAGTAAACTTCACTACTGTGTTAGTCATTCTACCATATATTATAGTAAACATCACTGCTGTGTTAGTCATTCTACATTATATTATAGTAAACATGACTGCTGTGTTAGTCATTCTACAGTATATTATAGTAAACATGACTGCTGTGTTAGTCATTCAACAGTATATTATAGTAAACATGACTGCTGTGTTAGTCATTCAACAGTATATTATAGTAAACATCACTGCTGTGTTAGTCATTCTACAGTATATTATAGTAAACATGACTGCTGTGTTAGTCATTCTACAGTATATTATAGTAAACATCACTGCTGTGTTAGTCATTCTACAGTATATTATAGTAAACATGACTGCTGTGTTAGTCATTCTACCGTATATTATAGTAAACATCACTGCTGTGTTAGTCATTCTACAGTATATTATATTAAACATGACTGCTGTGTTAGTCATTCTACAGTATATTATAGTAAACATCACTGCTGTGTTAGTCATTCTACAGTATATTATAGTAAACATGACTGCTGTGTTAGTCATTCTACAGTATATTATAGTAAACATCACTGCTGTGTTAGTCATTCTACAGTATATTATAGTAAACATCACTGCTGTCTTAGTCATTCTACAGTATATTATAGTAAACATGACTGCTGTGTTAGTCATTCTACAGTATATTATAGTAAACATGACTGCTGTGTTAGTCATTCTACAGTATATTATAGTAAACATGACTGCTGTGTTAGTCATTCTACAGTATATTATAGTAAACATCACTGCTGTGTTAGTCATTCTACAGTATATTATAGTAAACATCACTGCTGTGTTAGTCATTCTACAGTATATTATAGTAAACATGACTGCTGTGTTAGTCATTCTACAGTATATTATAGTAAACATCACTACTGTGTTAGTCATTCTACAGTATATTATAGTAAACATGACTGCTGTGTTAGTCATTCTACAGTATATTATAGTAAACATCACTGCTGTGTTAGTCATTCTACAGTATATTATAGTAAACATCACTGCTGTGTTAGTCATTCTACAGTATATTATAGTAAACATCACTGCTGTGTTAGTCATTCTACAGTATATTATAGTAAACATCACTGCTGTGTTAGTCATTCTACAGTATATTATAGTAAACATGACTGCTGTGTTAGTCATTCTACATTATATTATAGTAAACATGACTGCTGTGTTAGTCATTCTACAGTATATTATAGTAAACATCACTGCTGTGTTAGTCATTCTACAGTATATTATAGTAAACATCACTGCTGTGTTAGTCATTCTACAGTATATTATAGTAAACATCACTGCTGTGTTAGTCATTCTACAGTATATTATAGTAAACATGACTGCTGTGTTAGTCATTCTACAGTATATTATAGTAAACATGACTGCTGTGTTAGTCATTCTACAGTATATTATAGTAAACATGACTGCTGTGTTAGTCATTCTACAGTATATTATAGTAAACATCACTGCTGTGTTAGTCATTCTACAGTATATTATAGTAAACATCACTGCTGTGTTAGTCATTCTACAGTATATTATAGTAAACATCACTGCTGTGTTAGTCATTCTACAGTATATTATAGTAAACATGACTGCTGTGTTAGTCATTCTACAGTATATTATAGTAAACATGACTGCTGTGTTAGTCATTCTACAGTATATTATAGTAAACATGACTGCTGTGTTAGTCATTCTACATTATATTATAGTAAACATGACTGCTGTGTTAGTCATTCTACATTATATTATAGTAAACATGACTGCTGTGTTAGTCATTCTACAGTATATTATAGTAAACATGACTGCTGTGTTAGTCATTCTACAGTATATTATAGTAAGCATGACTGCTGTGTTAGTCATTCTACATTATATTATAGTAAACATGACTGCTGTGTTAGTCATTCTACAGTATATTATAGTAAACATGACTGCTGTGTTAGTCATTCTACAGTATATTATAGTAAACATCACTGCTGTGTTAGTCATTCTACAGTATATTATAGTAAACATGACTGCTGTGTTAGTCATTCTACAGTATATTATAGTAAACATGACTGCTGTGTTAGTCATTCTACAGTATATTATAGTAAACATGACTGCTGTGTTAGTCATTCTACAGTATATTATAGTAAACATCACTGCTGTGTTAGTCATTCTACAGTATATTATAGTAAACATCACTGCTGTGTTAGTCATTCTACAGTATATTATAGTAAACATGCCTGCTGTGGTAGTCATTCTACAGTATATTATAGTAAACATGACTGCTGTGTTAGTCATTCTACAGTATATTATAGTAAACATGACTGCTGTGTTAGTCATTCTACAGTATATTATAGTAAACATCACTACTGTGTTAGTCATTCTACCATATATTATAGTAAACATCACTGCTGTGTTAGTCATTCTACATTATATTATAGTAAACATGACTGCTGTGTTAGTCATTCTACAGTATATTATAGTAAACATGACTGCTGTGTTAGTCATTCAACAGTATATTATAGTAAACATCACTGCTGTGTTAGTCATTCTACAGTATATTATAGTAAACATGACTGCTGTGTTAGTCATTCTACAGTATATTATAGTAAACATCACTGCTGTGTTAGTCATTCTACAGTATATTATAGTAAACATGACTGCTGTGTTAGTCATTCTACCGTATATTATAGTAAACATCACTGCTGTGTTAGTCATTCTACAGTATATTATATTAAACATGACTGCTGTGTTAGTCATTCTACAGTATATTATAGTAAACATCACTGCTGTGTTAGTCATTCTACAGTATATTATAGTAAACATGACTGCTGTGTTAGTCATTCTACAGTATATTATAGTAAACATCACTGCTGTGTTAGTCATTCTACAGTATATTATAGTAAACATCACTGCTGTCTTAGTCATTCTACAGTATATTATAGTAAACATGACTGCTGTGTTAGTCATTCTACAGTATATTATAGTAAACATGACTGCTGTGTTAGTCATTCTACAGTATATTATAGTAAACATGACTGCTGTGTTAGTCATTCTACAGTATATTATAGTAAACATCACTGCTGTGTTAGTCATTCTACAGTATATTATAGTAAACATCACTGCTGTGTTAGTCATTCTACAGTATATTATAGTAAACATGACTGCTGTGTTAGTCATTCTACAGTATATTATAGTAAACATCACTACTGTGTTAGTCATTCTACAGTATATTATAGTAAACATGACTGCTGTGTTAGTCATTCTACAGTATGTTATAGTAAACATCACTGCTGTGTTAGTCATTCTACAGTATATTATAGTAAACATCACTGCTGTGTTAGTCATTCTACAGTATATTATAGTAAACATGACTGCTGTGTTAGTCATTCTACAGTATATTATAGTAAACATGACTGCTGTGTTAGTCATTCTACAGTATATTATAGTAAACATCACTGCTGTGTTAGTCATTCTACAGTATATTATAGTAAACATCACTGCTGTGTTAGTCATTCTACAGTATATTATAGTAAACATCACTGCTGTGTTAGTCATTCTACAGTATATTATAGTAAACATGACTGCTGTGTTAGTCATTCTACAGTATATTATAGTAAACATGACTGCTGTGTTAGTCATTCTACAGTATATTATAGTAAACATCACTGCTGTGTTAGTCATTTAATTATGATCTATATATTCCAGGTCCTTGTGATGATGCAGATAACTTTCAACATGAATTAAGAGGCATTATACCTAGAAGTTTTGAAAATCTGTTTAACCATGTGGCAAGAGAGCAAGACATGGTAAATACTCTGTTATCTCTGAGCTTACATACACACATCACATGGTAGTTGAATTTACAATTACCTATGCAATCAGTGCCTATCACCACTAAAGTTGTAAGTTCGAACTCCGTTTATGGCGAGGGTGTACTCGATACAACATTATGTGATAAAGTTTGTCAGTGACTTGCGACAGGTCGGTGGTTTCCTCCACCAATAAAACTGACCGCCACAATATAGCTGAAATATTGTTGAAAGTGGCGTTAAACACCATAAACCAAGCCAACCATACATCACATGGTCATTTTATTGCCTATTTATCTAGGGAATACAAACCATAGGTATTTCTATTGATATCAGCACCAGCTCTTAATATGGTATTTCATTGTATGTGTATCTGAAATACATGGTCAACATCAGAACACAGTTTAACATAGGACTATTTGTGAAAATATTTTAAAAGTCCTCACGAAAACTACAAACCAAAGCTGTATTTGACTGATCTTTAAACAGTCCAATAGTCTTTTATAAATTTACTTATTTTTATATGAATCTGAAATGCAAGATGGCTTCTCCTACATGACAAAATTTAATTCATTGAAGACAATTTTGAACATGATTAAAGGATGGTCCATTACAAATTTTACATGGAATCTGTGATGGCAGACACCATAGGAAATAGTTAATTTACTGGGTAGGATTCTTTGGGAAAATGTTTTAAAAATCCTGTCAAACACTACAAAACTTATTGAATCCAAATTATCATTATATAATAGATAATTTATAACCAGTTAACCAATACAGATCAGACGAGCCTCTTGTTTAATCTTGCTTTCCTTCTATTTTTCAGGTCAAAGAGAAAGAATTCCTTTTAAAATGCTCATTCTTAGAAATATACAGAGAGGATGTGTTTGATTTACTGGAGCCATCAAATCGAGGTCTTCATCTGAGAGAGAATATGAAGAAAGGAGTATTTGTTGAAGGTTTAGTAGAAACAGCTGTGACCAGTGCTGCTGAAGCTTATCAAGTATGTACTCATTTTATCCTCATCGTCATATAGTGCAAAGTTTCTCTTTGATTTTAATATTGCCATTCACAAACTAATTAAATTTAATTGGCTTCATACATGACTAACCCGGTCATCAAATTTGAACTGAAAAATGGCTGAAATTGGCAAAAAAAACATTCAATGAATTTAGTCTGTTAATATGAAACATCATTGTGATTATGATGGCAATGTTCTTTTTCCATGGCTGAAAGTAGTGCAACAAACATTTAACCATATCAAATTAGAGTGAGTGAGTGATTGTTGTTTAACACCAATTCAGCAATTTTTCAGCTATATCATGGCGAGAACAAGTTAATTATCAATGAGATGATGATAAGGTCTGCTTTGTTCTAGACCAACACAGATTTTTATAGTGCTAGCTCACTGAAACAACAGTCCGCGGGTAGACACACGATCTACCGCACTCGAGGCGAGCATGTTAAACATTACGCCACCGATGCGGTTATATCAGCACATGTTCACACTTGGATTTGTGATCAGAAAATGTCCAGTGCTAGTTTTGTACTAATACTCCAAAATCATCCAATTGAAACACTATATACTGGATAGAATGTTCTGATAGGGAGACTTGACTTCTCACTCAGAGAACATGAGGGAGAAGTGAAGGCATGACAGGGAGACTTCCAACAGCTTCATATAGATATGTTTCCGCAAAAATATGTTGTTTATACGCATCATTTAAAAAACATTTGCATTTGAAGTGTGCCCTTATTAATATCTTGTTAATATCCTTCATATTTAATTTAAATTCGTTTTGTATATATCTTGTTAATATCCTTCATATTTAGTTTAAATTCGTTTTGTATATATCTTGTTAATATCCTTCATATTTAATTTAAATTCGTTTTGTATATATCTTGTTAATATCCTTCATATTTAATTTAAATTTGTTTTGTATATATCTTGTTAATATCCTTCATATTTAATTTAAATTCGTTTTGTATATATCTTGTTAATATCCTTCATATTTAATTTAAATTCGTTTTGTATATATCTTGTTAATATCCTTCATATTTAATTTAAATTCGTTTTGTATATATCTTGTTAATATCCTTCATATTTAATTTAAATTCGTTTTGTATATATCTTGTTAATATCCTTCATATTTAATTTAAATTCGTTTTGTATATATCTTGTTAATATCCTTCATATTTAATTTAAATTCGTTTTGTATATATCTTGTTAATATCCTTCATATTTAATTTAAATTCGTTTTGTATATATCTTGTTAATATCCTTCATATTTAATTTAAATTCGTTTTGTATATATCTTGTTAATATCCTTCATATTTAATTTAAATTCGTTTTGTATATATCTTGTTAATATCCTTCATATTTAATTTAAATTTGTTTTGTATATATCTTGCATCATAATGTTCTTTTCTTTCCCCTATTTTTTTTTCTATCAAATTTCCTCCATGTTTAAAACTTGACAAGTTGATTGTTTAGCTTTGAATGAGCTGCAAATAACTCAAGTTGTGTTAAAATAATGAAAACAATATAATACAACCCAACAACCAGGAAGCGTCTGTTTGCTTATTTTTATATTTGGGATTTAATTTCCACTTGGAATTTCTTTTAGTACAAATTTAGAAGTTTGCCATGATTCTTTGGTCTCAACAAGTTAAACCTTTATTGCTTGAATAAAACCTTTTTTGCTCACCTTGCCAAAGGCAACGTGAGCTTTTACCATCATTTGGTGTCCGTCGTCTGTCGACCTCTATAAACTTTTCATGTTTTAATCTTCCCCTCTGAAACCGCTTAGCAAAATGACCCGAAACTTGGTAGGAAGAATGAATGTAAGGTTCTTTTTTAGGATTGCTCATTTCGTCCCAATCCGTTAACAAACATGGCCACCATAGGCAATTCTTGTTTCTGGTTTGTCAATTTCTAAAAAATCTTCTCCTCTGAAACAACCTAGCCAAATTAACCAAAGCTTGGTAGGTATAATCTCAGGAAGGTTCTCTATAAAGATTGCTCAGCTTGGTAGGTATAATCTCAGGAAGGTTCTCTATAAAGATTGCTCATTTCTTCCCGATCCGTTAACAAACATGGCCGCCACAGGCAATTCCTGGTTCTGGTTAGTCGATTTCTGAAAATCTTCTCCCCTGAAACCACTTGGCCAAATGAAGCAAAATTTTTACGGGAAGCATCTATGGAAGGTCCTCTATAAGATTATCTCATTTCATTCTGATTTGACAAAAAACATGGTCGTTGTGGGCAATTTTTGTTTCTGAAATTGAAAATATCTTCTCTGAAACTAGGAGACACAATGTATAATGTATGGGAGATTCTGTACAACATTTCCATATTTCATGCCAATCATACAACTAATATGGCTGCCGTAGACAGTTCTTGTTTGTTATTGGCGAATTAAAAAAATCTTTTCTTCAACCCTTTGGCTTAATTAATTGAAGTTTTGTAGGAATCACCTATGGAAGGTATATAAAGTTTCCTCAAAATTGAATGACAGGTGAACGACACAGGCTCAGCCCACTGAGCCTCTAGTTTTTTCAGTCGTCTTTAATAATTAATTTGTGTTTTTGTAGGTGTTAAATGCTGGGTATATCAACAGGAGGGTAGCCTCTACATCAATGAATAGAGAAAGTTCAAGAAGTCATGCTGTCTTTACAGTCACCATTGAATCAAAGGCATTAAATTAATTTTCTTAATAATGATCGTACAGGAAATTTGTGCCGGGACAATTAGAAGCATGCTTTTTATACACTAAAATTATAAAAAGAAATTTTAAAAATAATTAAGCATACAAAAATAATTAAACATACAAAAATAATTAAGCATACAAAAATAATTAAACATGCAAAAATAATTAACATACAAAAATAATTAAACAGACAAAAATAATTAACATACAAAAATAATAAACATACAAAAATAATTAACATACAAAAATAATTAAACATACAAAAATAATTAACATACAAAAATAATTAAGCATACAAAAATAATTAAACATACAAAAATAATTAACATACAAAAATAATTAAACATACAAAAATAATTAACATACAAAAATAATTAAACATACAAAAATAATTAACATACAAAAATAATTAACATACAAAAATAATTAAACATACAAAAATAATTAAACAGACAAAAATAATTAACATACAAAAATAATCAACATACAAAAATAATTAACATACAAAAATAATTAACATACAAAAATAATTAAACATACAAAAATAATTAAACATACAAAAATAATTAAGCATACAAAAATAATTAACATACAAAAATAATTAACATACAAAAATTATTAAACATACAAAAATAATTAACATACAAAAATAATTAATATACAAAAATAATTAAACATACAAAAATAATTAACATGCAAAAATAATTAAACATACAAAAATAAATAAACATACACAAATAATTAAACATACAAAAATAATTAAACATACAAAAATAATTAACATACAAAAATAATTAAACATACAAAAATAATGAGAAAATCTATTGTAATTCGATGGTAAACATGATTTGATACTTTAATTACTGCGGCACACAAATTTTATATTTTAACGTAACCAAGACAACCAGCTGTTAATTTTACAAATGTAGAATTATTCTATCTAATTTCATTAATTTATTTTTAAACATTGTGTGCAGATCTCTGATTGGTTTATACATATGTAAAGGTTGAAGGGATTTACCTGATATAATGGTTAAATTTTGTTTGGACTTCAGATAAGAATTGACTTTTGCCGAAGTTTAAACTAGTTCAGTAACTTTAAGGTATCTAATTCCTTTAATGAGACAAGTTTCACATGTACATGTATATAAACAGATTTATTATACCCCCGCTCCCCGAAGGGGGAGGGGGGTATACTGTTTTACCTCTGTCCGTCCGTCCTTCCGTCTGTCCAAGATATTTTTCGTCACATTTTTCTCAGTAACTGTTGATGGCAGAAATCTGATATTTGGTCACAAGCATCATATAGGTATACGATATTGTGGGTAGCGTTTTTGGACCCGTCAGATTCCTACTTCCTGTTTGGCGACTTAGTTGGTTTTTATACACATTGAACATATATGCACATTTTTCGTCACATTTTTCTCAGCAACTATTGATGACAGAGATCTGATATTTGGTCACAAGCTTCATATAGGTACCCCATATCGTGGGAAGCGTTTTTGGACCCATCAGATTCTTACTTCCTGTTTGGCGACTTAGTTGGTTTTTATACACATTGAACATATATGCACATTTTTCGTCGCATTTTTCTCAGCAACTATTGATGGCAGAAATCTGATATTTGGTCACAAGCTTCATATAGGTACCCCATATCGTGGGAAGCGTTTTTGAACCCATCGGATTCCTACTTCCTGTTTGCCGACTTTGTTGATTTTTATACACATTGAACATATATGCTTATTTTTCGTCGCATTTTTCTCAGCAACTATTGATGGCAGAAATCTGATATTTGGTCACAAGCTTCATATAGGTACCCCATATCGTGGGAAGCGTTTTTGAACCCATCGGATTCCTACTTCCTGTTTGCCGACTTTGTTGATTTTTATACACATTGAACATATATGCTTATTTTTCGTCGCATTTTTCTCAGCAACTATTGATGGCAGAAATCTGATATTTGGTCACAAGCTTCATATTGGTACCCCATATTGTGGGAAGTGTTTTTTGACCCGTCAGATTCCTACTTCCTGTTTGCCGAAGAGCGGGGGTATCATAGGTGAGCATTAGCTCACAGTTCATCTTGTTTATAACTATTGTAAAAATTATATATTTTTTATACTTTAGGAAAAGAAAGATGGTGTACAAAATTTACGTACGTCTCAGCTGAATCTTGTTGATTTAGCAGGAAGTGAAAGACAGAAAGATTCTAATTCTGTGGGTCAAAGATTAAAGGTTAGTTTATGTAGAGATTTGTTGTGACATGTAATAACTGTGAACACAGCAGATGCTTCACACTCTTAGTTTAAAAAGAAAGATAAATAATGAGTAACCATTGATGATTTAGATATCAGGAATTTGGCATAATAATTTTTATAGTAATATTGACATCACACAAGGGTTACAAATATTTACTGGGTTTATTATTTGCAGATTTGGGGTATTGACATTGTTTGTTTTTTTTATTTATAAATAGGTTTTGCAAGTTACAAGTTTAAAGCAGTGGAATTTTAATAAATAAAGTTAAAGTGGCATTATCTGCCAAAATCGTAAATTTTTGTTACCCATAAAAACTATCAGATATGATTGATGCCTTAATAAAATGTGTTTCTGTAACTTATAAATGTTATGAAATGTACGCGCATCGGGGGGAAAAAGGTGCAACTGCTCGTGTTTTGAGATCGATCAAGTAATGGACGCCATCTTATTAATTATCGGCATTGTTTAAGGAGTTTGTCGAATCGTCATTAAATCAGTACAACAATGCACTTATTTCTTATTTTCTGTGAATCTGCTTTTAGTCGGCATTAATTACAGACAAAGAACCATGCAAGTTTGCAGTTAATAAGCGACAAAATACAAATTATTCGTTTTTACCTGTCACTAGTAAGGTCAGTTGCATACGGAGAAAGCGAGGTCAAATTATTTGCTTGCAAGGAAATAATAAATCGATGGTAATTTTCGTTCTCAAAAGGCGAAAAGTGGTACAATAAACTGTTTAATGTGAAATATTTACCTTTATTTCATCATTTTAAAGCTATTTACCAATTTCCAAAACATCTAATTTTTTGGGTCAAAATCGTAGCTAATGCTGCTTTAAGCTGTATAATAAATACTGTAATGATCATAGAAGGGATTTTTGAAGAAATCAATTCTTTTTTATACATTTTTTTGTTGAAATCTGTTTTTTTTTCTGAATTTTATTTTGTAGAAGTCCATTTTGGGGGGGGGGGGGGGGGGGGGGGGAGGAGTGTAGAAATCTATTCTTTTACTGAGATTTTTTTGGTAGAAATCAATTCTTTTTCTTGAGATTTGTTTTTGACGAAATCTATGTTTTTTCTGAGATTTTTTTGGGTAGAAATCGATTATTTTTCTGAGATTTTTTTGGTAGAAATCTATGGGTTTTTTTCTGAGATTTTTTTGTAGAAATCTATGCTTTTTCTGAAACAACCTTTTACAGTTTTATTTAATCTTTGTTAAAATCCATATAAGTAAATGATAGTTATGTACAATGTACATGTATATATGATTGTATTAACTGTGAGTGTCATAGACATCCATATAAGTAAATGATGGTTATGTACAATGTACATGTATATATGATTGTATTAACTGTGAGTGTCATAGACATCCATATAAGTAAATGATGGTTATGTACAATGTACAATCTCCATTACAAATACCCTCATACAAATAAAGGAAAAGGCCAGTCAGTTGAACAATTGTTATAATTCAACACATTGTAATTTTTTATTTGTAAATAACTAATTATTAAACAAAAAACACCTTTATTAACATTAATATGCCCAATTAAAAATATGAATATTTGGAATTTCCTGTCGTAGTGTAAGCGGCCATGACACCTCTTCATGTGACATCACACAGTCCGTTCCTATTATTTGAATAAATAATCTATCTGACTCTTCCCAACATCGTGCCCTTTTGGTTATGTTTCAATATCAGATCAACTGCAATACAATGTTTACAATTGTATATTGTCCTAATTTTTTTCTTAATATTCCCATCCCATGTTACATTTTCATAAAACAAATGAGTTTATTTGTGTAGTTGGGGAGGGGTATCTACGTATAATTTCATGTTTTTCGTGAATGTCCGTAGGTTAAATAACTGTCAGTTTTAACTTATTTTATGCGTAACATGCTTTTTTCTTTTTTGTCGCCAATGCTATCGTACTTTCCCGTGTCTTTCGTGGTCACTGGTCGATGTGTTGACAAGGATAGTCCTGACCGGTAATTACAAAAAAAAAATCTTCTCACACTTTCTCTTTTTGTGCTTTAGTGTAATAAAATGCTTGACATGAAGCCATAATGATATTGTAAATATCAAAAGATAAATATACGACGTTATTTTACGATTTACATAATTTTAATGATAAAATTGCACCTGATCAATGCTGATATGTATATACCATACCGATTGTACGACGTCACAGGCAGGATAAATCCGAGAATGGATTATGCCTTTTGTCTCCTCCACATTGAAGAGTTTTGAAAAATGGTGATCCCCATTATTTGGTGCTACAGGCAACTTCAATCACCAAATTCTACCTTACGGTATACTATTTTTAACATTCATTAGCACAAATGTCTTTTATTTACTGTCATTTAAATTTTCACGCTAACTTGTTAAGACCATGGCCTTTTCCTTTAATATTCTGAGACAAGGATATACTATATTCTATATTTATTTATTATTCTGAGACAAGGATATACTATATTCTATATTTATTTATTATTCTGAGACAAGGATATACTATATTCTATATTTATTTATTATTCTGAGACAAGGATATACTATATTCTATATTTATTTATTATTCTGAGACAAGGATGTACTATATTCTATATTTATTTAATATTCTGAGACAAGGATGTACTATATTCTATATTTATTTCTATTTTAGGAAGCAGGTTCTATAAACAAATCTTTGTCTGTATTGGGGAATGTTATCAACTCATTAGTACACATAAGTCATGGTAAAACCAGACATATACCATACAGAGATTCTAAGTTGACATTCTTGTTACGAGTAAGTAAACATATTTATTATGATAATACATTTGTTTTATGATTGATTGTCATGCAGTTTTCTTCTTACTATTTTAACACCTGTCACAGTTTGTTAATTAATGTTACAAGTCTATGACCAGACAGTTCAATAATACCATTTATTAATTAACTACTGTTATATTTACATAAATAAGATGAAAACTGCCTTTGTGATACAGATAGTACAACTCTGCCAATACGGGACAAAGTCGACCAATACAGATTTTGTTCTCGTATTGGCTGACTTTAATCCAACCAATATTGGTGTCCAGGATTCTCTCTAGATTTTACATACCTTTTAACAATAAAATAGAGACACTGTGTCACTGCTGATGAAACGAAATTAAAAGGAAGCGAAAGAAAATAAACATGTCTTGTCAGTGTAACTCCTCATAAACTGGATTTTGATGAAACTACACAAAAGAAGTACATAATATTTACATGTGCACAAATTAATGAAATAATAACAAGTTAATTTTCAATGAGATGATGATGAGATCCGCTTTGTACTAGATCAACACACTGAGTTGGATTTTTATTGTGCTAGCTCACCGAAACAGCAGTCTGCGGGTAGACATGTCGCTCCACTCTGGCACATTATTCTGATTCCGAGCCAACCAGTCTTTGCTCTTTCTCCTTAATGCTGCGTGCTTAGCAGAGAAGCAACAAATACCAATTTTATAGTCTGTGGTTTGACCAGACCGGTATCGATCTACCGCACTTGAGGCTATCACGCTAGCCATAATGCCACCAATGCGGTTTAGTGTGTATTGGCATGAGGAGAAAAAGATCTAAAAGCGAAAAGATAAAAACATATAAGACACTATTTTATGGTTAATTAATAAATATATCAATACGTGATGATTTCCGTATTGGCCTAGTTATTAGTCCTTGGGTAGCTGTATTGGCTTTCACCTCAGGCCAATACAGCTCCCCTCGGACTGATAACTAGGCCAATATGGAAATCATCACGTAATGAGATCATTATGATAGTTTACCTAATTTTTTCTCACTTTTGAGACAGACCAGTTCCTATTTTTAGCGATGTGAGATTTTCTTATCTTGCACTAGTGCAAGACAAAAACAGCACGTGCGTTTTACCGACAGATGCATGTTGTACAGTTTATGTCAATTGTCCCCCCCAATTCTCCATGCTTTTCCTTTTTAAAATAAACAATTCACTGTATATAAGTTTTCAATCTTTTATAAACATGCAAATCCTAACAATCAGCCATATTATTACATAATAACCTTCACGCAATACACAAAAATACGGAACTACTTTTTTGATTGACATGAAGGGGAAATAACTCACATTGTTTACATGATCGTCTGCTAAAAGTACATAAACAAACACGAAACTAAAAACAGCTGATAAAAGTGAGAAATAAAATCAAACACCGGCAAAAAGTGCAAGACAGGGAAATCTCTGACACCCTCGAGTAAGATTTCCCTGTCTTGCACTTTTGCCGGTGTTAGATTCTATATATCTCTTGTTTAATGGACACAAAACCAACAACATAAATGATGGACCATAACCCATGATATAAAAATAAAATCTCTCCAGCTCCCTGTCCCACATTAGACTTTTTAGTATTATATCCTAATAATATTCAGATATTTAAGTATACTTCACATGATCAATCTCCATGACAACACAGAATATTGATTATATGTCTTACCTTGCTATGTTAATACTATCTGCTATGTTACATATTAATTCATATTAGCCAGATTAAAAAAATCTAATTTGTTTTGTAGAAATGGTTTAATCAGTCGCAGATTAATTATGAAATTTTACTTTCAGGATTCATTAGGAGGAAATGCTAAAACACATATTATTGCCTGTGTACATCCAAGTTCTAAGTAAGTCATAAGATGATAAGTAGGTCAGGAGACAAACCAGAATTAAATGTATAAAGGCATTTAGGCTATGGAGATTTATAGCTAATTATTACATTGTCTATTCCTTTAAACAATCTACACCTATGGTGAAAGTAATAGGTTTAATGAGAATCCTATATCCCATGCTGTTAATTGACCAATCTATTACAAACACTTCTGATCAGTCTGTTTGATACTGAAATACAAATTCTTGTGTCACTTGGAAAATTAAGCAGTTTTCATTGTGACAAATCATACTAAGTCAGGGATCACTAAACCAACTTAATGTCAACAAATATAGCTCTGACAACAACAATAACAAATATAGCTCTGACAACAACAATAACACAAATATAGCTCTGACAACAACAATAACACAAATATAGCTCTGACAACAACAATAACACAAATATAGCTCTGACAACAACAATAACAAATATAGCTCTGACAACAACAATAACACAAATATAGCTCTGACAACAACAATAACACAAATATAGCTCTGACAACAACAATAACAAATATAGCTCTGACAACAACAATAACAAATATAGCTCTGACAACAACAATAACAAATATAGCTCTGACAACAACAATAACACAAATATAGCTCTGACAACAACAATAACAAATATAGCTCTGACAACAACAATAACAAATATAGCTCTGACAACAACAATAACACAAATATAGCTCTGACAACAACAATAACAAATATAGCTCTGACAACAACAATAACAAATATAGCTCTGACAACAACAATAACAAATATAGCTCTGACAACAACAATAACACAAATACAAAACATGAAATTTAAGTTAAATATGAATGACATCAACATTGTATTAGTGTAGGCTATATTGAATGGAAATTGATAATAAGAAACCACATTTTTTCAGAAACTTTTTTCTCTGAAGCTGATGAAAGTCTCTCTGTCATGCCTTCCCTTCTCCTGTCCTTTGAAGGAGAAGTCAAATCTCCTAATTATTTTTTTAATGCATGTGTTGTGAATCCTGTGAAGATAGGTGACTTTCCCTTGTATAAAGATATCTTTTTTCCTGGTGACTTAAAATGCATGTTTCATGTACCAAAAATCAATTATTGTCATTTTTAACTTCAGTCGTGATCTTTTAATTATATAATATATTAGTTTGTATTACTTACAGTTATTGTAATGTTTCATTTCTTGGCACATTTCAGATGTTTTGGTGAAACTCTATCTACATTACAATTCGCAAGACGAGCAAAAATGATTAGGAATAAGGTAAGAAGATGTGTACATTTTGAACTAGTCATCATAAATTATTTCATTTAGATTCATGATTATATGAGTATGTTAGCCGGTCCTAAAAGGTTGAGGGGCCATCGTGGTCATGATCGTATGGTAGTTGGATTTACAACTTTCTGTGCAATCAGTGCCTATCACCACTAAAGTTCATGGCGAGGTGTGCTCGATACAACATTATGTGATAAAGTTTGTTAGTGACTTGCGACAGGTCAGTGGTTTTCCGCGGGTACTCTGATTTCCTCCACCAATACAACTGACCCCCACGATATAACTGAAATATTGTTGAAAGTGACGTTAGACATCATAAACTAACCAAACCTAAAAGGTTGAATATGGCACTTTGGAGGACAGTGGATCCTGTTAACTGGTAAGCTAGCTCTATAAAAATTCAACCAAGTGTGTTGATCAAATACAAAATGGACAAATCATTATCTCATCAATGTAACTTGTTCTTGCCATAATATAGCTGACAAATTACTCATTAAGAATTAAGTAACAATCACACATTTAAATATTGTCAGTAATCTAGACTAACAGTATGTGGACAAAATATGTCAGTTTTGTTACTAATTAAATACATACATGTCTTTGTAGGCTGTAATTAATGAAGATTCACATGGAAATGTGATAGCCCTTCAGCTGGAGATAAAAAAACTGAAAGAAATGTTACAACAATATGTCACAGGTTCTGTCAAGGTTGAACCATCTGTATCAGGTATGTAATTAACCTAGAGAAATGTTACAACAATATGTCACAGGCTGTGTCAAGGTTGAACCATCTAAATCAGTGTTACAACAATATGTCACAGGTTGTGTCAAGGTTGAACCATCTGTATCAGGTATGTAATTAACCTTGAGAAATGTTACAACAATATGTCACAGGTTGTGTCAAGGTTGAACCATCTAAATCAGGTAGGTAATTAACCTAAAGAAATGTTACAACAATATGTCACAGGTTGTGTCAAGGTTGAACCATCTGTATCAGGTATGTAATTAACCTTGAGAAATGTTACAACAATATGTCACAGGTTGTGTCAAGGTTGAACCATCTAAATCAGGTAGGTAATTAACCTAAAGAAATGTTACAACAATATGTCACAGGTTCTGTCAAGGTTGAACCATCTGTATCAGGATATGTAATTAACCTTGAGAAATGTTACAACAATATGTCACAGGTTGTGTCAAGGTTGAACCATCTAAATCAGGTATGTAATTAACCTAAAGAAATGTTACAACAGTATGTCACAGGTTCTGTCAAGGTTGAACCATCTGTATCGGGTATGTAGTTAACCTAAAGAAATGTTACAACAATATGTCACAGGTTGTGTCAAGGTTGAACCATCTGTATCAGGTATGTAATTAACCTTGAGAAATGTTACAACAATATGTCACAGGTTCTGTCAAGGTTGAACCATCTAAATCAGGTATGTAATTAACCTAACGAAATGTTACAACAATATGTCACAGGTTCTGTCAAGGTTGAACCATCTGTATCAGGTATGTAATTAACCTAAAGAAATGTTACAACAATATGTCACAGGTTCTGTCAAGGTTGAACCATCTAAATCAGGTATGTAATTAACCTAGAGAAATGTTACAACAATATGTCACAGGTTGAACCATCTAAATCAGGTATGTAATTAACCTAGAGAAATGTTACAACAATATGTCACAGGTTGTGTCAAGGTTGAACCATCTGTATCAGGTATGTAGTTAACCTAAAGATATGTTACAACAATATGTCACAGGTTGTGTCAAGGTTGAACCATCTGTATCAGGTATGTAATTAACCTAAAGAAATGTTACAACAATATGTCACAGGTTCTGTCAAGGTTGAACCATCTGTATCAGGTATGTAATTAACCTAGAGAAATGTTACAACAATATGTCACAGGTTGTGTCAAGGTTGAACCATCTGTATCAGGTATGTAATTAACCTAAAGAAATGTTACAACAATATGTCACAGGTTCTGTCAAGGTTGAACCATCTGTATCAGGTATGTAATTAACCTAAAGAAATGTTACAACAATATGTCACAGGTTGTGTCAAGGTTGAACCATCTGTATCAGGTATGTAATTAACCTTGAGAAATGTTACAACATTATGTCACAGGTTGTGTCAAGGTTGAACCATCTGTATCAGGTATGTAATTAACCTTGAGAAATGTTACAACAATATGTCACAGGTTCTGTCAAGGTTGAACCATCTGTATCAGGTATGTAATTAACCTAGAGAAATGTTACAACAATATGTCACAGGTTGTGTCAAGGTTGAACCATCTGTATCAGGATATGTAATTAACCTAAAGAAATGTTACAACAATATGTCACAGGTTCTGTCAAGGTTGAACCATCTGTATCAGGTATGTAATTAACCTAAAGAAATGTTACAACAATATGTCACAGGTTCTGTCAAGGTTGAACCATCTGTATCAGGTATGTAGTTAACCTAAAGAAATGTTACAACAATATGTCACAGGTTGTGTCAAGGTTGAACCATCTGTATCAGGATATGTAATTAACCTAAAGAAATGTTACAACAATATGTCACAGGTTCTGTCAAGGTTGAACCATCTGTATCAGGTGTGTAATTAACCTAAAGAAATGTTACAACAATATGTCACAGGTTCTGTCAAGGTTGAACCATCTAAATCAGGTATGTAATTAACCTAACGAAATGTTACAACAATATGTCACAGGTTCTGTCAAGGTTGAACCATCTGTATCAGGTATGTAATTAACCTAACGAAATGTTACAACAATATGTCACAGGTTCTGTCAAGGTTGAACCATCTGTATCAGGTATGTAATTAACCTAAAGAAATGTTACAACAATATGTCACAGGTTCTGTCAAGGTTGAACCATCTGTATCAGGTATGTAATTAACCTAAAGAAATGTTACAACAATATGTCACAGGTTGTGTCAAGGTTGAACCATCTGTATCAGGTATGTAATTAATCTAGAGAAATGTTACAACAATATGTCACAGGTTGTGTCAAGGTTGAACCATCTGTATCAGGTATGTAATTAACCTTGAGAAATGTTACAACAATATGTCACAGGTTCTGTCAAGGTTGAACCATCTGTATCAGGTATGTAATTAACCTAAAGAAATGTTACAACAATATGTCACAGGTTGTGTCAAGGTTGAACCATCTGTATCAGAAATGTAATTCAGACATAATAGTACATAAGTATAGTTATTGGACAAGATTTGTTGAAGGCTCTGTAGGCACAATAAATTATAAACTATTTATGCTGAAGATATGCTTGATGGCAGGCTATATAAACAAGGTTGGTCATATCTCTAATATCTTACATGTGTGTTTTAACTGTTTACATTTTGTATGGAGTAGGACATGTATCTTTTAACTGTTGACATTTTGTATGGAGTAGGACATATGTCTTTTAACTGTTGACATTCTGTATGGAGTAGGACATATGTCTTTTAGCTGTTGACATTCTGTATGGAGTAGGACATGTGTGTTTTAACTGTTGACATTCTGTATGGAGTAGGACATGTGTGTTTTAACTGTTGACATTCTGTATGGAGTAGGACATGTGTGTTTTAACTGTTGACATTCTGTATGGAGTAGGACATGTGTGTTTTAACTGTTGACATTCTGTATGGAGTAGGACATGGTGTTTTAACTGTTGACTTTCTGTATGGAGTAGGACATGTGTGTTTTAACTGTTGACATTCTGTATGGAGTAGGACATGGGTCTTTTAACTGTTGACATTCTGTATGGAGTAGGACATATGTCTTTTAACTGTTGACATTCTGTATGGAGTAGGACATGTGTGTTTTAACTGTTGACATTCTGTATGGAGTAGGACATGTGTGTTTTAGCTGTTGACATTCTGTATGGAGTAGGACATGTGTATTTTAACTGTTGACATTCTGTATGGAGTAGGACATGGGTCTTTTAACTGTTGACATTTTGTATGGAGTAGAACATGTGTCTTTTAGCTGTTGACATTTTGTATGGAGTAGGACATGTGTCTTTTAGCTGTTGACATTTTGTATGGAGTAGGACCATTGGGTCTTGGAATAAATGGCTCAAACTAAAATTAGAATGAAATTCATCTTATAGAATTCAGTGATAGCAAAAGTATTCGATAATTTTAGAAATTCTATGATAGTATATAATCTTCTTTATAGTCTTATTGATACAGGGAATGTATTGTGTGTTTGAAAATCTTCTAATATGACTGAATGCAGGGCTCGAAATTACCGGATGCATAGACGCTAAATGCGTCTGTTTTTTTCATATTGTGTCTGAAAATTGACATGTGAACGACAAAAAATGCGTGTGCATATTTCAGCAAATGTACAAAAATTGTGCCTTTCTACCTTTGTCCTGTTCCGAAATGTGTGTTTTCTGTTTTTAATTTCAGAATAAATTTTAAAACGTAGTCTGTTTATATCCTACGCTGCTGGGGTTACAATTCAACTGGTTTGTCAGTGTCGTTAGTTCTCAACCATCTTAGTTTTGTTCAGGATTGGGAAACCAGTGCTTCAGATAACACGTGTTCAAATGTTTGACGTACTATCTAATGAAAAGTCTAGAAAATCCTGAAGAGGTTTTGACCTGTTAACCTTAACTCACTGCTGACGTATTTATGTCAGCAAAACATGCTTTTAAAGTATGTTCCACCTAAAAATAAACATGAAATGAAAGTACCGATGTTGGTCAACCGGCAAGCAAACTTGGACAAAAATAATGAAAAAAAACCTGTAATACTACAGTAGGTGTCCCTAAATGGATGATGTAATTCCGGGAATTGAATGTTGAAAAGATGAAAATGGAAAGGACACAGATGTTGTCTTCGGAAGGCTATATATATCATTGGATAAAAGTTCATCGACAAGTCTGTTAATATAAGTGTTATAAATTTTTCAATTTTTTTCAGGAGTCACATTCCCCTTCCGCGAAAAAGACCCTAGATACAAAAATATTACCCTTTTCCAAGGTATAAAATTAAACCCACAAATGGTTCTGAATGCACTAAATTTCACTTTGACTGTCACATTTATTTGCTTGCCCCTTCAAAACAGATGTAGTGTCAGGTAAACAGTTGATGGGAAATAAAATAATTATGTAATAGAATGTAAAACCTGGGTTGTTGCATGTTATAGTAGTAGCTCCTACACTGACTGTTCTTTCCATTTTGGTACTATTCAATAATTATAATTATGTTAATTATGTTACCCTCCCCCCCCAAAAAAAATGCTTCTTAAATATTAAATAACACTGAATTTTGCTTGTAACTTTTAAAACTACAAGCAATGTTTTGTTTGTGGTTAAAAAAGTTAATTTCTATGCCTGTGAATATGACCCAAAAAATCTGATAAGTTTCATTTCTTTCTTGCAGGAAGTAAAGCAGAAGTGGACAACAAGAGTACTGATGTAACAAGTAGTACAGTCAGTGAGTCTGAGTGGAGAGAACGATTTATACAGGCTATGTTACTCAGGGAGAGCTGTGTTAATGACAAAAGTGTGAGTAATTTACATGTATAAAGTTAAATATAGACTGTAAACGATTTATACAGGCTATGTTACTCAGGGAGAGCTGTGTTAATGACAAAAGTGTGAGTAATTTACATGTATAAAGTTAAATATAGACTGTAAACGATTTATACAGGCTATGTTACTCAGGGAGAGTTGTGTTAATGACAAAAGTGTGAGTAATTTACATGTATAAAGTTAAATATAGACTGTAAACGATTTATACAGGCTATGTTACTCAGGGAGAGCTGTGTTAATGACAAAAGTGTGAGTAATTTACATGTATAAAGTTAAATATAGACTGTAAACGATTTATACAGGTTATGTTACTCAGGGAGAGTTGTGTTAATGACAAAAGTGTGAGTAATTTACATGTATAAAGTTAAATATAGACTGTAAACGATTTATACAGGCTATGTTACTCAGGGAGAGTTGTGTTAATGACAAAAGTGTGAGTAATTTACATGTATAAAGTTAAATATAGACTGTAAACGATTTATACAGGCTATGTTACTCAGGGAGAGTTGTGTTAATGACAAAAGTGTGAGTAATTTACATGTATAAAGTTAAATATAGACTGTAAACGATTTATACAGGCTATGATACTCAGGGAGAGTTGTGTTAATGACAAAAGTGTGAGTAATTTACATGTATAAAGTTAAATATAGACTGTAAACGATTTATACAGGCTATGTTACTCAGGGAGAGCTGTGTTAATGACAAAAGTGTGAGTAATTTACATGTATAAAGTTAAATATAGACTGTAAACGATTTATACAGGCTATGTTACTCAGGGAGAGTTGTGTTAATGACAAAAGTGTGAGTAATTTACATGTATAAAGTTAAATATAGACTGTAAACGATTTATACAGGCTATGTTACTCAGGGAGAGTTGTGTTAATGACAAAAGTGTGAGTAATTTACATGTATAAAGTTAAATATAGACTGTAAACGATTTATACAGGCTATGTTACTCAGGGAGAGTTGTGTTAATGACAAAAGTGTGAGTAATTTACATGTATAAAGTTAAATATAGACTGTAAACGATTTATACAGGCTATGTTACTCAGGGAGAGTTGTGTTAATGACAAAAGTGTGAGTAATTTACATGTATAAAGTTAAATATAGACTGTAAACGATTTATACAGGCTATGTTACTCAGGGAGAGTTGTGTTAATGACAAAAGTGTGAGTAATTTACGTGTATAAAGTTAAATATAGACTGTAAACGATTTATACAGGCTATGTTACTCAGGGAGAGCTGTATTAATGACAAAAGTGTGAGTAATTTACATGTATAAAGTTAAATATAGACTGTAAACGATTTATACAGGCTATGTTATTCAGGGAGAGCTGTATTAATGACAAAAGTGTGAGTAATTTACATGTATAAAGTTAAATATAGACTGTAAACGATTTATACAGGCTATGTTACTCAGGGAGAGTTGTGTTAATGACAAAAGTGTGAGTAATTTACATGTATAAAGTTAAATATAGACTGTAAACGATTTATACAGGCTATGTTACTCAGGGAGAGTTGTGTTAATGACAAAAGTGTGAGTAATTTACATGTATAAAGTTAAATATAGACTGTAAACGATTTATACAGGCTATGTTACTCAGGGAGAGTTGTGTTAATGACAAAAGTGTGAGTAATTTACATGTATAAAGTTAAATATAGACTGTAAACGATTTATACAGGCTATGTTACTCAGGGAGAGCTGTATTAATGACAAAAGTGTGAGTAATTTACATGTATAAAGTTAAATATAGACTGTAAACGATTTATACAGGCTATGATACTCAGGGAGAGTTGTATTAATGACAAAAGTGTGAGTAATTTACATGTATAAAGTTAAATATAGACTGTAAACGATTTATACAGGCTATGTTACTCAGGGAGAGTTGTGTTAATGACAAAAGTGTGAGTAATTTACATGTATAAAGTTAAATATAGACTGTAAACGATTTATACAGGCTATGTTACTCAGGGAGAGTTGTGTTAATGACAAAAGTGTGAGTAATTTACGTGTATAAAGTTAAATATAGACTGTAAACGATTTATACAGGCTATGTTACTCAGGGAGAGCTGTATTAATGACAAAAGTGTGAGTAATTTACATGTATAAAGTTAAATATAGACTGTAAACGATTTATACAGGCTATGTTATTCAGGGAGAGCTGTATTAATGACAAAAGTGTGAGTAATTTACATGTATAAAGTTAAATATAGACTGTAAACGATTTATACAGGCTATGTTACTCAGGGAGAGTTGTGTTAATGACAAAAGTGTGAGTAATTTACATGTATAAAGTTAAATATAGACTGTAAGCGATTTATACAGGCTATGTTACTCAGGGAGAGTTGTGTTAATGACAAAAGTGTGAGTAATTTACATGTATAAAGTTAAATATAGACTAAACGATTTATACAGGCTATGTTACTCAGGGAGAGTTGTGTTAATGACAAAAGTGTGAGTAATTTACATGTATAAAGTTAAATATAGACTGTAAACGATTTATACAGGCTATGTTACTCAGGGAGAGTTGTGTTAATGACAAAAGTGTGAGTAATTTACATGTATAAAGTTAAATATAGACTGTAAACGATTTATACAGGCTATGTTACTCAGGGAGAGTTGTGTTAATGACAAAAGTGTGAGTAATTTACATGTATAAAGTTAAATATAGACTAAACGATTTATACAGGCTATGTTACTCAGGGAGAGTTGTGTTAATGACAAAAGTGTGAGTAATTTACATGTATAAAGTTAAATATAGACTGTAAACGATTTATACAGGCTATGTTACTCAGGGAGAGTTGTGTTAATGACAAAAGTGTGAGTAATTTACATGTATAAAGTTAAATATAGACTAAACGATTTATACAGGCTATGTTACTCAGGGAGAGTTGTGTTAATGACAAAAGTGTGAGTAATTTACATGTATAAAGTTAAATATAGACTGTAAACGATTTATACAGGCTATGATACTCAGGGAGAGTTGTGTTAATGACAAAAGTGTGAGTAATTTACATGTATAAAGTTAAATATAGACTGTAAACGATTTATACAGGCTATGTTACTCAGGGAGAGTTGTGTTAATGACAAAAGTGTGAGTAATTTACATGTATAAAGTTAAATATAGACTGTAAACCATTTATACAGGCTATGTTACTCAGGGAGAGCTGTATTAATGACAAAAGTGTGAGTAATTTACATGTATAAAGTTAAATATAGACTGTAAACGATTTATACAGGCTATGTTATTCAGGGAGAGTTGTATTAATGACAAAAGTGTGAGTAATTTACATGTATAAAGTTAAATATAGACTGTAAACGATTTATACAGGCTATGTTACTCAGGGAGAGCTGTATTAATGACAAAAGTGTGAGTAATTTACATGTATAAAGTTAAATATAGACTAAACGATTTATACAGGCTATGTTACTCAGGGAGAGTTGTGTTAATGACAAAAGTGTGAGTAATTTACATGTATAAAGTTAAATATAGACTGTAAACGATTTATACAGGCTATGTTACTCAGGGAGAGTTGTGTTAATGACAAAAGTGTGAGTAATTTACATGTATAAAGTTAAATATAGACTGTAAACCATTTATACAGGCTATGATACTCAGGGAGAGTTGTGTTAATGACAAAAGTGTGAGTAATTTACATGTATAAAGTTAAATATAGACTGTAAACGATTTATACAGGCTATGTTACTCAGGGAGAGCTGTATTAATGACAAAAGTGTGAGTAATTTACATGTATAAAGTTAAATATAGACTGTAAACGATTTATACAGGCTATGTTATTCAGGGAGAGCTGTATTAATGACAAAAGTGTGAGTAATTTACATGTATAAAGTTAAATATAGACTGTAAACGATTTATACAGGCTATGTTACTCAGGAAGAGTTGTGTTAATGACAAAAGTGTGAGTAATTTACATGTATAAAGTTAAATATAGACTGTAAACGATTTATACAGGCTATGTTACTCAGGGAGAGTTGTGTTAATGACAAAAGTGTGAGTAATTTACATGTATAAAGTTAAATATAGACTGTAAACGATTTATACAGGCTATGTTACTCAGGGAGAGTTGTGTTAATGACAAAAGTGTGAGTAATTTACATGTATAAAGTTAAATATAGACTGTAAACGATTTATACAGGCTATGTTACTCAGGGAGAGCTGTATTAATGACAAAAGTGTGAGTAATTTACATGTATAAAGTTAAATATAGACTGTAAACGATTTATACAGGCTATGATACTCAGGGAGAGTTGTATTAATGACAAAAGTGTGAGTAATTTACATGTATAAAGTTAAATATAGACTGTAAACGATTTATACAGGCTATGTTACTCAGGGAGAGTTGTGTTAATGACAAAAGTGTGAGTAATTTACATGTATAAAGTTAAATATAGACTGTAAACGATTTATACAGGCTATGTTACTCAGGGAGAGTTGTGTTAATGACAAAAGTGTGAGTAATTTACGTGTATAAAGTTAAATATAGACTGTAAACGATTTATACAGGCTATGTTACTCAGGGAGAGCTGTATTAATGACAAAAGTGTGAGTAATTTACATGTATAAAGTTAAATATAGACTGTAAACGATTTATACAGGCTATGTTATTCAGGGAGAGCTGTATTAATGACAAAAGTGTGAGTAATTTACATGTATAAAGTTAAATATAGACTGTAAACGATTTATACAGGCTATGTTACTCAGGGAGAGTTGTGTTAATGACAAAAGTGTGAGTAATTTACATGTATAAAGTTAAATATAGACTGTAAACGATTTATACAGGCTATGTTACTCAGGGAGAGTTGTGTTAATGACAAAAGTGTGAGTAATTTACATGTATAAAGTTAAATATAGACTAAACGATTTATACAGGCTATGTTACTCAGGGAGAGTTGTGTTAATGACAAAAGTGTGAGTAATTTACATGTATAAAGTTAAATATAGACTGTAAACGATTTATACAGGCTATGTTACTCAGGGAGAGTTGTGTTAATGACAAAAGTGTGAGTAATTTACATGTATAAAGTTAAATATAGACTGTAAACGATTTATACAGGCTATGTTACTCAGGGAGAGTTGTGTTAATGACAAAAGTGTGAGTAATTTACATGTATAAAGTTAAATATAGACTAAACGATTTATACAGGCTATGTTACTCAGGGAGAGTTGTGTTAATGACAAAAGTGTGAGTAATTTACATGTATAAAGTTAAATATAGACTGTAAACGATTTATACAGGCTATGTTACTCAGGGAGAGTTGTGTTAATGACAAAAGTGTGAGTAATTTACATGTATAAAGTTAAATATAGACTAAACGATTTATACAGGCTATGTTACTCAGGGAGAGTTGTGTTAATGACAAAAGTGTGAGTAATTTACATGTATAAAGTTAAATATAGACTGTAAACGATTTATACAGGCTATGATACTCAGGGAGAGTTGTGTTAATGACAAAAGTGTGAGTAATTTACATGTATAAAGTTAAATATAGACTGTAAACGATTTATACAGGCTATGTTACTCAGGGAGAGTTGTGTTAATGACAAAAGTGTGAGTAATTTACATGTATAAAGTTAAATATAGACTGTAAACCATTTATACAGGCTATGTTACTCAGGGAGAGCTGTATTAATGACAAAAGTGTGAGTAATTTACATGTATAAAGTTAAATATAGACTGTAAACGATTTATACAGGCTATGTTATTCAGGGAGAGTTGTATTAATGACAAAAGTGTGAGTAATTTACATGTATAAAGTTAAATATAGACTGTAAACGATTTATACAGGCTATGTTACTCAGGGAGAGCTGTATTAATGACAAAAGTGTGAGTAATTTACATGTATAAAGTTAAATATAGACTAAACGATTTATACAGGCTATGTTACTCAGGGAGAGTTGTGTTAATGACAAAAGTGTGAGTAATTTACATGTATAAAGTTAAATATAGACTGTAAACGATTTATACAGGCTATGTTACTCAGGGAGAGTTGTGTTAATGACAAAAGTGTGAGTAATTTACATGTATAAAGTTAAATATAGACTGTAAACCATTTATACAGGCTATGATACTCAGGGAGAGTTGTGTTAATGACAAAAGTGTGAGTAATTTACATGTATAAAGTTAAATATAGACTGTAAACGATTTATACAGGCTATGTTACTCAGGGAGAGCTGTATTAATGACAAAAGTGTGAGTAATTTACATGTATAAAGTTAAATATAGACTGTAAACGATTTATACAGGCTATGATACTCAGGGAGAGTTGTGTTAATGACAAAAGTGTGAGTAATTTACATGTATAAAGTTAAATATAGACTGTAAACGATTTATACAGGCTATGTTACTCAGGGAGAGTTGTGTTAATGACAAAAGTGTGAGTAATTTACATGTATAAAGTTAAATATAGACTGTAAACGATTTATACAGGCTATATTACTCAGGGAGAGTTGTGTTAATGACAAAAGTGTGAGTAATTTACATGTATAAAGTCAAATATAGACTGTAAACGATTTATACAGGCTATGTTACTCAGGGAGAGCTGTGTTAATGACAAAAGTGTGAGTAATTTACATGTATAAAGTTAAATATAGACTAAACGATTTATACAGGCTATATTACTCAGGGAGAGTTGTGTTAATGACAAAAGTGTGAGTAATTTACATGTATAAAGTTAAATATAGACTGTAAACGATTTATACAGGCTATGTTACTCAGGGAGAGCTGTGTTAATGACAAAAGTGTGAGTAATTTACATGTATAAAGTTAAATATAGACTGTAAACGATTTATACAGGCTATATTACTCAGGGAGAGCTGTGTTAATGACAAAAGTGTGAGTAATTTACATGTATAAAGTTAAATATAGACTGTAAACGATTTATACAGGCTATATTACTCAGGGAGAGTTGTGTTAATGACAAAAGTGTGAGTAATTTACATGTATAAAGTTAAATATAGACTGTAAACGATTTATACAGGCTATGTTACTCAGGGAGAGTTGTGTTAATGACAAAAGTGTGAGTAATTTACATGTATAAAGTTAAATGTAGACTAAACGATTTATACAGGCTATGTTACTCAGGGAGAGCTGTATTAATGACAAAAGTGTGAGTAATTTACATGTATAAAGTTAAATATAGACTGTAAACGATTTATACAGGCTATGTTACTCAGGGAGAGCTGTATTAATGACAAAAGTGTGAGTAATTTACATGTATAAAGTTAAATATAGACTGTAAACGATTTATACAGGCTATGATACTCAGGGAGAGTTGTATTAATGACAAAAGTGTGAGTAATTTACATGTATAAAGTTAAATATAGACTGTAAACGATTTATACAGGCTATGTTACTCAGGGAGAGTTGTGTTAATGACAAAAGTGTGAGTAATTTACATGTATAAAGTTAAATATAGACTGTAAACGATTTATACAGGCTATGTTACTCAGGGAGAGTTGTGTTAATGACAAAAGTGTGAGTAATTTACATGTATAAAGTTAAATATAGACTGTAAACGATTTATACAGGCTATGTTACTCAGGGAGAGCTGTATTAATGACAAAAGTGTGAGTAATTTACATGTATAAAGTTAAATATAGACTGTAAACGATTTATACAGGCTATGTTACTCAGGGAGAGCTGTATTAATGACAAAAGTGTGAGTAATTTACATGTATAAAGTTAAATATAGACTGTAAACGATTTATACAGGCTATGTTACTCAGGGAGAGTTGTGTTAATGACAAAAGTGTGAGTAATTTACATGTATAAAGTTAAATATAGACTGTAAACGATTTATACAGGCTATGTTACTCAGGGAGAGTTGTGTTAATGACAAAAGTGTGAGTAATTTACATGTATAAAGTTAAATATAGACTGTAAGCGATTTATACAGGCTATGTTACTCAGGGAGAGCTGTGTTAATGACAAAAGTGTGAGTAATTTACATGTATAAAGTTAAATATAGACTGTAAACGATTTATACAGGCTATATTACTCAGGGAGAGCTGTGTTAATGACAAAAGTGTGAGTAATTTACATGTATAAAGTTAAATATAGACTGTAAACGATTTATACAGGCTATATTACTCAGGGAGAGTTGTGTTAATGACAAAAGTGTGAGTAATTTACATGTATAAAGTTAAATATAGACTGTAAACGATTTATACAGGCTATGTTACTCAGGGAGAGTTGTGTTAATGACAAAAGTGTGAGTAATTTACATGTATAAAGTTAAATGTAGACTAAACGATTTATACAGGCTATGTTACTCAGGGAGAGCTGTATTAATGACAAAAGTGTGAGTAATTTACATGTATAAAGTTAAATATAGACTGTAAACGATTTATACAGGCTATGTTACTCAGGGAGAGCTGTATTAATGACAAAAGTGTGAGTAATTTACATGTATAAAGTTAAATATAGACTGTAAACGATTTATACAGGCTATGATACTCAGGGAGAGTTGTATTAATGACAAAAGTGTGAGTAATTTACATGTATAAAGTTAAATATAGACTGTAAACGATTTATACAGGCTATGTTACTCAGGGAGAGTTGTGTTAATGACAAAAGTGTGAGTAATTTACATGTATAAAGTTAAATATAGACTAAACGATTTATACAGGCTATGTTACTCAGGGAGAGTTGTGTTAATGACAAAAGTGTGAGTAATTTACGTGTATAAAGTTAAATATAGACTGTAAACGATTTATACAGGCTATGTTACTCAGGGAGAGCTGTATTAATGACAAAAGTGTGAGTAATTTACATGTATAAAGTTAAATATAGACTGTAAACTATTTATACAGGCTATGTTACTCAGGGAGAGCTGTATTAATGACAAAAGTGTGAGTAATTTACATGTATAAAGTTAAATATAGACTGTAAACGATTTATACAGGCTATGTTACTCAGGGAGAGTTGTGTTAATGACAAAAGTGTGAGTAATTTACATGTATAAAGTTAAATATAGACTGTAAACGATTTATACAGGCTATGTTACTCAGGGAGAGTTGTGTTAATGACAAAAGTGTGAGTAATTTACATGTATAAAGTTAAATATAGACTGTAAACGATTTATACAGGCTATGTTACTCAGGGAGAGTTGTGTTAATGACAAAAGTGTGAGTAATTTACATGTATAAAGTTAAATATAGACTGTAAACGATTTATACAGGCTATGTTACTCAGGGAGAGTTGTGTTAATGACAAAAGTGTGAGTAATTTACATGTATAAAGTTAAATATAGACTAAACGATTTATACAGGCTATGTTACTCAGGGAGAGTTGTGTTAATGACAAAAGTGTGAGTAATTTACATGTATAAAGTTAAATATAGACTGTAAACGATTTATACAGGCTATGTTACTCAGGGAGAGCTGTATTAATGACAAAAGTGTGAGTAATTTACATGTATAAAGTTAAATATAGACTGTAAACGATTTATACAGGCTATGTTATTCAGGGAGAGTTGTATTAATGACAAAAGTGTGAGTAATTTACATGTATAAAGTTAAATATAGACTGTAAACGATTTATACAGGCTATGTTACTCAGGGAGAGCTGTATTAATGACAAAAGTGTGAGTAATTTACATGTATAAAGTTAAATATAGACTAAACGATTTATACAGGCTATGTTACTCAGGGAGAGTTGTGTTAATGACAAAAGTGTGAGTAATTTACATGTATAAAGTTAAATATAGACTAAACGATTTATACAGGCTATGTTACTCAGGGAGAGTTGTGTTAATGACAAAAGTGTGAGTAATTTACATGTATAAAGTTAAATATAGACTGTAAACGATTTATACAGGCTATGTTACTCAGGGAGAGTTGTGTTAATGACAAAAGTGTGAGTAATTTACATGTATAAAGTTAAATATAGACTGTAAACGATTTATACAGGCTATATTACTCAGGGAGAGCTGTGTTAATGACAAAAGTGTGAGTAATTTACATGTATAAAGTTAAATATAGACTGTAAGCGATTTATACAGGCTATATTACTCAGGGAGAGTTGTGTTAATGACAAAAGTGTGAGTAATTTACATGTATAAAGTTAAATATAGACTGTAAACGATTTATACAGGCTATGTTACTCAGGGAGAGTTGTGTTAATGACAAAAGTGTGAGTAATTTACATGTATAAAGTTAAATGTAGACTAAACGATTTATACAGGCTATGTTACTCAGGGAGAGCTGTATTAATGACAAAAGTGTGAGTAATTTACATGTATAAAGTTAAATATAGACTGTAAACGATTTATACAGGCTATGTTACTCAGGGAGAGCTGTATTAATGACAAAAGTGTGAGTAATTTACATGTATAAAGTTAAATATAGACTGTAAACGATTTATACAGGCTATATTACTCAGGGAGAGTTGTGTTAATGACAAAAGTGTGAGTAATTTACATGTATAAAGTTAAATATAGACTGTAAACGATTTATACAGGCTATGTTACTCAGGGAGAGCTGTATTAATGACAAAAGTGTGAGTAATTTACATGTATAAAGTTAAATATAGACTGTATACATGTATAAAGTTAAATATAGACTGTATACATGTATAAAGTTAAATATAGACTGTATACATGTATAAAGTTAAATATAGACTGTATGCTACAAGTTTTTCTTTGTTGTAAAGCTGTAGCATACTCTAGGTTTTCAATGTTTAATACTACAAGTTTTTCTTTGTAGTAAAGCTATAATGCATGAAACCTAAAACAATCTTATTTACAGGTTTTAGAAGAAAAGATAACAAAGATACAAGATCAGTGTAACAAGAAGGATGTATGTCTACGATCAACAAAGATGGTCGTGAAATTCAGAGAGAATAGGATATCACAGTTAGAAACATCTTTAAAGAAGAATGGTGTTCATCCTGATGATAAAGACAAATATTTGGTAAGTTTAACAGTGTATACATGTATTATGTGATATGGTACATGTCTTAAAAAGTGGTGGTCTCTTAAGACAGGTTTTACTGTATTTGTTTGTTTTACAAGATGAAGTGGTGGTCTCCTAAGACAGGTTTTACAAGAAGAAGTGGTGGTCTCTTAAGACAGGTTTTACTGTATTTGTTTGTTTTACAAGATGAAGTGGTGGTCTTGTAAGACAGGTTTTACAGGAAGAAGTGGTGGTCTCTTATGACAGGTTACACAGGAAGAAGTGGTGGTCTCTTAAGACAGGTTTTACAGGAAGAAGTGGTGGTCTCTTAAGACAGGTTTTACTGTATTTGTTTGTTTTACAAGATGAAGTGGTGGTCTCCTAAGACAGGTTTTACAAGAAGAAGTGGTGGTCTCTTAAGACAGGTTTTACTGTATTTGTTTGTTTTACAAGATGAAGTGGTGGTCTTGTAAGACAGGTTTTACAGGAAGAAGTGGTGGTCTCTTATGACAGGTTACACAGGAAGAAGTGGTGGTCTCTTAAGACAGGTTTTACAGGAAGAAGTGGTGGTCTCTTAAGACAGGTTTTACAGGAAGAAGTGGTGGTCTCTTAAGACAGGTTTTACAGTTTACTGTATTTTACAGGAAGAACTGAAGTCAGAGATGAAGCTACTTCAGGAACAAGTCAACCAACATCCAATGGTAGCTAAATATGCCATGGAAATACAGACATTAAAAACTGAACTTAAACATAGGAAGGATCAGGAAAATAATGTTATAACTACTGAAGATAAAGTACAGGAACTAGAGAAGAAATATAAAGAGTTAACACAAGGTAAGTTTAGGTTAGAAGTTCTGTTTGATTAGAAAAAAACATAGGGGTGGGGGCAACTAGGTGTGTTAGTTGTGGTCTAGGTAAGGGTTATGGATATTTTATGGCACTTTCAACAATAATTCAGTTATGTTTTCTTTAAGTATAGCACTCGTGCAACATCATTTAGATTATTCCTGTTTCTCCTGGTATGCTGGTATATCTCAGGCTTTGAAAAACAAATTACAAGTGGCACAAAACAAAACAGTTTGTTTTATTAAAAGTATGGACCCCAGAACAAGTATAAAACAATGGGAACTATCTAGTTTAAGATTTTTAAATGTTGAGAATAGAGAGAAACAGCTTCGTCTTAATCATACTCATACTTTTATGAAAAATAATTTTATAAAAATTAATGAACATCACAAACAATACAAAATCAAGTTGTTTTAACTATATATATATATATATATATATGCAATGTCTAAAATTAAAGGCTGTGAATCAACATTTTATTACTATTAAATACTATGCAATTCAGGATTGGAACTTACTACCTGATTCTATTCCATCACTGATCTACAAATGTTTAAGAAAGTGGATAAATGTCATTTGAAATGTACCAGTGAGGAATTGGAAAGATGTGTCATTTCATATAAATGGACATTATTTTCATTATCCATTCTTGATATTTACCAGCAATCTGTTTCAAGTTACTGACAAACTTTATTAGATAAAGTTGTATTAATTTCACAGTAGGTTAAACAACAATAAACCAATCAATCGATTAGAATTCTAATATGGCCACCATCGTGGGACATTCCTGTATTTAATCAGACTTCTTCATGCTTTTGAGTGGCTCTTTCTTATATACACAATTTTTTATTTTATAATATTTTTTAACAAGATTGTATAAGAATGATTATTTTTAATTCAGAAAAGAAACTCTTTACACCATCACAGACACCAAAGGAAGAAAATGTTGCCACAGCAACTGTAGAGAAGTATAAAAGTCAAGTGAATAATCTACAGGAAGAAGTAGCTAAGGTATTTTAATATTACTGTTTTAAACAATTATGGATTGTATGATTTCTATAGACACAAAAATGGATTGTATGATTTCCATAGTCTCTTAAATTAGATGTAGATTCACTTTTTGAGAATAGAAAGACAGAACCTTGAAAGATATTCCATACACTTACATCAAGCAATGAACTACATGTAGGAATGTTTGGATCAGACCATCCATTATATTTTGTTTGTTGTAACTCATATTCTTACTTGATCTTGTACAATGATAATAGTTGTGTGTTTAATGACACTTTCAAAAATATTTCAAATATATCACAGTAGTTAGTTTTTATTGTTGGAGGAGACCAGAGTACTCTGAGAAAACAATGGATCTGTAAAATTTCATCGTAATAAATTACACCTCACCTCTGGTGGGATTCACACTTACAAATTTCAGTGGTGGTAGAACTACTGGTACATATAGATATACATATAATTACTATACAATCATTACCATAGAGGCCCTTGTCCAATGAATGGTAGAACGACTGGTACATATAGATATACATATAATTACTATACAATCATTACCATAGAGGCCCTTGTCCAATGAATGGTAGAACTACTGGTACATATAGATATACATATAATTACTATACAATCAATACCATAGAGGCCCTTGTCCAATGAATGGTCAATCATTACCATAGAAGGCCTTTGTCCAATGAATGGTAGAATCACTGGTACATATAGATATACATATAATTACTATACAATCATTACCATAGAGGCCCTTGTCCAATGAATGGTCAATCATTACTATAGAGGCCCTTGTCCAATGAATGGTAGAACTACTGGTACATATAGATATACATATAATTACTATACAATCATTACCATAGAGGCCCTTGTCCAATGAATGGTAGAACGACTGGTACATATAGATATACATATAATTACTATACAATCATTACCATAGAGGCCCTTGTCCAATGAATGGTAGAACTACTGGTACATATAGATATACATATAATTACTTATACAATCATTACCATAGAGGCCCTTGTCCAATGAATGGTCAATCATTACCATAGAGGCCCTTGTCCAATGAATGGTAGAATCACTGGTACATATAGATATACATATAATTACTATACAATCATTACCATAGAGGCCCTTGTCCAATGAATGGTCAATCATTACCATAGAGGCCCTTGTCCAATGAATGGTAGAACTACTGGTACATATAGATATACATATAATTACTATTCAATCATTACCATAGAGGCTCTTGTCCAATGAATGGTAGAATCACTGGTACATATAGATATACATATAATTACTATACAATCATTACCATAGAAGCCCTTGTCCAATGAATGGTCAATCATTACCATAGAGGCCCTTTTCCAGTGAATGGTAGAACTACTGGTACATATAGATATACATATAATTACTATACAATCATTACCATAGAGGCCCTTGTCCAATGAATGGTAGAACTACTGGTACATATAGATATACATATAATTACTATCCAATCATTACCATAGAGGCCCTTGTCCAATGAATGGTAGAATGACTGGTACATATAGATATACATATAATTACTATACAATCATTACCATAGAGGCCCTTGTCCAATGAATGATCAATCATTCCACTAATATCAGAACGAACGTGTACATGTTATTTTCTAGTTTCATTTTCATATTTTTTTAGCTGAAACAACAGATAACAGAAAATGCTGATCTAGCAGAAAAAGAGAAAGTTGTGTTAAATTCTGAGATAGAATCATTAAAATCTACTGTAAAGGATTTAAATAGCTGTATTAAAACTCAGAAACTGACCAGTAAAATAGAGAGGGAAACAATGAATGATATACATCTACAGACAATCACTGTAAGTACATCTACATCTACAGACAATCACTGTAAGTACATCTACATCTACAGACAATCACTGTAAGTACATCTACATCTACAGACAATCACTGTAAGTACATCTACATCTACAAACCATCACTGTAAGTACATCTACATCTACAGACAATCACTGTAAGTACATATACATCTACAGACAATCACTGTAAGTACATCTACATCTACAGACAATCACTGTAAGTACATCTACATCTACAGACAATCACTGTAAGTACATCTACATCTACAGACAATCACTGTAAGTACATCTACATCTACAAACCATCACTGTAAGTACATCTACATCTACAGACAATTACTGTAAGTACATATACATCTACAGACAATCACTGTAAGTACATATACATCTACAGACAATCACTGTAAGTACATCTACATCTACAAACCATCGCTGTAAGTACATCTACATCTACAGACAATTACTGTAAGTACATATACATCTACAGACAATCACTGTAAGTACATATACATCTACAGACAATCACTGTAAGTACATATACATCTACAGACAATCACTGTAAGTACATATACATCTACAGACAATCACTGTAAGTACATCTACATCTACAAACCATCACTGTAAGTACATCTACATCTACAGACAATCACTGTAAGTACATATACATCTACAGACAATCACTGTAGGTACATCTACAGACAATCACTGTAAGTACATCTACATCTACAGACAATCACTGTAAGTACATATACATCTACAGACAATCACTGTAAGTACATATACATCTACAGACAATCACTGTAAGTACATATACATCTACAGACAATCACTGTAAGTACATATACATCTACAGACAATCACTGTAAGTTAATATACATCTACAGACCATCACTGTAAGTACATATACATCTACAGACAATCAATGTAGGTACATCTACAGACAATCACTGTAAGTACATCTACATCTACAGACAATCACTGTAAGTACATATACATCTACAGACAATCACTGTAAGTACATATACATCTACAGACAACCACTGTAAGTACATCTACATCTACAGACAATCACTGTAAGTACATATACATCTACAGACAATCACTGTAAGTACATCTACATCTACAGACAATCACTGTAAGTACATATACATCTACAGACAATCACTGTAAGTACATATACATCTACAGACCATCACTGTAAGTACATATACATCTACAGACAATCACTGTAGGTACATCTACAGACAATCACTGTAAGTACATCTACATCTACAGACAATCACTGTAAGTACATATACATCTACAGACAATCACTGTAAGTACATATACATCTACAGACAATCACTGTAAGTACATATACATCTACAGACAATCACTGTAAGTACATATACATCTACAGACAATCACTGTAAGTACATATACATGTACAGATAATCACTGTAAGTACATCTACATCTACAGACAATCACTGTAAGTACATATACATCTACAGACAATCACTGTAAGTACATATACATCTACAGACAATCACTGTAAGTACATATACATCTACAGACAATCACTGTAAGTACATATACATCTACAGACAATCACTGTAAGTACATATACATCTACAGACAATCACTGTAAGTACATATACATCTACAGACAATCACTGTAAGTACATCTACATCTACAGACAATCACTGTAAGTACATATACATCTACAGACAATCACTGTAAGTACATCTACATCTACAGACAATCACTGTAAGTACATATACATCTACAGACAATCACTGTAAGTACATATACATCTACAGACCATCACTGTAAGTACATATACATCTACAGACAATCACTGTAGGTACATCTACAGACAATCACTGTAAGTACATCTACATCTACAGACAATCACTGTAAGTACATATACATCTACAGACAATCACTGTAAGTACATATACATCTACAGACAATCACTGTAAGTACATATACATCTACAGACAATCACTGTAAGTACATATACATCCACAGATAATTACTGTCAGTACATCTACATCTACAGACAATCACTGTAAGTACATATACATCTACAGACAATCACTGTAGGTACATCTACAGACAATCACTGTAAGTACATATACATCTACAGACAATCACTCTAAGTACATATACATATACAGAAAATCACTGTAAGTACATATACATCTACAGACCATCACTGTAAGTACATATACATCTACAGACAATCACTGTAGGTACATCTACAGACAATCACTGTAAGTACATCTACATCTACAGACAATCACTGTAAGTACATATACATCTACAGACAATCACTGTAAGTACATATACATCTACAGACAATCACTGTAAGTACATATACATCTACAGACAATCACTGTAAGTACATCTACATCTACAGACAATCACTGTAAGTACATATACATCTACAGACCATCACTGTAAGTACATATACATCTACAGACAATCACTGTAGGTACATCTACAGACAATCACTGTAAGTACATCTACATCTACAGACAATCACTGTAAGTACATATACATCTACAGACAATCACTGTAAGTACATATACATCTACAGACAATCACTGTAAGTACATCTACATCTACAGACAATCACTGTAAGTACATATACATCTACAGACAATCACTGTAAGTGCATATACATCTACAGACAATCACTGTAAGTACATATACATCTACAGACAATCACTGTAAGTACATATACATCTACAGACCATCACTGTAAGTACATATACATCTACAGACAATCACTGTAAGTACATCTACATCTACAGACAATCACTGTAAGTACATATACATCTACAGACAATCACTGTAAGTACATATACATCTACAGACAATCACTGTAAGTACATCTACATCTACAGACAATCACTGTAAGTACATATACATCTACAGACAATCACTGTAAGTACATCTACATTTACAGACAATCACTGTAAGTACATATACATCTACAGACAATCACTGTAAGTACATATACATCTACAGACCATCACTGTAAGTACATATACATCTACAGACAATCACTGTAGGTACATCTACAGACAATCACTGTAAGTACATATACATCTACAGACAATCACTGTAAGTACATATACATCTACAGACAATCACTGTAAGTACATATACATCTACAGACAATCACTGTAAGTACATCTACATCTACAGACAATCACTGTAAGTACATATACATCTACAGACAATCACTGTAAGTACATCTACATCTACAGACAATCACTGTAAGTACATATACATCTACAGACAATCACTGTAAGTACATATACATCTACAGACCATCACTGTAAGTACATATACATCTACAGACAATCACTGTAGGTACATCTACAGACAATCACTGTAAGTACATCTACATCTACAGACAATCACTGTAAGTACATATACATCTACAGACAATCACTGTAAGTACATATACATCTACAGACAATCACTGTAAGTACATATACATCTACAGACAATCACTGTAAGTACATATACATCTACAGACAATCACTGTAAGTACATATACATGTACAGATAATCACTGTAAGTACATCTACATCTACAGACAATCACTGTAAGTACATCTACATCTACAGACAATCACTGTAAGTACATATACATCTACAGACAATCACTGTAAGTACATATACATCTACAGACAATCACTGTAAGTACATATACATCTACAGACAATCACTGTAAGTACATATACATCTACAGACAATCACTGTAAGTACATCTACATCTACAGACAATCAATGTAAGTACATATACATCTACAGACAATCACTGTAAGTACATCTACATCTACAGACAATCACTGTAAGTACATATACATCTACAGACAATCACTGTAAGTACATATACATCTACAGACCATCACTGTAAGTACATATACATCTACAGACAATCACTGTAGGTACATCTACAGACAATCACTGTAAGTACATCTACATCTACAGACAATCACTGTAAGTACATATACATCTACAGACAATCACTGTAAGTACATATACATCTACAGACAATCACTGTAAGTACATATACATCTACAGACAATCACTGTAAGTACATATACATCCACAGATAATTACTGTAAGTACATCTACATCTACAGACAATCACTGTAAGTACATATACATCTACAGACAATCACTGTAGGTACATCTACAGACAATCACTGTAAGTACATATACATCTACAGACAATCACTCTAAATACATATACATATACAGAAAATCACTGTAAGTACATATACATCTACAGACCATCAATGTAAGTACATATACATCTACAGACAATCACTGTAGGTACATCTACAGACAATCACTGTAAGTACATCTACATCTACAGACAATCACTGTAAGTACATATACATCTACAGACAATCACTGTAAGTACATATACATCTACAGACAATCACTGTAAGTACATATACATCTACAGACAATCACTGTAAGTACATCTACATCTACAGACAATCACTGTAAGTACATATACATCTACAGACCATCACTGTAAGTACATATACATCTACAGACAATCACTGTAGGTACATCTACAGACAATCACTGTAAGTACATCTACATCTACAGACAATCACTGTAAGTACATATACATCTACAGACAATCACTGTAAGTACATATACATCTACAGACAATCACTGTAAGTACATCTACATCTACAGACAATCACTGTAAGTACATATACATCTACAGACAATCACTGTAAGTGCATATACATCTACAGACAATCACTGTAAGTACATATACATCTACAGACAATCACTGTAAGTACATATACATCTACAGACCATCACTGTAAGTACATATACATCTACAGACAATCACTGTAAGTACATCTACATCTACAGACAATCACTGTAAGTACATATACATCTACAGACAATCACTGTAAGTACATATACATCTACAGACAATCACTGTAAGTACATCTACATCTACAGACAATCACTGTAAGTACATATACATCTACAGACAATCACTGTAAGTACATCTACATTTACAGACAATCACTGTAAGTACATATACATCTACAGACAATCACTGTAAGTACATATACATCTACAGACCATCACTGTAAGTACATATACATCTACAGACAATCACTGTAGGTACATCTACAGACAATCACTGTAAGTACATATACATCTACAGACAATCACTGTAAGTACATATACATCTACAGACAATCACTGTAAGTACATATACATCTACAGACAATCACTGTAAGTACATCTACATCTACAGACAATCACTGTAAGTACATATACATCTACAGACAATCACTGTAAGTACATCTACATCTACAGACAATCACTGTAAGTACATATACATCTACAGACAATCACTGTAAGTACATATACATCTACAGACAATCACTGTAAGTACATATACATCTACAGACCAACACTGTAAGTACATATAAATCTACAGACAATCACTGTAGGTACATCTACAGACAATCACTGTAAGTACATCTACATCTACAGACAATCACTGTAAGTACATATACATCTACAGACAATCACTGTAAGTACATATACATCTACAGACAATCACTAAGTACATATACATCTACAGACAATCACTGTAAGTACATATACATCTACAGATAATCACTAAGTACATCTACATCTACAGACAATCACTGTAAGTACATATACATCTACAGACCATCACTGTAAGTACATATACATCTACAGACAATCAATGTAAGTACATATACATCTACAGACAATCACTGTAAGTACATATACATCTACAGACAATCACTGTAAGTACATCTAAATCTACAGACAATCACTGTAAGTACATATACATCTACAGACAATCACTGTCAGTACATATACATCTACAGACAATCACTGTAAGTACATCTACATCTACAGACAATCACTGTAAGTACATATACATCTACAGACAATCACTGTAAGTACATCTACATCTACAGACAATCACTGTAAGTACATATACATCTACAGACAATCACTGTAAGTACATCTACATCTACAGACCATCACTGTAAGTACATATACATCTACAGACAATCACTGTAAGTACATATACATCTACAGACAATCACTGTAAGTACATATACATCTACAGACAATCACTGTAAGTACATCTACATCTACAGACAATCACTGTAAGTACATATACATCTACAGACAATCACTGTAAGTACATATACATCTACAGACAATCACTGTAAGTACATATACATCTACAGACCAACACTGTAAGTACACATACATCTACAGACAATCACTGTAGGTACATCTACAGACAATCACTGTAAGTACATCTACATCTACAGACAATCACTGTAAGTACATATACATCTACAGACCATCACTGTAAGTACATATACATCTACAGACAATCACTGTAAGTACATATACATCTACAGACAATCACTGTAAGTACATATACATCTACAGATAATCACTGTAAGTACATCTACATCTACAGACAATCACTGTAAGTACATATACATCTACAGACAATCACTGTAAGTACATATACATCTACAGACAATCACTGTAAGTACATATACATCTACAGACAATCACTGTAAGTACATATACATCTACAGACAATCACTGTAAGTACATATACATCTACAGACAATCACTGTAAGTACATCTACATCTACAGACAATCACTGTAAGTACATATACATCTACAGACAATCACTGTAAGTACATCTACATCTACAGACAATCACTGTAAGTACATATACATCTACAGACAATCACTGTAAGTACATATACATCTACAGACCATCACTGTAAGTACATATACATCTACAGACAATCACTGTAGGTACATCTACAGACAATCACTGTAGGTACATCTACAGACAATCACTGTAAGTACATCTACATCTACAGACAATCACTGTAAGTACATATACATCTACAGACAATCACTGTAAGTACATATACATATACAGACAATCACTGTAAGTACATATACATCTACAGATAATCACTGTAAGTACATCTACATCTACAGACAATCACTGTAAGTACATATACATCTACAGACAATCACTGTAAGTACATATACATCTACAGACAATCACTGTAAGTACATATACATCTACAGACAATCACTGTAAGTACATATACATCTACAGACAATCACTGTAAGTACATATACATCTACAGACAATCACTGTAAGTACATCTACATCTACAGACAATCACTGTAAGTACATATACATCTACAGACCATCACTGTAAGTACATATACATCTACAGACAATCACTGTAGGTACATCTACAGACAATCACTGTAAGTACATCTACATCTACAGACAATCACTGTAAGTACATATACATCTACAGACAATCACTGTAAGTACATATACATCTACAGACAATCACTGTAAGTACATATACATCTACAGACAATCACTGTAAGTACATATACATCTACAGACAATCACTGTAAGTACATATACATCTACAGACAATCACTAAGTACATCTACATCTACAGACAATCACTGTAAGTACATATACATCTACAGACAATCACTGTAAGTACATATACATCTACAGACAATCACTGTAAGTACATATACATCTACAGACCATCACTGTAAGTACATATACATCTACAGATAATCACTGTAAGTACATATACATCTACAAAAAATCACTGTAAGTACATATACATCTACAGACAATCACTGTAAGTACATCTACATCTACAGACAATCACTAAGTACATCTACATCTACAGACAATCACTGTAAGTACATATACATCTATAGACAATTACTGTAAGTACATATACATCTACAGACAATCACTGTAAGTACATATACATCTACAGACCAACACTGTAAGTACACATACATCTACAGACAATCACTGTAGGTACATCTACAGACAATCACTGTAAGTACATCTACATCTACAGACAATCACTGTAAGTACATATACATCTACAGACAATCACTGTAAGTACATATACATCTACAGACAATCACTGTAAGTACATATACATCTACAGACAATCACTGTAAGTACATATACATCTACAGATAATCACTGTAAGTACATCTACATCTACAGACAATCACTGTAAGTACATATACATCTACAGACAATCACTGTAAGTACATATACATCTACAGACAATCACTGTAAGTACATATACATCTACAGACAATCACTGTAAGTACATATACATCTACAGACAATCACTGTAAGTACATCTACATCTACAGACAATCACTGTAAGTACATATACATCTACAGACAATCACTGTAAGTACATATACATCTACAGACAATCACTGTAAGTACATCTACATCTACAGACAATCACTGTAAGTACATATACATCTACAGACAATCACTGTAAGTACATCTACATCTACAGACAATCACTGTAAGTACATATACATCTACAGACAATCACTGTAAGTACATATACATCTACAGACAATCACTGTAAGTACATATACATCTACAGACAATCACTGTAAGTACATATACATCTACAGACAATCACTGTAAGTACATCTACATCTACAGACAATCACTGTAAGTACATATACATCTACAGACAATCACTGTAAGTACATATACATCTACAGACAATCACTGTAAGTACATCTACATCTACAGACAATCACTGTAAGTACATATACATCTACAGACAATCACTGTAAGTACATCTACATCTACAGACAATCACTGTAAGTACATATACATCTACAGACAATCACTGTAAGTACATATACATCTACAGACCATCACTATAAGTACATATACATCTACAGACAATCACTGTAGGTACATCTACAGACAATCACTGTAGGTACATCTACAGACAATCACTGTAAGTACATCTACATCTACAGACAATCACTGTAAGTACATATACATCTACAGACAATCACTGTAAGTACATATACATCTACAGACAATCACTGTAAGTACATATACATATACAGACAATCACTGTAAGTACATATACATCTACAGATAATCACTGTAAGTACATATACATCTACAGACAATCACTGTAAGTACATATACATCTACAGACAATCACTGTAAGTACATATACATCTACAGACAATCACTGTAAGTACATATACATCTACAGACAATCACTGTAAGTACATCTACATCTACAGACAATCACTGTAAGTACATATACATCTACAGACAATCACTGTAAGTACATCTACATCTACAGACAATCACTGTAAGTACATATACATCTACAGACAATCACTGTAAGTACATCTACATCTACAGACAATCACTGTAAGTACATATACATCTACAGACAATCACTGTAAGTACATATACATCTACAGACCATCACTGGAAGTACATATACATCTACAGACAATCACTGTAGGTACATCTACAGACAATCACTGTAGGTACATCTACAGACAATCACTGTAAGTACATCTACATCTACAGACAATCACTGTAAGTACATATACATCTACAGACAATCACTGTAAGTACATATACATCTACAGACAATCACTGTAAGTACATATACATATACAGACAATCACTGTAAGTACATATACATCTACAGATAATCACTGTAAGTACATCTACATCTACAGACAATCACTGTAAGTACATATACATCTACAGACAATCACTGTAAGTACATATACATCTACAGACAATCACTGTAAGTACATATACATCTACAGACAATCACTGTAAGTACATATACATCTACAGACAATCACTGTAAGTACATATACATCTACAGACAATCACTGTAAGTACATCTACATCTACAGACAATCACTGTAAGTACATATACATCTACAGACAATCACTGTAAGTACATATACATCTACAGACCATCACTGTAAGTACATATACATCTACAGACAATCACTGTAGGTACATCTACAGACAATCACTGTAAGTACATCTACATCTACAGACAATCACTGTAAGTACATATACATCTACAGACAATCACTGTAAGTACATATACATCTACAGACAATCATTGTAAGTACATATACATCTACAGACCATCACTGTAAGTACATATACATCTACAGATAATCACTGTAAGTACATATACATCTACAAAAAATCACTGTAAGTACATATACATCTACAGACAATCACTGTAAGTACATCTACATCTACAGACAATCACTAAGTACATCTACATCTACAGACAATCACTGTAAGTACATATACATCTACAGACAATTACTGTAAGTACATATACATCTACAGACCATCACTGTAAGTACATATACATCTACAGACAATCACTGTAAGTACATATACATCTACAGACAATCACTGTAAGTACATGTACATCTACAGACAATCACTGTAAGTACATATACATCTACAGACAATCACTGTAAGTACATCTACATCTACAGACAATCACTGTAAGTACATATACATCTACAGACAATCACTGTAAGTACATATACAATATTGGTATATCTACTGTCAATACACCAATATTGTATTTATTTAATAATAATAAAAAAGATACCTATGCATAGTAATGCATACATGTGTGACACGGTCATTATTTAACAATAGGCACTCACCAAATTAAATAGGTCATTATTAATGAAGTATTTACAGAACAAACAATATTTATTACTTCTGAATTAAAATGAAGCATAAAATGTTTTATTTTGCACAATATTGTGAACCAGTTTTTGATATTTTCTTGCATTTCATTATGCAATGTTCACATGGACAACAGAAACACAAATAGTAGTTCTGGTAAGGAGCGTGGCTTAATAGCTTTATTAGGCTAATATGGAAAGAATTATTATGACAGGAGTGTGGCTTAATAGCTTTATTAGGCTAATGTGAAAGTGTTATTATGACAGGGGTGTGGCTTAATAGCTTTATTAGGCTAATGTGAAAAGTGTTATTATGACAGGGGTGTGGCTTAATAACTTTATTAGGCTAATGTGAAAAGTGTTATTATGACAGGGGTGTGGCTTAATAGCTTTATTAGGCTAATGTGAAAGTGTTATTATGACAAAAAATTAACCCAATTGCAGGATAAATTGTATATACAGTAGAACTTCCGTGTCTCAAAAAGATTGTCAAAATGTGGTCCGTAATTTCAGAGAGAAAAAGTACTTGAAATCCGATTCCAATGAGAGACAGTTTCATAATGCTATGATAAACAACTGGTACCTAAGACAGTGGTCTTTAGAAGTACAAAGAAAAGATTTAACCCTTTAGAAAGTTCTCAAAGGCTACAGCTTCTGTTAGAAAGTTCTCAAAGGCTACAGCTTCTGTTAGAAAGTTCTCAAAGGCTACAGCTTCTGGACCTTTCATAGCTTCAAACTTGTCTAATAAACTATTGTTTTCACAATCTATTATCTTGACAGGAAATACAAGATCTGGTATTAACAGTTGGATAGATTTTGGTGAAATGTTTGATAGTTCAGATATATATTTTTAGAGGGGATAAGACAAAAGCCCACCTGCACAAAAGCCCCCCATAATGAAATAATCATACTATCTTTGTACATATTTATATTGATGATGATAATAAAGATATCTTAATGATAAAAACTTACCATATTAAAAAAGGAGGGTGGGGGAATTAATGCAAAAAAAAAGTTCACCTGCACAAAAGCCTCCCATAATGAAATAATCATACTATCTTTGTACATATTTATATTGATGGTGATAATAAAGATATCTTAATGATAAAAACTTACCATATTAAAAAAGGAGGGTGGGGGAATTAATACAAAAAAATAAAATTTCTTTAAAACATATTTTTCCACATTTTGTTCATTGTTATGGTCATTTATAAAGAGTATATTAAACAAATACTGCTTAATTGTTTAAATTGAAATGAACCAGGTAAAGTTTTAATAAACAATTAATGATAACCTTTATAACCTTTGAAGTTATTTTCTCATCCAGTTTGATATAAAGATTTTCACTTGTGTATATTTTGGTGGAATGTGTAAAGAAGGCAAAATTTCACAAGAAAATCACTTCAAATTCTTCTTGCCAACCAAATTTATGATGTAAATTAATTTATTAAGGCTTGTTGTTTTGTATTTCACAGCAAATAACCACCCCTAAGAAGGCAAAATATCATTTAAGGAACAGAGTAATTGTAGGATCTGCCTCTATGTCTAATACACCAAGTTTAGACGATTCAATACCGTTTGAAAAAAATGAAGATATATTTCAAGAATCTCAACCTGACCAAATGATGGAACAGGCTCATCAAGCAGTGATGGATGAAATGAAAATTTTACAGGTAACTGACATTAAATATTGGATCTCTTGTAATTATTGTAGATATAATTGTATGGTGGTGTATGAAGTCACTAGCATTGCATCAAGTTTTATAACATGTTATAAACACATTCTTACAATGTTTTTTTTTTTTATGAAAAATACAATTTGATAATTGATTATCTACAATTCGACCTTTATCAACAAAACAAACAACTACATCCCTCCTCAACTCATTGAACATAGACCACAACATATAACATTGGAAATCTAGGCTTGGGACAGGCACACATGTGTGGCTGGGTTGAGCAGTTTATTAGGATCACAATTCTCCCCCTTTTGATGAACTACAACGATGAGTATTTATCATTCAATTACAATCCTAGATTGATAATAGAAAGCTATTATATACAGATAAAGAATGAACTTTATGTTTTACAGGGCAAGAACAATAATTTGACAGAAAGAATAGCTGAATATGAAGGAGAAGCCATTAAATTACGCCAACACATCTCTAAAGTAGACCATCAGAACGGACAGTTACATGAGGTAGACTAGAATGACATGTACTTGATAGTGTTACAATTCGCTATGGCTTGATTTCTTACAATTTCCATAGAATTTTCTAGAAATATTAAAGTCATTTGGTCTTAACTGACTGAAAAAAGAAGTGTTTGGTTTGGAAAAGGGAGATAATCACTTACTTCAATGGATTTATTTTAGAAAGAATTATTCATTCAAATAAGTTTTCAGAAGATTTTAAATCATTAATTATACCCCCCGCAAACGTAGTTTGGGGGGGGTATATAGGAATCGACCTGTCCGTCTCTCTGTCCGTTCGTTCGTCTGTCTGTCCGGACCAACTTCCAAATCTTTTGTCCGATTTCCACCAAACTTTGTGGAATTTAAGATCATGATGTGTGAACTTTGCAGTATAAAGGATTTTATTGTCCATTTAGTTTTACCCCTGTTATGCCTCTTTGTCATTGCAAATTCTCCTACATGATTAATCAGAAGTTCATGAAACTTTGTACATTGCAAGATCCTAATATGAAGATGTGCACATTAGTAGGATATCCCAGTCCATTGAGTTTTACCCCTGTTATGCTTCTTTGGAATTATAAATTTTGAGACAATTCACCATGCACTTTGTCATAAGTCTCCCACAGGCTTAATGAGATGTTTGTGAAACTTAGTATATTGCGAGATCCTAATATGAAGATGTGCAAATTAGTAGTATATCCTGGTCCATTGAGTTTTTCCAGAGTTATGCCCATTTGGACTTGGAAATTTGATACAATTTACCATGCACTTTGTCATCACAACTCCTCCCACATGCTTAATGAGATGTTTGTGAAACTTAGTTTATTGCAAGATCCTAATATGAAGATGTGCACATTAGTAGCATATCCCGGTCCATTGAATTTTTCTAGAGTTACGCCCAAAACTATGCACTTGTACATCCTTATATATTGTTAGATCCACATGTGCCGATGTTGAAAGGGTGGGTGGGTCCATCAAGTTTTCCCAGAATTATGAGTCTAAAAGTTGTGTTCCAAATATGTTTGGCTCAATTAAGATGACGGGGACGCGAGGGATATTAGTCCCGCGTAGCGGACAGTTAAGTTATTCCATTTATGTATCAAAGCGGGACTCCTGCATCCAGCAGTACCTCTAGTTTATTTTTATGATGTTTATAAACATTTTGCCTTAATACATGTATATTTATCATATAATTTTCAGGAACTTCATGTGACTGTCTAGACTAAAGAAATCAATTGTCTTCAGTTAGCCAAACAACAAGGCATTACTTGCCATTGTACAGTTAGATTCTCAGTTAATTTAATGTTTCTTTTTCATATCAGATTTTGAACAGGGAACGATCAGACTTAACATTAAAAGTAGAGACAGCAGAAAAAGAAGTGATTGATTTACAGAAAAAGCTACAAGAGGCCCAGGAAGAAGCTACCAGTAAGATGATCATATATAATTAATTATTATTCATTAATTATGCCACATGTTTTCTATGCATCAGATATCAATACATCAACAAATACAACCTGTTATAAAGAAGTCGAATACAACCTGTTATAAAGAAGTCGAATACAACCTGTTATAAAGAAGTCGAATACAACCTGTTATAAAGAAGTTGAATACAACCTGTTATAAAGAAGTTGAATACAACCTGTTATAAAGAAGTCGAATACAACCTGTTATAAAGAAGTCGAATACAACCTGTTATAAGAGGAAGTTGTATGATCATTAAACAATTGTGTTTATTATTTTAGGTTCAGCAATAATATAATTTATTGATGATTTGTGCATTTTCCCTGTGATCTTTACACATGATAAATACCCATTACATACATAGTGTGTTGGTACAAGACTTTGTATCAGGTCAAGACTGTAGTGTGAACCAGTATCACTATGAGTCGCTATCAAAGAGTTGTGATGTGGCTAGTTCATGAAACAGACAAGACCTGATACAAAGTCTTGTACCAACACACTATGTATGTAATAAGTTTATCTAACATTTAAAAAAAACCAAATTTTAAATAAATAACAAGGGTTGAATTAAAATTAACAAATTTTTACAATACTCTAAGGAGGACTACATTTTGTACATGACGTCACATTATTTGTTGCCGTTCATTCATCAATGTCATGTTACTGTTCGATCACTGTCAGTGTCTGTCACTGTACAATCGTCATATAACGCTTTTTTTTTTTAGAAATTTGGACCGTACAGTTGCTGGAAATATTGAAAATATGTCCTTGGAAATGAGAATATGACTGTGAATTCGTGATACATAAAACATATGGATGAATGAACATTAAACAGTAGCTTTGTTTAAGTTGCTTACAATGATGTGTTTTCCAAGCATTCCAATGATATGACATGATGACAAAGTAGTTCGGCAGAGAAGATCTTGCACAACGTCGTGTCATTCTTTTATCACCACAGACATGCTACTTTCTTTAATTTCAAAGAAAAACGTACATAATGTTAGATATCTATTATCAAGCAACTAGCTACGTAGTAATATAATATCACTGTTTTCTGATGCAGATAAACAGAGAAATCCATGCTCCAAAAGTAAATCAACGATAGTGTATATCACAATAGGAGTAATAATGATTTGATTTATTGTGTTTAATGCCACTTTCAGCAATATTTCAGCTATATCATGGCGACCAGTTTTAGTGGTGGAAGAAGGCGGAGTACCCGGAGAGAACCACCGACCATGGGCAAGCAACTGGTAAACTTTATCACTTGCGGCTGCGAGTCGAGTGCACCCTTTTTGTAATTTACAAAGCCGGGCACGAACCCACGCTGTATTGGTGATAGGCTTGTACAAGTTGTTAGGTAATCTAACTACCTAAATCATTGAGCCCTAGAAGTAATAATTGTTTATTTGTCTTTTTAGTGCACAAAGAAGAAGCTAGAGATTTGAACATCATGATGACATCTTATGACAAACAACTCAAAGCTGCCAAAAATGAACTCAAAATGAAAAATGAGGAATTTCAGAAAAATTTTAATCAACTTGAAACAAAGGTAGGGAAGATAACCTGATATTCTGTTTAATACAAATGTAGATATCTAATCGTGACATGTTCCTCAAATAACATTCAACAGTTTTGAAAGCCAAAGTACCAGGAGAAAACCGATTTGTATTTGTCGCAAGTCACAGACAAACTTTATCACATAATGTTGTATTGAGTACACCTCGCCAAGAACGGGGTTCGAACTCACAACTTTAGTGGTGATAGGCACTGATTGCACAGGTAGTTGTAAATCTCCAACTACCATACAATCACGACCATGAAGGCCCCCTTTGGTAACAGTGAGAACATGGCAAGATTTACTTCCTTAGAGTAGAGAAAATATTAAAAACTCGCTCAAAATGAAACATGATCCATGGCGTAGTATTTGTAAAAAAGAAAATGAAAATATGCTTCATTTCGACATTTGTTTTGGGAATATAAAAATGTCCAGATTCTACTGGAAGCATTAGATAATTGGACACTTGAAAATGGTAATAGTTATATTTACACATGTAGATGTCTTTCAAAAAACCTTGCTTTAACAGCCCTTATATATGTACTCAAAGAGCTTTATAGTACAGAACGAATAATGTCCATTAAGCAAGAAAACTTAGATGTTTTCAACAATTCATGGAACTGTTGGTATACTTTATTACAAAATAGGAACCATTCATAGTGCTTTATGTTTTTCTTCTTTTTTTTGATTATAGAAAATACAAATGTAGCACTCCAAACAGTATTGTTAGCTTGAACAATTATAACTCTCTAGGCCTGTTCCAGAAAAAAGTATGTAGGGCCGAATCGACTTGGGGCCGGATCGACCTGATACCGTTTTGAGCGAAATTTCAATTTCGTTGGTGGTCGGTGATTTTGAATAAAAATAATTGTATGGGTTGTGGGTAATATAGAATTATTCTATGGGTGGTGGGTAACAGCCATGATTTACTAACCCAAGATTAGTTTTACTGTAATGTAAAGGTGCAGCGAGTACAGCTTTTTCCTGTATTTTTGCGGTATTTACAAACTTGTGCATTTTCCGGTTAGAGTTACCTCCCATATTATCGATTTGGTAACCAGACAGTTTGGCCCGCGGACAACTCGGCCCAGGACTACTCGGACCGTTACAGGGCAATCCGGATTGTAATAAATTTTGATGAGGTCGTGAAAAATAACTTAAAGCAGAGGCATTTAAATCTTATTTTCACTATATCCTACTATACGGGTCAAGTAGTCCTAGAGGTCCGAGATTTTCTGGACCGAATGTCCACCGGCCGAGTTGTCCCTTTATATTACGGAATGTCGTACGAAATGGTCGTAAAGGTATTAAATACATTTAATACTATTAACTGCTATTTGATTTATAACAGAGTCGTTGTATTACAAAATATTTCTTTCCCAAGGGAATAAGTTTTTAGTCTATTCATTAATTGTGAAAAAAAATAAAGATATCAAAATAATTCGAAGTTTCGTTTTGTGTAAATTTTCGAAAACCACGTGTTGGGGAATGGGGAAACTGGAGAAACAATGGGTGGTGGTATATTAGGAAAATTCTATGGGTGGCTAGTCTATATATTTTTTTCTTCTAATTCTATGGGTCATTGAATTTTACTTAAATCTAATTCTGTTGGTCATGCCTAAAAAGTCAAATTTATTTCTATGGGTGGTGGGGGTGAAAAAAAAGTTCCGTCCTGGGGGGGGAGGGGGGGGCATACTTTTTTCTGGAACAGCCCCTCTATGATATATATAATATTCTGGGTTTTTTTTGTTTTTTTTTTTATTCCTTTCCAAATGAAACTAATGCCTGTTCCGACCCATGATTTTGTTTTCCTCGTCGATTTTATCATTTTTTCTTTCTTTCTTTTTTTTTACCTAGTTTTAACTAGTTAACCAAAAGTATGTTTTTTTCTCACATCCTAAAATATTTTTCATATTCTTAAAACATAATATTATAAAATTTAACCCTCAAAAAAATGTAAATTTGAAAATTTGTATTTTTGTTAGAAACTACATTTGTAAATATAAAATGATCGTACAGATTAAAGGGTACTTTCTATGTCATATGTTTCATGCTTTGAAATGGATATGTATTATCTTATATGTACTTACTAGCAAATACTAATAGCTGTATATTACATCGTTTTTACTAATGTTGACGAGACAGGGATAGGGTACTAGTATTTAATGTTTTTTTAACTAACAAATGTACAGATTTAGAAAAAAAACATCACTGTATAAGAAAGTCTTTGTTTAGAATTATAATTAGGTGGCAGGAAATTGCTAGAATGTAGTATTTTAAACCATGTACTACAGAGCTTCTAGGGACCTCACACCCCCGGATTCGCTTCACCGGTCCATACATTTCCCAATAGTTTTTCAGCTATGTTTTTAATTTTTCAAAATCATCACTGATATGATATGTCTGTTTTATTATTTAAATAGTACATACTAGATGAACCTTATTTTTTTGCAGGTTGTTCAGATTGAAGCAGAACTTGATAATGTCAGTAAGGAATTAGAAACAGCTTTAGAAGACAAAGATTCATTACAAGTTAGTATGCTTTGACATATTACATTATCTGTGTTTCACAGCAGAGTGAATGAACATTTTGTTGTCTGTCATTATGTTATAACTAGTAGTGATACACAACATACAGTTAAACTTGTCCTATCGGTCAACTTACATTAACAATCTAACAGTTACCGGCTGTAAAAGACTAATTAAAAACCCTCCCAGACAGAATTTATTTCAACTCAAATAAGTGGTTACCTCACTAACATGGTCAACCGTAACTCAAAGTTAAGCCCATAGTATCAGTTTACCAGTATTTAGCATTCACTTTTCATTCTAGACATCAGTAATTACCTTTCACAGTTTTCTCAGTGTCTGAATGTACCAATTGATTTATCAAATCATTGAATGAAATAAACTAAATCTTTACAAAAAACACAGGAGCATTACAAAGCGACCACTGTGTTTTCCAATAACAGTAATATACATCATTGTGGACCAGAACTGAAACTATCGATCGTCCGATCATAAATAAGCGGTCATATGTCTTATCAGTCATTTTTCCCTTGTCCCAACGGTGACCATTGAATATAAGACTGTACATGTATTATTTACAGATGAAAGTGATGAAACAGAAATAACATTGTATTTTGTCATTCATTTATGAAAATAAAAGGCTTGAGAAACAGAACAATTTTATTTTATGGCTTTATTCTGTATTTTTCCTCCACAGAATGAACTGGATACTATTCAAGTAGAAACAGAATTCAAAGATAGTATGATATCAGAGTTAGAAGAAACTTTGAGAACAGAAGTCAGTAAAATAACTAATCTTGAAAAAAACAATCAGGTAAGCCATTGTTATATGTTGTTATATAGATGTTCCCAGGGTAGCACAGTCAATTCACAGTCTATTGTCTTGTGTTCCCAGGATAGCACAGTCAATTCACAGTCTATTGTCTTGTGTTCCCAGGATAGCACAGTCTATTGTCTTGTGTTCCCAGGATAGCACAGTCAATTCACAGTCTATTGTCTTGTGTTCCCAGGATAGCACAGTCAATTCAGTCTATTGTCTTGTGTTCCCAGGGTAGCACAGTCAATTCAGTCTATTGTCTTGTGTTCCCAGGATAGCACAGTCAATTCACAGTCTATTGTCTTGTGTTCCCAGGATAGCACAGTCAATTCACAGTATTGTCTTGTGTTCCCATGATAGCACAGTCAATTCACAGTCTATTGTCTTGTGTTCCCAGGATAGCACAGTCAATTCACAGTCTATTGTCTTGTGTTCCCAGGATAGCACAGTCTATTGTCTTGTGTTCCCAGGATAGCACAGTCAATTCACAGTCTATTGTCTTGTGTTCCCAGGATAGCACAGTCAATTCACAGTCTATTGTCTTGTGTTCCCAGGATAGCACAGTCAATTCACAGTCTATTGTCTTGTGTTCCCAGGATAGCACAGTCAATTCAGTCTATTGTCTTGTGTTCCCAGGATAGCACAGTCAATTCACAGTCTATTGTCTTGTGTTCCCAGGATAGCACAGTCAATTCAGTCTATTGTCTTGTTCCCAGGATAGCACAGTCAATTCACAGTCTATTGTCTTGTGTTCCCAGGATAGTACAGTCAATTCACAGTCTATTGTCTTGTGTTCCCAGGATAGCAGAGTCAATTCACAGTCTATTGTCTTGTGTTCCCAGGATAGCACAGTCAATTCAGTCTATTGTCTTGGGTTCCCAGGATAGCACAGTCAATTCACAGTCTATTGTCTTGTGTTCCCAGGATAGCAGTCAATTCACAGTCTATTGTCTTGTGTTCCCAGGATAGCACAGTCTATTGTCTTGTGTTCCCAGGATAGCACAGTCTATTGTCTTGTGTTCCCAGGATAGCACAGTCAATTCAGTCTATTGTCTTGTGTTCCCAGGATAGCACAGTCAATTCACAGTCTATTGTCTTGTGTTCCCAGGGTAGCACAGTCAATTCACAGTCTATTGTCTTGTGTTCCCAGGATAGCACAGTCAATTCACAGTCTATTGTCTTGTGTTCCCAGGATAGCACAGTCAATTCACAGTCTATTGTCTTGTGTTCCCAGGATAGCACAGTCTATTGTCTTGTGTTCCCAGGATAGCACAGTCAATTCACAGTCTATTGTCTTGTGTTCCCAGCACAGTCAATTCACAGTCTATTGTCTTGTGTTCCCAGCACAGTCAATTCACAGTCTATTGTCTTGTGTTCCCAGGATAGCACAGTCAATTCACAGTCTATTGTCTTGTGTTCCCAGGATAGCAGTCAATTCACAGTCTATTGTCTTGTGTTTCCAGCACAGTCAATTCACAGTCTATTGTCTTGTGTTCCCAGCACAGTCAATTCACAGTCTATTGTCTTGTGTTCCCAGGGTAGCACAGTCAATTCACAGTCTATTGTCTTGTGTTCCCAGGATAGCACAGTCAATTCACAGTCTATTGTCTTGTGTTCCCAGGATAGCACAGTCAATTCACAGTCTATTGTCTTGTGTTCCCAGGATAGCACAGTCAATTCACAGTCTATTGTCTTGTGTTCCCAGGATAGCACAGTCAATTCAGTCTATTGTCTTGTGTTCCCAGGATAGCACAGTCAATTCACAGTCTATTGTCTTGTGTTCCCAGGATAGCACAGTCAATTCAGTCTATTGTCTTGTTCCCAGGATAGCACAGTCAATTCACAGTCTATTGTCTTGTGTTCCCAGGATAGTACAGTCAATTCACAGTCTATTGTCTTGTGTTCCCAGGATAGCAGAGTCAATTCACAGTCTATTGTCTTGTGTTCCCAGGATAGCACAGTCAATTCAGTCTATTGTCTTGGGTTCCCAGGATAGCACAGTCAATTCACAGTCTATTGTCTTGTGTTCCCAGGATAGCAGTCAATTCACAGTCTATTGTCTTGTGTTCCCAGGATAGCACAGTCTATTGTCTTGTGTTCCCAGGATAGCACAGTCTATTGTCTTGTGTTCCCAGGATAGCACAGTCAATTCACAGTCTATTGTCTTGTGTTCCCAGGATAGCACAGTCAATTCACAGTCTATTGTCTTGTGTTCCCAGGATAGCACAGTCAATTCACAGTCTATTGTCTTGTGTTCCCATGATAGCACAGTCAATTCACAGTCTATTGTCTTGTGTTCCCAGGATAGCACAGTTAATTCACAGTCTATTGTCTTGTGTTCCCAGGATAGCACAGTCAATTCACAGTCTATTGTCTTGTGTTCCCAGGATAGCACAGTCAATTCAGTCTATTGTCTTGTGTTCCCAGGATAGCACAGTCAATTCACAGTCTATTGTCTTGTGTTCCCAGGATAGCACAGTCAATTCACAGTCTATTGTCTTGTGTTCCCAGAATTTCACAGTCTATTGTCTTGTGTTCCCAGGATAGCACAGTCAATTCACTGTCTATTGTCTTGTGTTCCCAGGATAGCACAGTCAATTCACAGTCTGTTGTCTTGTGTTCCCAGGATAGCACAGTCAATTCACAGTCTATTGTCTTGTGTTCCCAGGATAGCAGTCAATTCACAGTCTATTGTCTTGTGTTCCCAGGATAGCACAGTCAATTCACAGTCTATTGTCTTGTGTTCCCAGGATAGCACAGTCAATTCACAGTCTATTGTCTTGTGTTCCCAGGATAGCACAGTCAATTCACAGTCTATTGTCTTGTGTTCCCAGGATAGCACAGTCAATTCACAGTCTATTGTCTTGTGTTCCCAGGATAGCACAGTCTATTGTCTTGTGTTCCCAGGATAGCACAGTCAATTCACAGTCTATTGTCTTGTGTTCCCATGATAGCACAGTCAATTCACAGTCTATTGTCTTGTGTTCCCAGGATAGCAGTCAATTCACAGTCTATTGTCTTGTGTTCCCATGATAGCACAGTCAATTCACAGTCTATTGTCTTGTGTTCCCATGATAGCACAGTCAATTCACAGTCTATTGTCTTGTGTTCCCAGGATAGCACAGTCAATTCACAGTCTATTGTCTTGTGTTCCCAGGATAGCACAGTCTATTGTCTTGTGTTCCCAGGATAGCACAGTCTATTGTCTTGTGTTCCCAGGATAGCACAGTCTATTGTCTTGTGTTCCCAGGATAGCACAGTCAATTCACAGTCTATTGTCTTGTGTTCCCAGGATAGCACAGTCAATTCAGTCTATTGTCTTGTGTTCCCAGGATAGCACAGTCAATTCACAGTCTATTGTCTTGTGTTCCCAGGATAGCACAGTCAATTCACAGTCTATTGTCTTGTGTTCCCAGGATAGCACAGTCAATTCACAGTCTATTGTCTTGTGTTCCCAGGATAGCACAGTCAATTCACAGTCTATTGTCTTGTGTTCCCAGGATAGCACAGTCAATTCACAGTCTATTGTCTTGTGTTCCCAGGATAGCACAGTCAATTCACAGTCTATTGTCTTGTGTTCCCAGGATAGCACAGTCAATTCACAGTCTATTGTCTTGTGTTCCCAGGATAGCACAGTCAATTCACAGTCTATTGTCTTGTGTTCCCAGGATAGCACAGTCAATTCAGTCTATTGTCTTGTGTTCCCAGGATAGCACAGTCAATTCACAGTCTATTGTCTTGTGTTCCCAGGGTAGCACAGTCAATTCACAGTCTATTGTCTTGTGTTCCCAGGATAGCACAGTCAATTCACAGTCTATTGTCTTGTGTTCCCAGGATAGCACAGTCAATTCACAGTCTATTGTCTTGTGTTCCCAGGATAGCACAGTCTATTGTCTTGTGTTCCCAGGATAGCACAGTCAATTCACAGTCTATTGTCTTGTGTTCCCAGCACAGTCAATTCACAGTCTATTGTCTTGTGTTCCCAGCACAGTCAATTCACAGTCTATTGTCTTGTGTTCCCAGGATAGCACAGTCAATTCACAGTCTATTGTCTTGTGTTCCCAGGATAGCAGTCAATTCACAGTCTATTGTCTTGTGTTTCCAGCACAGTCAATTCACAGTCTATTGTCTTGTGTTCCCAGCACAGTCAATTCACAGTCTATTGTCTTGTGTTCCCAGCACAGTCAATTCACAGTCTATTGTCTTGTGTTCCCAGGGTAGCACAGTCAATTCACAGTCTATTGTCTTGTGTTCCCAGGATAGCACAGTCAATTCACAGTCTATTGTCTTGTGTTCCCAGGATAGCACAGTCAATTCACAGTCTATTGTCTTGTGTTCCCAGGATAGCACAGTCAATTCACAGTCTATTGTCTTGTGTTCCCAGGATAGCACAGTCAATTCACAGTCTATTGTCTTGTGTTCCCAGGGTAGCACAGTCAATTCACAGTCTATTGTCTTGTGTTCCCAGGATAGCACAGTCAATTCACAGTCTATTGTCTTGTGTTCCCAGGATAGCACAGTCAATTCACAGTCTATTGTCTTGTGTTCCCAGGATAGCACAGTCAATTCACAGTCTATTGTCTTGTGTTCCCAGGATAGCACAGTCAATTCACAGTCTATTGTCTTGTGTTCCCAGGATAGCACAGTCAATTCACAGTCTATTGTCTTGTGTTCCCATGATAGCACAGTCAATTCACAGTCTATTGTCTTGTGTTCCCAGGATAGCACAGTCAATTCACAGTCTATTGTCTTGTGTTCCCAGCACAGTCAATTTATAGAGATCACAGATGCCTGGAGTATAGAGTTACTTTAATCTAAACATATTTTATTGTCATAAAACATACAAAAGGATCCCACACAGATTATACAAGTTTTGAAATGTCTTCTTCATTTTTTACAACATAAATATATACTGTTAAATCAAACATAGAACATATACATTTTTTTCTTTTTTTTTTAAATTATACGACAGAGTGTATAGACATGAAAAAGTGAATTGAAAATAATGGTATACAGATACAGAAATAGTTGTGATTTTAATTAAGTAATTTTGTGGTACTAGAAATGATCTATGTGTAATTCTAAAAAAAACTAGTTTTTTTACAATTTTGATTATGAAGGACAAACTTTGACTCCTAAAATTTAAACATTATTTTAATGGTCAAACAAAATTGTTGTTTTCTTAGATAACTGATATTAGTAGTGTATGTTATAATTATAGGAACTTGAACATTTCATAGTAAAATATATCCCTTTTACATGTACATTGTATCTTCTTTATGGTTTTACTGAATATATCATATAACTTGTTAATTTGTTTATTTGAAAGGCTTTAGTTCAAGAATCACAGGTCGAAAGGTCAAATTTGTCAGAGCAATTACGAAATGAAGAAAGACAAAACGAGGCAAGCAGTCAGACAATAATTAATCTTCAACGAGAATTACAGATAGCTGAACAAACTGTCAGCACACAAGATAAACAGCTGACAGAAAACAAGGTTAGTCAGAAACTGTCAGCACACAAGATAAACAGCTGACAGAAAACAATGTTAGTCAAAAACTGTCAGCACACAAGATAAACAGCTGACAGAAAACAAGGTTAGTCATGAGAATTACAGATAGCTGAACAAACTGTCAGCACACAAAGAACAGCTGACAGAAAACAAGGTTAGTCAAAAACTGTCAGTACACAAGATAAACAGCTGACAGAAAACAATGTTAAGGCCATGTAAAATTAATTATCTGGTTCTCAGATACTAACTTTCAAAAAATTGATGAGGGAGGGTATTTAATTTTTGTATTTATATGCATATTGGTCCAATCTTTAGATTCCATTTTATCGATTGTTACCATTCGGAATTACCGGAAGTAACGACTTCGTACAATCAGAGGAAAACACAAGAGTGTTCCGAATTCCTTCAACGTGAAATTGGAGTTGTCTCTCTTTGATCGATTCAATTTAAAAGGTGCGAAAATTTGAATGCAGACTTTTTTACCGTTGTATTAATTTTTGTTTGGTGATAAATACAAGCCAGCGGCCGATTTTTTGCCGACGCGGCAGTATCTGAAAACCAGATAATTAATTTTACATGGCCTAATAGTCAAAAACTGTCAGCTCACAAGATAAACAGCTGACAGAAAACAATGTTAGTCAAAAACTGTCAGCACACAAGATGAACAGCTGACAGAAAACAAGGCTAGTCATGAGAATTACAGATAGCTGAGCAAACTGTCAGTACACAAGATAAACAGCTGACAGAAAACAATGTTAGTCAAAAACTGTCAGCACACAAGATAAACAGCTGACAGAAAACAATGTTAGACAAAAACTGTCAGTACACAAGCAGACTTCCCGAAAACCGTCGGTCCTGACCGACAGAAATGCAATAGGACCGACGATTTCAAAATATATATAGGACCGAATGTCCGGTGAAGCATATTTGAAAGGACCGGCGATTGAAATTTATTCCCTCCCAGTTTCCACTGCCAATGGCATTAAATTCCGTTTTCAGTTTTATTAAAATGTCAGGCAGAGACTTGAAATTTGTTTATTTATTCTATCAGACCGACACGTTCCTCTTTGTAATCGAAACTCGTATACAAATGTACGTAAATGTAAACATCCTTTTAGTAGGAACCAGCACCTGCAAAACGTGGAACATTAAAACTGAAATATATTACTTAGCACAGAAATAAGTTGACTTCCACACTCCCCAAGTATCAAAGATTGTTTGTGTTTAATTAAATATGTTTTGAGATGCTTATATATTGAAGATGACAGCAGATTCATATTCTTAACTGAAATTAAAAATGTAGGTAAACCGGAAACTGATATTGATGTATAATATTCAGAACGTGATCGGACCATTAGATACGGATTGTTGGCTATATCTGCCTTAACTTTTTAGATAAAAATATGTATACAGAAAAACATTGTTTAATGATCATGACTATAGGTAATCTTGCATTCAGTTCTGTATAAAAAAAACAAAATTTGACAGGTTATATACAATATTACAAAAAAATGGTGGGACAGACACAAAGTCCATGGGTAAGACAGAACCCCAGTTCCTGTCTGACCCAATGTCAGACAGAAAAAAAAGTTATAATAGTTGCCTCAGATTTTGTCCGAAAGGCATTGATCGGTGTTTAATTTTATTTTTAAATTACATAATTTTCATTGTTTTCACCCCTTTTATACATTTCCGGTTTCAACCAAACCCATTTGTGAAGACGATCACGACACGATTGGTTATTTATATATATATTAGCCAATGACATGACGTCTTTCATACAACCATTGACCTATAGTACAAGGTCATCAAAACAACAAAACTCGAGACACACACTATAAAAGACATAACATATACAATTTTGAAAAACACTGAAAACTGAAAATTGAATTACTTTAACCTCTATAAAAACCAGAGGTGAAATCAGGTGCCCAATTGCTAATACTAGGGTAAATCACTCTAAAAAGGCCAAACTAAACATTATGCATGTGACAGTGAATTTTTTGGGACTTTTTTTTCGGACCGGCAAAATATTTTTCGGTCTGACAAGATTTTCATGACTGTCAGTCCGAATAACTGACAACTTCTTAGCAAGTTTCGGGAAGTCTGCACAAGATAAACAAGGTTAGTCAAAAACTGTCAGTACACAAGATAACAGTTGACAGAAAACAAGGTTAATCAAAAACTGTCAGCACACAAGATAAATAGCTGACAGAAAATAAGGTTAGTCATTTGTACTATATGATAGACTTAACATCCTTTAAACAGAATGGCACAGTATCCAAGATGGTTACAGAAAATATAACAAGAGCTATTAACATTTTATGAACAGCAAAAAAATACCATAAGAAGTTTTTAGAGCTACGTTTCTATTGAATGATAAAATCAGAGTTATCTTTTCCTTCCAGTAGTAGTTCATCTTTGTTCCTTATTTTACTATTTTGTTAGTGCTGAATTTGTTCTGCCAAACAATATAAAACTGTCAGAGACAGTTTCTTAGAGTGCCAAAATAAACCTATCAAGAATCTCAACTCTTATTTACAAACACAGATAAACCTGGTTGTCTAGAACCTTGGATTACTTGAAGTAAGAATTTGGTCCGTTCATTGTTAATAGCTTTTAGTTTAATTTAACCCAATGACTCTTAATACTCAGCTATTTTGAAGTAACATCCTCTGTCCCGTCGACTTACACACAATAAGTTTCATATGTCTATCATTCATTTACTTTTTGTAGGAGGTAATACACAGTTATTTAACGAAGATAAAAGATTTAAAATCTAGTCTGTGTGAGAAGACATTTATATTGGATGCTGAATTAGAAAAGAACAAAGGTCTGGAAGAAAGTGTTCTGTCAATGGTTAATGAAATATCCTCTCTGAAAACGAATATTTATGACTTGGAAGAAGAAAAGAAGAATATAGCTATAGACCATCAAGAAGAGGTAAGACCAATAATAGAATCAAAGGTTTATCTCTGCCAAATATATATAGGGGATAAAGTAATCACTTGGCATGACATACATTACCAAAAGAAAGTTTATACAGATAAAGTAATCACTTGGCATGACATACATTACCAAAAGAAAGTTTATACAGATAAAGTAATCACTTGGCATGACATACATTACCAAAAGAAAGTTTATACAGATAAAGTAATCACTTGGCATGACATACATTATCAAAAGAAAGTTTATACAGATAAAGTAATCACTTGGCATGACATACATTACCAAAAGAAAGTTTATACAGATAAAGTAATTACTTGGCATGACATACATTACCAAAAGAAAGTTTATACAGATAAAGTAATCACTTGGCATGACATACATTACCTAAAGAAAGTTTACACAGATAAAGTAATCACTTGGCATGACATACATTACCAAAAGAAAGTTTATACAGATAAAGTAATCACTTGGCATGACATACATTATCAAAAGAAAGTTTATACAGATAAAGTAATCACTTGGCATGACATACATTACCAAAAGAAAGTTTATACAGATAAAGTAATTACTTGGCATGACATACATTACCAAAAGAAAGTTTATACAGATAAAGTAATCACTTGGCATGACATATATTACCTAAAGAAAGTTTATACAGATAAAGTAATCACTTGGCATGACATACATTACCAAAAGAAAGTTGATACAGATAAAGTAATCACTTGGCATGACATACATTATCAAAAGAAAGTTTATACAGATAAAGTAATCACTTGGCATGACATACATTACCAAAAGAAAGTTTATACAGATAAAGTAATCACTTGGCATGACATACATTACCTAAAGAAAGTTTATACAGATAAAGTCATCACTTGGCATGACATACATTACCAAAAGAAAGTTTATACAGATAAAGTAATTACTTGGCATGACATACATTACCAAAAGAAAGTTTATACAGATAAAGTAATCACTTGGCATGACATACATTACCTAAAGAAAGTTTATACAGATAAAGTAATCACTTGGCATGACATACATTACCAAAAGAAAGTTTATACAGATAAAGTAATCACTTGGCATGACATACATTACCTAAAGAAAGTTTATACAGATAAAGTAATCACTTGGCATGACATACATTACCAAAAGAAAGTTTATACAGATAAAGTAATTACTTGGCATGACATACATTACCAAAAGAAAGTTTATACAGATAAAGTAATCACTTGGCATGACATACATTACCTAAAGAAAGTTTATACAGATAAAGTAATCACTTGGCATGACATACATTACCAAAAGAAAGTTTATACAGATAAAGTAATCACTTGGCATGACATACATTATCAAAAGAAAGTTTATACAGATAAAGTAATCACTTGGCATGACATACATTACCAAAAGAAAGTTTATACAGATAAAGTAATCACTTGGCATGACATACATTACCTAAAGAAAGTTTATACAGATAAAGTAATCACTTGGCATGACATACATTACCAAAAGAAAGTTTATACAGATAAAGTAATCACTTGGCATGACATACATTACCAAAAGAAAGTTTATAGAGATAAAGTAATCACTTGGCATGACATACATTACCAAAAGAAAGTTTATACAGATAAAGTAATTACTTGGCATGACATACATTACCAAAAGAAACTTTATACAGATAAAATAATCACTTGGCATGACATACATTACCTAAAGAAACTTTATACAGATAAAGTAATCACTTGGCATGACATACATTACCAAAAGAAAGTTTATAGAGATAAAGTAATCACTTGGCATGACATACATTACCAAAAGAAAGTTTATACAGATAAAGTAATTACTTGGCATGACATACATTACCAAAAGAAAGTTTATACAGATAAAGTAATCACTTGGCATGACATACATTACCTAAAGAAAGTTTATACAGATAAAGTAATCACTTGGCATGACATACATTACCAAAGGAAAGTTTATACAGATAAAGTAATCACTTGGCATGACATACATTATCAAAAGAAAGTTTATACAGATAAAGTAATCACTTGGCATGACATACATTACCAAAAGAAAGTTTATACAGATAAAGTAATCACTTGGCATGACATACATTACCAAAAGAAAGTTTATACAGATAAAGTAATCACTTGGCATGACATACATTATCAAAAGAAAGTTTATACAGATAAAGTAATCACTTGGCATGACATACATTACCAAAAGAAAGTTTATACAGATAAAGTAATCACTTGGCATGACATACATTACCTAAAGAAAGTTTATACAGATAAAGTAATCACTTGGCATGACATACATTACCTAAAGAAAGTTTATACAGATAAAGTAATCACTTGGCATGACATACATTACCAAAAGAAAGTTTATACAGATAAAGTAATCACTTGGCATGACATACATTACCAAAAGAAAGTTTATAGAGATAAAGTAATCACTTGGCATGACATACATTACCAAAAGAAAGTTTATACAGATAAAGTAATTACTTGGCATGACATACATTACCAAAAGAAACTTTATACAGATAAAATAATCACTTGGCATGACATACATTACCTAAAGAAACTTTATACAGATAAAGTAATCACTTGGCATGACATACATTACCAAAAGAAAGTTTATACAGATAAAGTAATCACTTGGCATGACATACATTACCTAAAGAAAGTTTATACAGATAAAGTAATCACTTGGCATGACATACATTACCAAAAGAAAGTTTATACAGATAAAGTAATCACTTGGCATGACATACATTACCAAAAGAAAGTTTATAGAGATAAAGTAATCACTTGGCATGACATACATTACCAAAAGAAAGTTTATACAGATAAAGTAATTACTTGGCATGACATACATTACCAAAAGAAACTTTATACAGATAAAATAATCACTTGGCATGACATACATTACCTAAAGAAACTTTATACAGATAAAATAATCACTTGGCATGACATACATTACCAAAAGAAAGTTTATAGAGATAAAGTAATCACTTGGCATGACATACATTACCAAAAGAAAGTTTATACAGATAAAGTAATTACTTGGTATGACATACATTACCAAAAGAAAGTTTATACAGATAAAGTAATCACTTGGCATGACATACATTACCTAAAGAAAGTTTATACAGATAAAGTAATCACTTGGCATGACATACATTACCAAAAGAAAGTTTATACAGATAAAGTAATCACTTGGCATGACATACATTATCAAAAGAAAGTTTATACAGATAAAGTAATCACTTGGCATGACATACATTACCAAAAGAAAGTTTATACAGATAAAGTAATCACTTGGCATGACATACATTACCTAAAGAAAGTTTATACAGATAAAGTAATCACTTGGCATGACATACATTACCAAAAGAAAGTTTATACAGATAAAGTAATTACTTGGCATGACATACATTACCAAAAGAAAGTTTATACAGATAAAGTAATCACTTGGCATGACATATATTACCTAAAGAAAGTTTATACAGATAAAGTAATCACTTGGCATGACATACATTACCAAAAGAAAGTTTATACAGATAAAGTAATCACTTGGCATGACATACATTATCAAAAGAAAGTTTATACAGATAAAGTAATCACTTGGCATGACATACATTACCAAAAGAAAGTTTATACAGATAAAGTAATCACTTGGCATGACATACATTACCTAAAGAAAGTTTATACAGATAAAGTAATCACTTGGCATGACATACATTACCAAAAGAAAGTTTATAGAGATAAAGTAATCACTTGGCATGACATACATTACCAAAAGAAAGTTTATACAGATAAAGTAATTACTTGACATGACATACATTACCAAAAGAAACTTTATACAGATAAAGTAATCACTTGGCATGACATACATTACCTAAAGAAAGTTTATACAGATAAAGTAATCACTTGGCATGACATACATTACCAAAAGAAAGTTGATACAGATAAAGTAATCACTTGGCATGACATACATTATCTTTTATACAGTGATTGTCAGCAATTTCACCAATATGAACAAAATGAACAAACACATCTCACCTCAAATCATTGTACACAAAAAATGTCCACAACATATGGCATTGGACATCCAAGTCCTGGCTTTAGACAGGCACAACATTGTGGCTGGGTTAAACCAGTTAATGAGAGCCCAACCCTCCTCAAGATAACTCTCCAACAGCAGATATTATAAAACAATAAAAAACCTTCACAGATTCGTGTTTACTCAAAAAGACCACAAACTATCACAAAAATGTATGACAACATAAACATGGACAGTACAATAGCAGGGTCAATGAATGACAACATAAACATGGACAGTACAATAGCAGAGTCAATGAGTGACAACATAAACATGGACAGTACAATAGCAGGGTCAATGAATGACAACATAAACATGGACAATACAATAGCAGGGTCAATGAATGACAACATAAACATGGACAGTACAATAGCAGGGTCAATGAATGACAACATAAACATGGACAGTACAATAGCAGGGTCAATGTATGACAACATAAACATGGACAGTACAATAGCAGGGTCAATGAGTGACAACATAAACATGGACAGTACAATAGCAGGGTCAATGAATGACAACAGAAACATGGACAGTACAATAGCAGGGTCAATGAATGACAACATAAACATGGACAGTACAATAGCAGGGTCAATGAATGACAACAGAAACATGGACAGTACAATAGCAGGGTCAATGAATGACAACATAAACATGGACAGTACAATAGCAGGGTCAATGAATGACAACATAAACATGGACAGTACAATAGCAGGGTCAATGAATGACAACATAAACATGGACAGTACAATAGCAGGGTCAATGAGTGACAACATATACATGGACAATACAATAGCAGGGTCAATGAATGACAACATAAACATGGACAGTACAATAGTAGTGTCAGTGAATGACAACATAAACATGGACAGTACAATAGCAGGGTCAATGAATGACAACATAAACATGGACAGTACAATAATAGGTTCAATGAATGACAACATAAACATGGACAGTACAATAGCAGGGTCAATGAGTGACAACATAAACATGGACAGTACAATAGTAGGTTCAATGAATGACAACATAAACATGGACAGTACAATAGCAGGGTCAATGAATGACAACATAAACATGGACAGTACAATAGTAGTGTCAGTGAATGACAACATAAACATGGACAGTACAATAGTAGGATCAATGAATGACAACATAAACATGGACAGTACAATAGCAGGGTCAATGAATGACAACATAAACATGGACAGTACAATAGCAGGGTCAATGAGTGACAACATAAACATGGACAGTACAATAGTAGGTTCAATGAATGACAACATAAACATGGACAGTACAATAGCAGGGTCAATGAATGACAACATAAACATGGACAGTACAATAGTAGTGTCAGTGAATGACAACATAAACATGGACAGTACAATAGTAGGATCAATGAATGACAACATAAACATGGACAGTACAATAGCAGGGTCAATGAATGACAACATGCACATGAACAGTACAATAGCAGGATCAATGTATGACAACATAAACATGGACAGTACAATAGTAGGGTCAATGAATGACAACATAAACATGAACAGTACAATAGCAGGGTCAATGAATGACAACATAAACATGGACAGTACAATAGCAGGATCAATGTATGACAACATAAACATGGACAGTACAATAGTAGGGTCAATGAATGACAACATAAACATGGACAGTACAATAGCAGGGTCAATGAGTGACAACATAAACATGGACAGTACAATAGTAGGTTCAATGAATGACAACATAAACATGGACAGTACAATAGCAGGGTCAATGAATGACAACATAAACATGGACAGTACAATAGTAGTGTCAGTGAATGACAACATAAACATGGACAGTACAATAGTAGGATCAATGAATGACAACATAAACATGGACAGTACAATAGCAGGGTCAATGAATGACAACATGCACATGAACAGTACAATAGCAGGATCAATGTATGACAACATAAACATGGACAGTACAATAGTAGGGTCAATGAATGACAACATAAACATGAACAGTACAATAGCAGGGTCAATGAATGACAACATAAACATGGACAGTACAATAGCAGGATCAATGTATGACAACATAAACATGGACAGTACAATAGTAGGGTCAATGAATGACAACATAAACATGGACAGTACAATAGCAGGGTCAGTGAATGACAACATAAACATGGACAGTACAATATCAGGGTCAATGAATGACAACATAAACATGGACAGTACAATAGCAGGGTCAATGAATGACAACATAAACATGGACAGTACAATAGCAGGGTCAATGAATGACAACATAAACATGGACAGTACAATAGTAGGTTCAATGAATGACAACATAAAGCAGGGTCTATGAATGACAACATAAACATGGACAATACAATAGCAGGGTCAATGAATGACAACATAAACATGGACAGTACAATAGCAGGGTCAATGAATGACAACATAAACATGGACAGTACAATAGCAGGGTCAATGAATGACAACATAAACATGGACAGTACAATAGCAGGATCAATGTATGACAACATAAACATGGACAGTACAATAGCAGGGTCAATGAATGACAACATAAACATGGACAGTATAATAGCAGGATCAATGTATGACAACATAAACATGGACAGTACAATAGTAGGGTCAATGAATGCTTGTAATAAACAGACTACTAGCTAGGAAGGTAGAATATGTTGGTGACAGGGACAGTATAATAGCAGGGTCAATGAATGACAACATAAACATGGACAGTACAATAGCAGGGTCAATGAATGACAACATAAACATGGACAATACAATAGCAGGATCAATGAATGACAACATAAACATGGACAGTACAATAGCAGGATCAATGAATGACAACATAAACATGGATGATACAATAGCAGGGTCAATGAATGACAACATAAACATGGACAATACAATAGCAGGGTCAATGAATGACAACATAAACATGGACAGTACAATAGCAGGGTCAATGAATGACAACATAAACATGGACAGTACAATAGCAGGGTCAATGAATGACAACATAAACATGGACAGTACAATAGCAGGATCAATGAATGACAACATAAACATGGACAGTACAATAGCAGGGTCAATGAATGACAACATAAACATGGACAGTATAATAGCAGGGTCAGTGAATGACAACATAAACATGGACAGTACAATAGCAGGGTCAATGAATGACAACATAACCATGGACAGTACAATAGCAGGGTCAATGAATGACAACATAAACATGGACAGTACAATAGCAGGGTCAATGAATGACAACATAAACATGGACAGTACAATAGCAGGATCAATGAATGACAACATAAACATGGACAGTACAATAGCAGGATCAATGAATGACAACATAAACATGGACGATACAATAGCAGGGTCAATGAATGACAACATAAACATGGACAGTACAATAGCAGGGTCAATGAATGACAACATAAACATGGACAATACAATAGCAGGATCAATGAATGACAACATAAACATGGACAGTACAATAGCAGGATCAATGAATGACAACATAAACATGGACGATACAATAGCAGGGTCAATGAATGACAACATAAACATGGACAGTACAATAGCAGGGTCAATGAATGACAACATAAACATGGACAATACAATAGCAGGGTCAATGAATGACAACATAAACATGGACAGTACAATAGCAGGGTCAATGAATGACAACATAAACATGGACAGTACAATAGCAGGGTCAATGAATGACAACATAAACATGGACAGTACAATAGCAGGATCAATGTATGACAACATAAACATGGACAGTACAATAGCAGGGTCAATGAATGACAACATAAACATGGACAGTATAATAGCAGGGTCAATGTATGACAACATAAACATGGACAGTACAATAGCAGGGTCAATGAATGACAACATAAACATGGACAGTATAATAGCAGGGTCAATGAATGACAACATAAACATGGACAGTACAATAGCAGGGTCAATGAATGACAACATAAACATGGACAGTATAATAGCAGGGTCAGTGAATGACAACATAAACATGGACAGTACAATAGCAGGGTCAATGAATGACAACATAACCATGGACAGTACAATAGCAGGGTCAATGAATGACAACATAAACATGGACAGTACAATAGCAGGGTCAATGAATGACAACATAAACATGGACAGTACAATAGCAGGGTCAATAAATGACAACATAAACATGGACAATACAATAGCAGGATCAATGAATGACAACATAAACATGGACAGTACAATAGCAGGATCAATGAATGACAACATAAACATGGACGATACAATAGCAGGGTCAATGAATGACAACATAAACATGGACAGTACAATAGCAGGGTCTATGAATGACAACATAAACATGGACAATACAATAGCAGGGTCAATGAATGACAACATAAACATGGACAGTACAATAGCAGGGTCAATGAATGACAACATAAACATGGACAGTACAATAGCAGGGTCAATGAATGACAACATAAACATGGACAGTACAATAGCAGGGTCAATAAATGACAACATAAACATGGACAGTATAATAGCAGGATCAATGTATGACAACATAAACATGGACAGTACAATAGTAGGGTCAATGAATGCTTGTAATAAACAGACTACTAGCTAGGAAGGTAGAATATGTTGGTGACAGGGACAGTATAATAGCAGGGTCAATGAATGACAACATAAACATGGACAGTACAATAGCAGGGTCAATGAATGACAACATAAACATGGACAATACAATAGCAGGATCAATGAATGACAACATAAACATGGACAGTACAATAGCAGGATCAATGAATGACAACATAAACATGGATGATACAATAGCAGGGTCAATGAATGACAACATAAACATGGACAATACAATAGCAGGGTCAATGAATGACAACATAAACATGGACAGTACAATAGCAGGGTCAATGAATGACAACATAAACATGGACAGTACAATAGCAGGGTCAATGAATGACAACATAAACATGGACAGTACAATAGCAGGATCAATGTATGACAACATAAACATGGACAGTACAATAGCAGGGTCAATGAATGACAACATAAACATGGACAGTATAATAGCAGGGTCAGTGAATGACAACATAAACATGGACAGTACAATAGCAGGGTCAATGAATGACAACATAACCATGGACAGTACAATAGCAGGGTCAATGAATGACAACATAAACATGGACAGTACAATAGCAGGGTCAATGAATGACAACATAAACATGGACAGTACAATAGCAGGATCAATGAATGACAACATAAACATGGACAGTACAATAGCAGGATCAATGAATGACAACATAAACATGGACGATACAATAGCAGGGTCAATGAATGACAACATAAACATGGACAGTACAATAGCAGGGTCAATGAATGACAACATAAACATGGACAATACAATAGCAGGATCAATGAATGACAACATAAACATGGACAGTACAATAGCAGGATCAATGAATGACAACATAAACATGGACGATACAATAGCAGGGTCAATGAATGACAACATAAACATGGACAGTACAATAGCAGGGTCAATGAATGACAACATAAACATGGACAATACAATAGCAGGGTCAATGAATGACAACATAAACATGGACAGTACAATAGCAGGGTCAATGAATGACAACATAAACATGGACAGTACAATAGCAGGGTCAATGAATGACAACATAAACATGGACAGTACAATAGCAGGATCAATGTATGACAACATAAACATGGACAGTACAATAGCAGGGTCAATGAATGACAACATAAACATGGACAGTATAATAGCAGGGTCAATGAATGACAACATAAACATGGACAGTACAATAGTAGGGTCAATGAATGCTTGTAATAAACAGACTACTAGCTAGGAAGGTAGAATATGTTGGTGACAGGGACAGTATAATAGCAGGGTCAATGAATGACAACATAAACATGGACAGTACAATAGCAGGGTCAATGAATGACAACATAAACATGGACAATACAATAGCAGGATCAATGAATGACAACATAAACATGGACAGTACAATAGCAGGATCAATGAATGACAACATAAACATGGATGATACAATAGCAGGGTCAATGAATGACAACATAAACATGGACAATACAATAGCAGGGTCAATGAATGACAACATAAACATGGACAGTACAATAGCAGGGTCAATGAATGACAACATAAACATGGACAGTACAATAGCAGGGTCAATGAATGACAACATAAACATGGACAGTACAATAGCAGGATCAATGTATGACAACATAAACATGGACAGTACAATAGCAGGGTCAATGAATGACAACATAAACATGGACAGTATAATAGCAGGGTCAGTGAATGACAACATAAACATGGACAGTACAATAGCAGGGTCAATGAATGACAACATAACCATGGACAGTACAATAGCAGGGTCAATGAATGACAACATAAACATGGACAGTACAATAGCAGGGTCAATGAATGACAACATAAACATGGACAGTACAATAGCAGGATCAATGAATGACAACATAAACATGGACAGTACAATAGCAGGATCAATGAATGACAACATAAACATGGACGATACAATAGCAGGGTCAATGAATGACAACATAAACATGGACAGTACAATAGCAGGGTCAATGAATGACAACATAAACATGGACAATACAATAGCAGGATCAATGAATGACAACATAAACATGGACAGTACAATAGCAGGATCAATGAATGACAACATAAACATGGACGATACAATAGCAGGGTCAATGAATGACAACATAAACATGGACAGTACAATAGCAGGGTCAATGAATGACAACATAAACATGGACAATACAATAGCAGGGTCAATGAATGACAACATAAACATGGACAGTACAATAGCAGGGTCAATGAATGACAACATAAACATGGACAGTACAATAGCAGGGTCAATGAATGACAACATAAACATGGACAGTACAATAGCAGGATCAATGTATGACAACATAAACATGGACAGTACAATAGCAGGGTCAATGAATGACAACATAAACATGGACAGTATAATAGCAGGGTCAATGAATGACAACATAAACATGGACAGTATAATAGCAGGGTCAATGAATGACAACATAAACATGGACAGTACAATAGCAGGGTCAATGAATGACAACATAAACATGGACAGTATAATAGCAGGGTCAGTGAATGACAACATAAACATGGACAGTACAATAGCAGGGTCAATGAATGACAACATAACCATGGACAGTACAATAGCAGGGTCAATGAATGACAACATAAACATGGACAGTACAATAGCAGGGTCAATGAATGACAACATAAACATGGACAATACAATAGCAGGGTCAATGAATGACAACATAAACATGGACAGTACAATAGCAGGGTCAATGAATGACAACATAAACATGGACAGTACAATAGCAGGGTCAATGAATGACAACATAAACATGGACAGTACAATAGTAGGGTCAATGAATGACAACATAAACATGGACAGTACAATAGCAGGGTCAATGAATGACAACATAAACATGGACAGTACAATAGCAGGGTAAATGAATGACAACATAAACATGGACAGTACAATAGCAGGGTCAATGAATGACAACATAAACATGGACAGTACAATAGCAGGGTCAATGAATGACAACATAAACATGGACGATACAATAGCAGGGTCAATGAATGACAACATAAACATGGACAGTACAATAGCAGGGTCAATGAATGACAACATAAACATGGACAATACAATAGCAGGGTCAATGAATGACAACATAAACATGGACAGTACAATAGCAGGGTCAATGAATGACAACATAAACATGGACAGTACAATAGCAGGGTCAATGAATGACAACATAAACATGGACAGTACAATAGCAGGATCAATGTATGACAACATAAACATGGACAGTACAATAGCAGGGTCAATGAATGACAACATAAACATGGACAGTATAATAGCAGGGTCAATGTATGACAACATAAACATGGACAGTACAATAGCAGGGTCAATGAACGACAACATAAACATGGACAGTATAATAGCAGGGTCAATGAATGACAACATAAACATGGACAGTACAATAGCAGGGTCAATGAATGACAACATAAACATGGACAGTATAATAGCAGGGTCAGTGAATGACAACATAAACATGGACAGTACAATAGCAGGGTCAATGAATGACAACATAACCATGGACAGTACAATAGCAGGGTCAATGAATGACAACATAACCATGGACAGTACAATAGCAGGGTCAATGAATGACAACATAAACATGGACAGTACAATAGCAGGGTCAATAAATGACAACATAAACATGGACAATACAATAGCAGGATCAATGAATGACAACATAAACATGGACAGTACAATAGCAGGATCAATGAATGACAACATAAACATGGACGATACAATAGCAGGGTCAATGAATGACAACATAAACATGGACAGTACAATAGCAGGGTCTATGAATGACAACATAAACATGGACAATACAATAGCAGGGTCAATGAATGACAACATAAACATGGACAGTACAATAGCAGGGTCAATGAATGACAACATAAACATGGACAGTACAATAGCAGGGTCAATGAATGACAACATAAACATGGACAGTACAATAGCAGGATCAATGTATGACAACATAAACATGGACAGTACAATAGCAGGGTCAATGAATGACAACATAAACATGGACAGTATAATAGCAGGATCAATGTATGACAACATAAACATGGACAGTACAATAGTAGGGTCAATGAATGCTTGTAATAAACAGACTACTAGCTAGGAAGGTAGAATATGTTGGTGACAGGGACAGTATAATAGCAGGGTCAATGAATGACAACATAAACATGGACAGTACAATAGCAGGGTCAATGAATGACAACATAAACATGGACAATACAATAGCAGGATCAATGAATGACAACATAAACATGGACAGTACAATAGCAGGATCAATGAATGACAACATAAACATGGATGATACAATAGCAGGGTCAATGAATGACAACATAAACATGGACAATACAATAGCAGGGTCAATGAATGACAACATAAACATGGACAGTACAATAGCAGGGTCAATGAATGACAACATAAACATGGACAGTACAATAGCAGGGTCAATGAATGACAACATAAACATGGACAGTACAATAGCAGGATCAATGTATGACAACATAAACATGGACAGTACAATAGCAGGGTCAATGAATGACAACATAAACATGGACAGTATAATAGCAGGGTCAGTGAATGACAACATAAACATGGACAGTACAATAGCAGGGTCAATGAATGACAACATAACCATGGACAGTACAATAGCAGGGTCAATGAATGACAACATAAACATGGACAGTACAATAGCAGGGTCAATGAATGACAACATAAACATGGACAGTACAATAGCAGGATCAATGAATGACAACATAAACATGGACAGTACAATAGCAGGATCAATGAATGACAACATAAACATGGACGATACAATAGCAGGGTCAATGAATGACAACATAAACATGGACAGTACAATAGCAGGGTCAATGAATGACAACATAAACATGGACAATACAATAGCAGGATCAATGAATGACAACATAAACATGGACAGTACAATAGCAGGATCAATGAATGACAACATAAACATGGACGATACAATAGCAGGGTCAATGAATGACAACATAAACATGGACAGTACAATAGCAGGGTCAATGAATGACAACATAAACATGGACAATACAATAGCAGGGTCAATGAATGACAACATAAACATGGACAGTACAATAGCAGGGTCAATGAATGACAACATAAACATGGACAGTACAATAGCAGGGTCAATGAATGACAACATAAACATGGACAGTACAATAGCAGGATCAATGTATGACAACATAAACATGGACAGTACAATAGCAGGGTCAATGAATGACAACATAAACATGGACAGTATAATAGCAGGGTCAATGTATGACAACATAAACATGGACAGTACAATAGCAGGGTCAATGAATGACAACATAAACATGGACAGTATAATAGCAGGGTCAATGAATGACAACATAAACATGGACAGTACAATAGCAGGATCAATGAATGACAACATAAACATGGACGATACAATAGCAGGGTCAATGAATAACAACATAAACATGGACAGTACAATAGCAGGGTCAATGAATGACAACATAAACATGGACAATACAATAGCAGGGTCAATGAATGACAACATAAACATGGACAGTACAATAGCAGGGTCAATGAATGACAACATAAACATGGACAGTACAATAGCAGGGTCAATGAATGACAACATAAACATGGACAGTACAATAGCAGGATCAATGTATGACAACATAAACATGGACAGTACAATAGCAGGGTCAATGAATGACAACATAAACATGGACAGTATAATAGCAGGGTCAATGAATGACAACATAAACATGGACAGTATAATAGCAGGGTCAATGAATGACAACATAAACATGGACAGTACAATAGCAGGGTCAATGAATGACAACATAAACATGGACAGTATAATAGCAGGGTCAGTGAATGACAACATAAACATGGACAGTACAATAGCAGGGTCAATGAATGACAACATAACCATGGACAGTACAATAGCAGGGTCAATGAATGACAACATAAACATGGACAGTACAATAGCAGGGTCAATGAATGACAACATAAACATGGACAATACAATAGCAGGGTCAATGAATGACAACATAAACATGGACAGTACAATAGCAGGGTCAATGAATGACAACATAAACATGGACAGTACAATAGCAGGGTCAATGAATGACAACATAAACATGGACAGTACAATAGTAGGGTCAATGAATGACAACATAAACATGGACAGTACAATAGCAGGGTCAATGAATGACAACATAAACATGGACAGTACAATAGCAGGGTCAATGAATGACAACATAAACATGGACAGTACAATAGCAGGGTCAATGAATGACAACATAAACATGGACAGTACAATAGCAGGGTCAATGAATGACAACATAAACATGGACGATACAATAGCAGGGTCAATGAATGACAACATAAACATGGACAGTACAATAGCAGGGTCAATGAATGACAACATAAACATGGACAATACAATAGCAGGGTCAATGAATGACAACATAAACATGGACAGTACAATAGCAGGGTCAATGAATGACAACATAAACATGGACAGTACAATAGCAGGGTCAATGAATGACAACATAAACATGGACAGTACAATAGCAGGATCAATGTATGACAACATAAACATGGACAGTACAATAGCAGGGTCAATGAATGACAACATAAACATGGACAGTATAATAGCAGGGTCAATGTATGACAACATAAACATGGACAGTACAATAGCAGGGTCAATGAACGACAACATAAACATGGACAGTATAATAGCAGGGTCAATGAATGACAACATAAACATGGACAGTACAATAGCAGGGTCAATGAATGACAACATAAACATGGACAGTATAATAGCAGGGTCAGTGAATGACAACATAAACATGGACAGTACAATAGCAGGGTCAATGAATGACAACATAACCATGGACAGTACAATAGCAGGGTCAATGAATGACAACATAACCATGGACAGTACAATAGCAGGGTCAATGAATGACAACATAAACATGGACAGTACAATAGCAGGGTCAATAAATGACAACATAAACATGGACAATACAATAGCAGGATCAATGAATGACAACATAAACATGGACAGTACAATAGCAGGATCAATGAATGACAACATAAACATGGACGATACAATAGCAGGGTCAATGAATGACAACATAAACATGGACAGTACAATAGCAGGGTCTATGAATGACAACATAAACATGGACAATACAATAGCAGGGTCAATGAATGACAACATAAACATGGACAGTACAATAGCAGGGTCAATGAATGACAACATAAACATGGACAGTACAATAGCAGGGTCAATGAATGACAACATAAACATGGACAGTACAATAGCAGGATCAATGTATGACAACATAAACATGGACAGTACAATAGCAGGGTCAATGAATGACAACATAAACATGGACAGTATAATAGCAGGATCAATGTATGACAACATAAACATGGACAGTACAATAGTAGGGTCAATGAATGCTTGTAATAAACAGACTACTAGCTAGGAAGGTAGAATATGTTGGTGACAGGGACAGTATAATAGCAGGGTCAATGAATGACAACATAAACATGGACAGTACAATAGCAGGGTCAATGAATGACAACATAAACATGGACAATACAATAGCAGGATCAATGAATGACAACATAAACATGGACAGTACAATAGCAGGATCAATGAATGACAACATAAACATGGATGATACAATAGCAGGGTCAATGAATGACAACATAAACATGGACAATACAATAGCAGGGTCAATGAATGACAACATAAACATGGACAGTACAATAGCAGGGTCAATGAATGACAACATAAACATGGACAGTACAATAGCAGGGTCAATGAATGACAACATAAACATGGACAGTACAATAGCAGGATCAATGTATGACAACATAAACATGGACAGTACAATAGCAGGGTCAATGAATGACAACATAAACATGGACAGTATAATAGCAGGGTCAGTGAATGACAACATAAACATGGACAGTACAATAGCAGGGTCAATGAATGACAACATAACCATGGACAGTACAATAGCAGGGTCAATGAATGACAACATAAACATGGACAGTACAATAGCAGGGTCAATGAATGACAACATAAACATGGACAGTACAATAGCAGGATCAATGAATGACAACATAAACATGGACAGTACAATAGCAGGATCAATGAATGACAACATAAACATGGACGATACAATAGCAGGGTCAATGAATGACAACATAAACATGGACAGTACAATAGCAGGGTCAATGAATGACAACATAAACATGGACAATACAATAGCAGGATCAATGAATGACAACATAAACATGGACAGTACAATAGCAGGATCAATGAATGACAACATAAACATGGACGATACAATAGCAGGGTCAATGAATGACAACATAAACATGGACAGTACAATAGCAGGGTCAATGAATGACAACATAAACATGGACAATACAATAGCAGGGTCAATGAATGACAACATAAACATGGACAGTACAATAGCAGGGTCAATGAATGACAACATAAACATGGACAGTACAATAGCAGGGTCAATGAATGACAACATAAACATGGACAGTACAATAGCAGGATCAATGTATGACAACATAAACATGGACAGTACAATAGCAGGGTCAATGAATGACAACATAAACATGGACAGTATAATAGCAGGGTCAATGTATGACAACATAAACATGGACAGTACAATAGCAGGGTCAATGAATGACAACATAAACATGGACAGTATAATAGCAGGGTCAATGAATGACAACATAAACATGGACAGTACAATAGCAGGGTCAATGAATGACAACATAAACATGGACAGTATAATAGCAGGGTCAATGAATGACAACATAAACATGGACAGTACAATAGCAGGGTCAATGAATGACAACATAACCATGGACAGTACAATAGCAGGGTCAATGAATGACAACATAAACATGGACAGTACAATAGCAGGGTCAATGAATGACAACATAAACATGGACAATACAATAGCAGGGTCAATGAATGACAACATAAACATGGACAGTACAATAGCAGGGTCAATGAATGACAACATAAACATGTACAGTACAATAGCAGAGTCAATGAATGACAACATAAACATGGACAGTACAATAGCAGGGTCAATGAATGATAACATAAACATGGACAATACAATAGCAGGGTCAATGAATGACAACATAAACATGGACAGTACAATAGCAGTCAATGAATGACAACATAAACATGGACAATACAATAGCAGGGTCAATGAATGACAACATAAACATGGACAATACAATAGCAGGGTCAATGAACGACAACATAAACATGGACAGTACAATAGCAGGGTCAATGAATGACAACATAAACATGGACAGTACAATAGCAGGGTCAATGAATGACAACATAAACATGGACAATACAATAGCAGGGTCAATGAATGACAACATAAACATGGATAGTACAATAGCAGGGTCAATGAATGACAACATAAACATGGACAATACAATAGCAGAGTCAATGAATGACAACATAAACATGGACAGTACAATAGCAGGGTCAATGAATGACAACATAAACATGGACAATACAATAGCAGGGTCAATGAATGACAACATAAACATGGACAATACAATAGCAGGGTCAATGAATGACAACATAAACATGGACAGTACAATAGCAGGGTCAATGAGTGACAACATAAACATGGACAGTACAATAGCAGGGTCAATGAATGACAACATAAACATGGACAGTACAATAGCAGGGTCAATGAATGACAACATAAACATGGACAATACAATAGCAGGGTCAATGAATGACAACATAAACATGGACAGTACAATAGCAGGGTCAATGAATGACAACATAAACATGGACAGTACAATAGCAGGGTCAATGAATGACAACATAAACATGGACAGTACAATAGCAGGGTCAATGAATGACAACATAAACATGGACAGTACAATAGCAGGGTCAATGAATGACAACATAAACATGGACGATACAATAGCAGGGTCAATGAATGACAACATAAACATGGACAGTACAATAGCAGGGTCAATGAATGACAACATTTTCAGGCTTGGGTAGGTTATGGCTGTTTGAGGGAACAGAATAATTATCTGATTATATATTTATTTACAGATTTCTAATACCAATACAGAGTTAGAATGTCTAACAGACAATCTTGCTGTACTTGGAGAAGAACATAAAACAGGACAAAGAATGAATAGTGAACTTGAGGTAATTAGATTTGACAATAATCTTTTGGAGGAAATTGTAAACCTCTTTTTCAAATTACATTTGTTACGCAGTATGTAGAAATATAATAAAACAAACTAATATATAGCTAAAATACGTTTTTCATAATATCAATGAGCATGTTTATTTTTATGCTTGATATGACTTATTTAGAAATTTCATTTAAAAATGTTCCACTTAATAATGTTGATGTGTCTGTTTTACTATTGTGTATATGTTTTTCAGTGGTATTATAAATTGTAATGGAGAGGTAGATAAATAGTTTTTTTTCTAGAATGGCAGTATAAGACCTAGAAGTAATCATGTTTAGAACAGTTTTGTATATCTTTATAAGAAAGTACAGTCAAGCCTGATTTAAGCAGCCACTGATGGGAAATTCAAAAGTGGCTGCTTAAAAGAGGTGACCTTTAATTCAAGGTTCAAGTTTCTATAATGAGGAAAGTTAGCCATTACAATGTTCAATACCTATTAACATGAGCAACTATTAAGGATATTGAAAAATATAATGTTTCCATCTCTTGCCACGTGGAGGCCTTCCTCTTAAGAGCCATTTAACATTTAATTGGTAAAATGGTAAAAGCAGCACTAAAAGTTCAACTGTTCGTATTTACAATAAAAGTCAGTAATATTTATATGTCATTAAACTGGTTTAAAAAAGTCTGAAATTGTTGTTTGTTTTTTTTCGACAGTCATCATTTCTAAGTTCATCGATGACGTTCTGCCCATTTTAATCGCAAACTGTCTTAGTTTTTGTACCATAAGCTGAGCTTCTGGGATGCAAATACAAACAGGCTCATTTTCGTTTGACGCATCTACAACATCTTCCTCATCCTCGTCGTCAGTTTCAGGTCTTACTCTGATAAGTTCATTAGCAGGTAGGTCCCAATCAAGAGTTTGTTCATCACTTGTTTTCAAGGCATTATCTAAGTTGTGAGATTCCTGAAATGCACAGCCATACAGTTCCCTTGACAGCTTTACAAGACTTAAAGGAATATTATCGTCCTCATCGTCATTATCCTCATCCCGGTCAGCTAGATCAATATCTTTCCATTTCCACTGGATATTCTTTCATCAAACCCTGACTTCCTAAAACATTTGACGATTGTAGATTTTTCTACCTCCTCCCAAGATTTTGCTACCCAGTAAATTGCATCAAGAATTGAAATTTTCTTTAAAATGTCAGACCCACAAAGTTCTTTGTTTTTTTTCAATTTCTCTGATCATGTACAACAACTGTTTCTTGCGAAATTTCAATTTTGTAGTTTGGATAATGCCTTGATCCATCGGTTGACTCCTTGATGTCGTATTTGCTGGAAAGAATTTGAGCGTTACATTGCTGTAAGTTAAATTTGGGTGAGACAGGGCATTAACAATGAACAGTAAAATTTGACGTTTTTGTCGTCGCATAATTTTATTCACCTTTGAAATCCAGGACTCGAAAAGTTTACTGTTCATCCATGATTTTTTGTTGAATTTGTAATCCGCTGGTAAACTGTCAGTCTTGATTTTTGAAAAACATCTCGGATTTTCAGATTTTCCTATAAGTAACGGTTTTAACTTTTCGCCTGTCATGCTAGCACATAGAGCCACTGTAACTCTGTCCTTGGACATTTTTCCACCATCACAATCATCACTCTTGATGTGGTAAGTATTCTTGGTTGTAGCCCTGTAAAACAGACCCGTTTAGTCCATATTGAAAATGTTTTCAGGCGAATATCCGCTACAAACTGTAGGTAATTTATCGAGCCATTCCTCCATAGTTTATCCTGCGCTGCACAGCATCCTGGAACCAAGTCCAACGTAACTCATTAATCTCTTCATTCCCTGTTTTGTGTCATTTTCGTTTTCGGTCTGATGAAACGTTATTCTCATAATCTTCCAGAATTTCCGCCTTCCTTTTGTTAATAGTTTGTGTCTGTGTCCTTCCAATGCCCATTATTTGTGCAATTTCTCTCGAACTTTTACCGTTTTCCAAATGTTTTACAACTTCAAGTCGCTGTTCAAGCGTCAACACTTTTCGAGACATTTTGACAGATTAACGCAAATTTTTAAACAGACATGAATATAAAGCCATAAAATTTACTCACCTGTTCACTTACCTGTAAATCTTCACACCTCAAACTGTCAATAATTAGGTTGAAGTCCAAAATCAATACCAATCAACTGCTAATTAACACAATTACCTTTGGGACATTTTAGCGTTTACCAGCTAAATGTGTATTGGCACAAGGGAAATAACTGTGATCACATGACATGACCGCTAAATGAAGGAAAAATATAATTTTGAAATCAAAATGGCTGACCGCGTTCCGGAGGTGACCGCTTATTTCAGGTAAATTTCTTCAGGAAAACCATTGGGGGGGATCTGAAAGTGGCTGGATAAGGAAGGTGACCGTTAGGGCAGGTTTGACTATTACATTTATGTTTTTTTAAGCTATATTTACAAAATAGCTTGTATCATATTTGATGATAAGTACAATTTGAATAAAAGGAAAAGAAAAACATTGATACATTTGTTTACACTTCACATTTCAGAAAGAAGTAGAAACTTTAAAAGAAGAAAAACATACATTACACCTACAGGTAGGTACACAGTAGTCTTTATTTTGTTAATTATGTCCTTCATTGGGTTTTTAATTTACGAATTATTATCTCCCTATTAAATGAAAATTTCCTTTCCAACAGGAAAGTAAATAAATAAAAACCTGTAGACCCAAACAGACTAAATCGTCAATTCTACTATGACATCCTTCAAATGCTTTTAGTCCAAACCTGTGGTAAAAATAATATTTATTTATGACCGATTACATCATAGATTGATGTGTTCTGTGTTTGTAAGGTGGCTGTTACATGACATTCCCTTGTAAAAAGATGCGCAATGATGCATTACACAAAATAAATAAACATGCATATATTGAAATCGGTGTGATTTGTAAATTGCAAATATGTTTCATATGACTAAACATAAACTTAAAATAAGTTGTTTTATACATAAAATATAATTGTCATCTGCATGGCTTATTTTTAAAACAAAACATGTTGTCTACCATTACATGTCTACGACTACGGCACCTTCGCCTTTGAAAATATGAGTAGTTCAACTTAACAATGTAGTGTTTAAGATAGTAAGCTACGATAAACCATGCACACAATTTGCTGGACATTACACCATAACGTCTTTAGAAACGGGGTGAGTATTGAAAACCATCAAACATAAGCTGTGTCACATATGAACTGGTGGACATAGCCACAGACTTTCTTGAGGACATTTCAGTTGGGTCAATTAATGGAACAGTCAAAAACACTGTGTGGTGTCTTACAAAGTTCTCATGTTTTGTGTGGATTGGAAATTATCAAAACTATGGAAATGAGAATAAAAAAGTACAAAGTTTGCTTGAACCCAAACAGTGCATGAATGACTAACCAGGTGAGTGATCCATACTCAGGTTAGCTTCTAGACTTAACGAGGTGAGTGATCCATACTCGGGTTAGCTTCTAGACTTAACGAGGTGAGTGATCCATACTCTGGTTAGCTTCTAGACTTAACCAGGTGAGTGATCCATACTCAGGTTAGCTTCTAGACTTAACCAGGTGAGTGATCCATACTCAGGTTAGCTTCTAGACTTAACCAAGTGTATGATCCATACTCCGGTTAGCTTCTAGACTTAACCAGGTGAGTGATCCATACTCAGGTTAGCTTCTAGACTTAACCAGGTGAGTGATCCATACTCAGGTTAGCTTCTAGACTTAACCAAGTGTATGATCCATACTCCGGTTAGCTTCTAGACTTAACCAGGTGAGTGATCCATGCTCAGGTTAGCTTCTAGACTTTGTAGACGTAATGTGAAAAAAGATGCTATTTTTCAGATAATGTTAAATCCTGTATATTTCAGTTAAATGAGGATAAAGAGTTTTATGAGAATGTGCGAGCGGACTTGAAACAGAAGTTACTGGAAGCAGAGAAAAGATTAATTTCAAAAGAATCTGAAAATGAGTTTGGTAAATTGATCGATGAATTGACAGCCACAAATGAACAGTATCCTTTGTATATTAACACTACTGATAATTATGGTGTGATACCCAATATTCACATTATAGTATTGTCTGGAATATTTGTGTGTTGACATATTATCAACTAACTCATGATAGAAAAACATCTCTGTCAACTGACCTGATATCTGTAGGTTACACCCAAGATTTCCTCTTATCCTTTAATATTAAAGTGCCTTCCATGGGAACTTTAACACTGGAAATTGGGTATCAGAGCTTTAATCACGTCAGTGTTGTTTTGCTTGTTGTTAGAAGTCCACGACCTTAACCACTCTGACACAGCGGCCCTTTATACTGTATTCATGTAAAACACTGAGGCCCTTTATACTGTATACATGTAAAACACTGAAGTCCTTTATACTGTATACATGTAAAACACTGAGGCCCTTTATACTGTATACATGTAAAACACTGAAGTCCTTTATACTGTATGCATGTAAAACACCGAAGCCCTTTATACTGTATACATGTAAAACACTGAAGTCCTTTTTACTGTATGCATGTAAAACACAGAAGCCCTTTATACTGTATGCATGTAAAACACTGAAGTCCTTTATACTGTATACATGTAAAACACTGAGGCCCTTTATACTGTATACATGTAAAACACTGAAGTCCTTTATACTGTATACATGTAAAACACTGAGGCCCTTTATACTGTATGCATGTAAAACACTGAGGCCCTTTATACTGTATGCATGTAAAACACTGAAGTCCTTTTTACTGTATGCATGTAAAACACAGAAGCCCTTTATACTGTATGCATGTAAAACACTGAAGTCCTTTATACTGTATACATGTAAAACACTGAGGCCCTTTATACTGTATACATGTAAAACACTGAAGTCCTTTATACTGTATGCATGTAAAACACAGAAGCCCTTTATACTGTATGCATGTAAAACACTGAAGTCCTTTTTACTGTATGCATGTAAAACACAGAAGCCCTTTATACTGTATACATGTAAAACACTGAAGTCCTTTATACTGTATACATGTAAAACACTGAGGCCCTTTATACTGTATACATGTAAAACACTGAGGCCCTTTATACTGTATGCATGTAAAACACTGAAGTCCTTTATACTGTATACATGTAAAACACTGAAGTCCTTTATACTGTATACATGTAAAACACTGAGGCCCTTTATACTGTATGCATGTAAAACACTGAGGCCCTTTATACTGTATACATGTAAAACACTGAAGGCCTTTATACTGTATACATGTAAAACACTAAGGCCCTTTATACTGTATGCATGTAAAACACTGAAGCCCTTTATACTGTATGCATGTAAAACACAGAGGCCCTTTATACTGTATGCATGTAAAACACAGAGGCCCTTTATGCTGTATGCATGTAAAACACTGAGGCCCTTTATACTGTATACATGTAAAACACTGGAGTCCTTTATACTGTATACATGTAAAACACAGAGGCCCTTTATACTGTATACATGTAAAACACTGATGCCCTTTATACTGTATGCATGTAAAACACAGAGGCCCTTTATACTGTATGCATGTAAAACACTGAGGCCCTTTATACTGTATACATGTAAAACACAGAGGTGCTTTATACTGTATACATGTAAAACACTGAGGCCCTTTATACTGTATGCATGTACAACACTGAGGCCCTTTATACTGTATGCATGTAAAACACTGAAGTCCTTTTTACTGTATGCATGTAAAACACAGAGGCCCTTTATACTGTATACATGTAAAACACTGAAGTCCTTTATACTGTATACATGTAAAACACTGAGGCCCTTTATACTGTATGCATGTAAAACACTGAGGCCCTTTATACTGTATGCATGTAAAACACTGAGGCCCTTTATACTGTATACATGTAAAACACTGAAGTCCTTTATACTGTATACATGTAAAACACTAAGGCCCTTTATACTGTATGCATGTAAAACACTGAGGCCCTTTATACTGTATGCATGTAAAACACAGAGGCCCTTTATACTGTATGCATGTAAAACACAGAGGCCCTTTATGCTGTATGCATGTAAAACACTGAGGCCCTTTATACTGTATACATGTAAAACACTGAAGTCCTTTATACTGTATACATGTAAAACACAGAGGCCCTTTATACTGTATGCATGTAAAACACTGAAGTCCTTTATACTGTATACATGTAAAACACTGAGGCCCTTTATACTGTATACATCTAAAACACTGAGGCCCTTTATACTGTATGCATGTAAAACACTGAGGCCCTTTATACTGTATACATGTAAAACACTGAAGTCCTTTATACTGTATACATGTAAAACACTGAGGCCCTTTATACTGTATGCATGTAAAACACTGAAGTCCTTTATACTGTATACATATAAAACACTGAAGCCCTTTATACTGTATACATGTAAAACACTGAAGTCCTTTATACTGTATACATGTAAAACACAGAGGCCCTTTATACTGTATGCATGTAAAACACTGAAGTCCTTTATACTGTATGCATGTAAAACACTGAAGTCCTTTATACTGTATGCATGTAAAACACTGAAGTCCTTTATACTGTATACATGTAAAACACTGAAGTCCTTTATACTGTATGCATGTAAAACACTGAAGTCCTTTATACTGTATGCATGTAAAACACTGAAGTCCTTTATACTGTATGCATGTAAAACACTGAAGTCCTTTATACTGTATACATGTAAAACACTGAAGTCCTTTATACTGTATACATGTAAAACACTGAGGCCCTTTATACTGTATACATGTAAAACACTGAAGTCCTTTATACTGTATGCATGTAAAACACTGAAGTCCTTTATACTGTATACATGTAAAACACTGAGGCCCTTTATACTGTATACATGTAAAACACTGAAGTCCTTTATACTGTATGCATGTAAAACACTGAAGTCCTTTATACTGTATGCATGTAAAACACTGAAGTCCTTTATACTGTATGCATGTAAAACACTGAAGTCCTTTATACTGTATGCATGTAAAACACTGAAGTCCTTTATACTGTATACATCTAAAACACTGAGGCCCTTTATACTGTATGCATGTAAAACACTGAGGCCCTTTATACTGTATACATGTAAAACACTGAAGTCCTTTATACTGTATGCATGTAAAACACTGAGGCCCTTTATACTGTATACATCTAAAACACTGAGGCCCTTTATACTGTATGCATGTAAAACACTGAGGCCCTTTATACTGTATACATGTAAAACACTGAAGTCCTTTATACTGTATGCATGTAAAACACTGAAGTCCTTTATACTGTATGCATGTAAAACACTGAAGTCCTTTATACTGTATACATGTAAAACACAGAGGCCCTTTATACTGTATGCATGTAAAACACTGAAGTCCTTTATACTGTATGCATGTAAAACACTGAGGCCCTTTATACTGTATACATGTAAAACACTGAAGTCCTTTATACTGTATGCATGTAAAACACTGAAGTCCTTTATACTGTATGCATGTAAAACACTGAAGTCCTTTATACTGTATACATGTAAAACACAGAGGCCCTTTATACTGTATACATGTAAAACACTGAGGCCCTTTATACTGTATACATCTAAAACACTGAGGCCCTTTATACTGTATGCATGTAAAACACTGAAGCCCTTTATACTGTATGCATGTAAAACACTGAGGCCCTTTATACTGTATACATGTAAAACAATGAAGTCCTTTATACTGTATACATGTAAAACACTGAGGCCCTTTATACTGTATGCATGTAAAACACTGAGGCCCTTTATACTGTATACATGTAAAACACTGAAGGCCTTTATACTGTATACATGTAAAACACTGAAGTCCTTTATACTGTATACATGTAAAACACTGAGGCCCTTTATACTGTATACATGTAAAACACTGAGGCCCTTTATACTGTATGCATGTAAAACACTGAGGCCCTTTATACTGTATACATGTAAAACACTGAGGCCCTTTATACTGTATGCATGTAAAACACTGAAGTCCTTTATACTGTATGCATGTAAAACACTGAGGCCCTTTATACTGTATGCATGTAAAACACTGAGGCCCTTTATACTGTATACATGTAAAACACTGAAGTCCTTTATACTGTATGCATGTAAAACACTGAAGTCCTTTATACTGTATACATGTAAAACACTGAGGCCCTTTATACTGTATACATCTAAAACACTGAGGCCCATTATACTGTATGCATGTAAAACACTGAGGCCCTTTATACTGTATACATGTAAAACACTGAAGTCCTTTATACTGTATGCATGTAAAACACTGAAGTCCTTTATACTGTATACATATAAAACACTGAAGTCCTTTATACTGTATGCATGTAAAACACTGAGGCCCTTTATACTGTATGCATGTAAATCATTCAATATCAACCAGCTATAAACTTGACCAGTTTCATCTGGCAAAGGAATTACTGAGTTACTATGTAATATGTGTTCCCTGCATGTACAAGAGTGATAGGTAATATATAAATATCTGTACAATCTGATACAATATGGCACTATGTTGCCTTTTCAACTACATTATCCTTATTATAAAATGTTTTCTTACATTTGATTTTCACATTACATGTATAGTTTGTTTTGTACATATTTTACATTCTTCATTTTACAGTCCTATTCCCTTCCTTAAATTATACCCTCCTTATTTTCTTGTAGACCAGATCGTACTAACTTATTCCAAAACCTATCGACTGACTATGATGTACATTTATTATTTGTTATATGACAATGGGTAGTGATATTACAGCACACAGAATGTCGATAGGTATGTTTTATGCAAGAGCCTACTCATCGTTGCTTAAAAGATATTCCATATATTTTCGTTTTGGCATCATTGACTTCCTTAGTTTAGTGAGTCTTATCTCAAATTTTAGTCGATTTATAGCACGTAATTGTTATTCACCATTTACTATTAATATCCAATTCACCCTATTTTTACTACTTTTATTAGTTCTTGGTAACGACGTCCACCCAAACCCCGGCCCACAAGATTATGAGCTCTCTATATTTCACCTCAATGCTCGAAGTGTTCGAAATAAATTATCTTACGTGGAAGATATTGCCTCCGAGTCCTCTATAATATGTGTTACAGAAAGCCACTTAGATACAAATATAATTGATAATGATATATTAATTGATGGGTTTTCTGATCAAATATTAAGGAAAGATAGAAATTGTTTTGGGGGAGGTGTTCTCGTATACACATCACAGGATATTTGTGTGAAACCTAGATACGATTTAAACTTTGCCTCAGGAGAGATAATTTGGTATGAAGTTATTATTCCAAATTTTTAAATTCTAATATGCACTGTTTACAGACCACCTGGGTCTGTGGCTGCATTTTGGGAAAACTTTGAATACTCTATAGAACAAGCTATGAATTATACATCAAACATAATCATAAATGGTGATTTGAATGTTGATTTATTATGTGCAAACAACAACAAATTATTAGAAATTATTTCTGAATTTAATCTCATGAATGTAATTAAAGAACCCACAAGGAATGGTGCTCTTCTTGATCCAATCCTAGTGTCCAACTTAGATATTGTCATAGACTCTGAAGTAATCAGTGTCAACAGGGATATAAGTGATCATGATGCAACTTTAATAAATATAAAAATACCTTGTTTACTGAAGAGATCTTATATGAGAAAAGTTTGGCTATATAAAAAAGCAGACTTTAATAAAATAAATAATGAAATATTGGAATTCCAATGGGAACAATTCCTGCATAAAAGCACGGATATAGAAAACATGTCTAATAGGTTTACGCACAAGTATCTTGAGATGGTTGGGAGAGGAATACCCTCAAGATTAGTAAGAATAAGATTAAATGATAAACCCTGTTTAACTCAGAAATTAGAAAAGAAATACGTACTCGTAATCGATTACACAAATTAACTAGGAGAAATCAATCTAATCAATCTCTGCAAAAATATAAATCGCAACGAAATAAAGTTAATAATATGATTAAGTATGCCCGCGAACAATTCTTCCTGAGTGCAAACGAACTAGTAAATTCTCTTCAGAGCAAAAACTCAAAATCTTACTGGACATTTGTCAAACGAATGATGAAAGGAACAGGAAATAACTACACTATACCCCCTTTGTACAATGGATCAACAGGTGAATTAGTATATGAAGACAAGGCAAAGGCCGATCTTCTTAACCAATATTTTTGCTCTATTACATCTATCAATGATTCTAATAGAGAGCCCCCAAATGTAGTTCCACGAACACACGCTATATTATCAAATATAGATGTGAACATTCAAGATGTGAAAGACATTCTCCAAACTCTTCAAATTGGCAAAGCCTGTGGAGATGTTGGTATTAGCCACCAAATGCTGAAGGCAACTTCTGAAACTATATGTTTACCCCTGAGTATTCTGTTTACGTATTCTTTACGAACCTGTAAATTTCCATCTGACTGGAAATAAGCTAGAGTCATGCCTTCTTTTAAAAAGGATGACAAAAGCAGTCCCTCAAATTATAGGCCCATCTCACTTCTTAGCTGTGTTGAGAAAGTGATGGAACGTGTAGTATATAAATATATCTACAATTATATTATTGAACATTCATTATTATATTCATATCAGTATGGATTTTTACCTGGACATTCTACCGTTTACCAGTTACTTGAAATTTACCATAATATTTGCAAAAATATCGATAATAGATTATCATCTATTATTGTATTTTGTGATATATCAAAGACATTTGATAGGGTTTGGCATAAAGCCTTATTAAAAAAAAACTGCAATCCTATGGTATCACTGGTGATCTTCTACTTTGGCTAGATGACTATGTTAGTGATAGAAAGCAAAAGGTAGTTTTTAATAATGAATGTTCAAACCCCAATACTGTCAAAGCTGGTGTTCCCCAGGGATCGGTACTTGGACCTCTTCTTTTTCTACTCTACATAAACGATATAACAGACAACTTGGGTAATCTAGCACGCTTATTTGCTGATGACACTTCACTATCTTACTTCGGTAGAAACTATGATATTATGAAATCTGATATTAATAATGATTTATCAAAATTAAACGAATGGGCAAAACTGTGGTTAGTAGATTTTAATCCTAAAAAGACTAAAGCCCTAGTTATCTCAACTAGTGCTGTACCACATTTAGACCTACGATTTAATGGGGAACCGGTCGAAATTGTAAAAACCCATAAACATTTGGGATTAACTTTTGCATCAGATGGAAATTGGACAAACCATATTGATAACATTGTAAATGCCGCTTTCAAACAGGTTAATGTTCTCAGAAAACTAAAATTTACTCTTTCCAAACAAACTCTATCAAATATATATCTTACCTTCATAAGGCCAACATTAGAATATGCTTGCGAGGTATGGGATGGGTGTTTTGAACGAGAAGTAGCAAAACTCGAAAAAGTGCAATTAGAATCAGCTAGAATAGTTACAGGACTACCAAAATTTGCAAGTAGAGACTCTCTTTACTATGAAACGGGATGAGAACCTTTGTCTTGTAGACGTAAATCTCGCAAACTGACAACATTTTACAAAATGCATAATAAAGTATGTCCTCAATACTTGTGTAATTGTCTACCTCCTACAGTATCTAGTATCAGTGATCATAATCTCCGAAACAATGAAAACTATACAACACCAAGAAGTAGACTCAGAATGTCTTTGACATCCTTTATACCATCTACTGTTTCATTATGGAACAATTTAGATCTAAATGTTAGAAATAGCCCAAATATATCATGTTTTAAATCTAGAATTAAAGAAAAAACTGTTAAATCTCCGGAGTATTATGGTGACGGGTCCAGAAAATTAAGCATACTCCATGTTAGACTACGACATCAATGTAGCTCATTGAATTCTGATTTATATCGCATAAACATTACAAATGACCCCAAATGTCAATGTGGTGCACCGTATGAAGATTCAATTCATTATCTAATGGAATGTCCATTATACCAAAACGAGAGATATTGTCTTTTTAGAAACTTAAGAGAAACCAACAAAAATATAGAAACATTACTCTTTGGAAACGATGAAATTAGTATAAACGAAAATTCTAATATCTTCAATAAAGTTCGAGCATATATTAGACAAACAAAAAGATTCTAATCAGTGGTCGGTCATCTGGTCTACATCAACATCAATTTATTTCCCATGTTTCACTATATTGTGTTAAATTTTATTTATATTTGTGTATGTGTTATTTTTGTTGACATTATTATATGTGTATTATTTGTAGGGAGAGGACAGTCCATAAGTTGTGATAACTTTTTGTCCAATCCCATTGCTGTTTTATTTGCAATAAAATAATATTAAACTATGCATGTAAAACACTGAGGCCCTTTATACTGTATACATGTAAAACACAGAGGCCCTTTATACTGTATGCATGTACAACACTCACGTCCTTTATACTGTATACATGTAAAACACTGAAGTCCTTTATACTGTATACATGTAAAACACTGAAGTCCTTTATACTGTATGCATGTAAAACACTGAGGCCCTTTATACTGTATGCATGTAAAACACAGAGGCCCTTTATGTTGTATGCATGTAAAACACAGAGGCCCTTTATACTGTATACATGTAAAACACAGAGGCCCTTTATGTTGTATGCATGTAAAACACAGAGGCCCTTTATACTGTATACATGTAAAACACAGAGGCCCTTTATACTGTATGCATGTAAAACACTGAGACCCTTTATACTGTATGCATGTAAAACACTGAGGCCCTTTATACTGTATACATGTAAAACACTGAAGCCCTTTATACTGTATACATGTAAAACACTGAGGCCCTTTATACTGTATACATGTAAAACACTGAGGCCCTTTATACTGTATGCATGTAAAACACAGAGGCCCTTTATACTGTATACATGTAAAACACTGAGGCCCTTTATACTGTATACATGTAAAACACTGAGGCCCTTTATACTGTATACATGTAAAACACTGAGTCCCTTTATACTGTATGCATGTAAAACACTGAGGCCCTTTATACTGTATGCATCTAAAACACTGAAGTCCTTTATACTGTATGCATGTAAAACACAGAGGCCCTTTATACTGTATGCATCTAAAACAATGAGGCCCTTTATACTGTATGCATGTAAAACACTGAGGCCCTTTATACTGTATACATGTAAAACACTGAGACCCTTTATACTGTATACATGTAAAACACCAAAGCCCTTTATACTGTATACATGTAAAACACAGAAGCCCTTTATACTGTATGCATGTAAAACACTGAGGCCCTTTATACTGTATACATGTAAAACACCAAAGTCCTTTATACTGTATACATGTAAAACACAGAAGCCCTTTATACTGTATGCATGTAAAACACTGAGGCCCTTTATACTGTATACATGTAAAACACGGAGGCCCTTTATACTGTATGCATGTAAAACACTGAGGCCCTTTATACTGTATACATGTAAAACACTGAGGCCCTTTATACTGTATACATGTAAAACACTGAGGCCCATTATACTGTATACATGTAAAACACTGAGGCCCTTTATACTGTATGCATGTAAAACACAGAAGTCCTTTATACTGTATGCATGTAAAATACTGAGGCCCATTATACTGTATGCATGTAAAAAACTGAAGTCCTTTATACTGTATACATGTAAAACACAGAGGCCCTTTATACTGTATACATGTAAAACACTGAGGCCCTTTATACTGTATGCATGTAAAACACTGAGGCCCTTTATACTGTATGCATGTAAAACACAGAGGCCCTTTATACTGTATACATGTAAAACACTGAGGCCCTTTATACTGTATACATGTAAAACACTGAGGCCCTTTATACTGTATACATGTAAAACACTGAGGCCCTTTATACTGTATACATGTAAAACACTGAGGCCCTTTATACTGTATACATGTATAACACTGAGGCCCTTTATACTGTATGCATGTAAAACACTGAGGCCCTTTATACTGTATGCATGTAAAACACAGAGGCCCTTTATACTGTATACATGTAAAACACTGAGGCCCTTTATACTGTATACATGTAAAACACTGAGGCCCTTTATACTGTATGCATGTAAAACACTGAGGCCCTTTATACTGTATACATGTAAAACACCAAAGCCCTTTATACTGTATGCATGTAAAGCACAGAAGCCCTTTATACTGTATGCATGTAAAACACCGAGGCCCTTTATACTGTATACATGTAAAACACCAAAGCCCTTTATACTGTATGCATGTAAAACACTGAAGTCCTTTATACTGTATACATGTAAAACACTGAGGCCCTTTATACTGTATACATGTAAAACACCGAAGTCCTTTATACTGTATGCATGTAAAACACTGAAGCCCTTTATACTGTATACATGTAAAACACTGAGGCCCTTTATACTGTATACATGTAAAACACTGAGGCCCTTTATACTGTATACATGTAAAACACCGAGGCCCTTTATGCTGTATACATGTAAAACACTGAGGCCCTTTATACTGTATACATGTAAAACACCGAAGTCCTTTATACTGTATGCATGTAAAACACTGAGGCCCTTTATACTGTATACATGTAAAACACTGAGGCCCTTTATACTGTATACATGTAAAACACAGAGGCCCTTTATACTGTATACATGTAAAACACTGAGGCCCTTTATACTGTATACATGTAAAACACCGAAGTCCTTTATACTGTATGCATGTAAAACACTGAGGCCCTTTATACTGTATACATGTAAAACACTGAGGCCCTTTATACTGTATACATGTAAAACACTGAGGCCCTTTATACTGTATACATGTAAAACACTGAGGCCCTTTATACTGTATACATGTAAAACACTGAGGCCCTTTATACTGTATACATGTAAAACACTGAGGCCCTTTATACTGTCTGCATGTAAAACACTGAGGCCCTTTATACTGTATGCATGTAAAACACAGAGGCCCTTTATACTGTATACATGTAAAACACTGAGGCCCTTTATACTGTATACATGTAAAACACTGAGGCCCTTTATACTGTATGCATGTAAAACACTGAGGCCCTTTATACTGTATACATGTAAAACACCGAAGCCCTTTATACTGTATGCATGTAAAGCACAGAAGCCCTTTATACTGTATGCATGTAAAACACTGAGGCCCTTTATACTGTATACATGTAAAACACCGAAGCCCTTTATACTGTATGCATGTAAAACACTGAAGTCCTTTATACTGTATACATGTAAAACACTGAGGCCCTTTATACTGTATACATGTAAAACACCGAAGTCCTTTATACTGTATGCATGTAAAACACTGAAGCCCTTTATACTGTATACATGTAAAACACTGAGGCCCTTTATACTGTATACATGTAAAACACTGAGGCCCTTTATACTGTATACATGTAAAACACCGAGGCCCTTTATGCTGTATACATGTAAAACACTGAGGCCCTTTATACTGTATACATGTAAAACACCGAAGTCCTTTATACTGTATGCATGTAAAACACTGAGGCCCTTTATACTGTATACATGTAAAACACTGAGGCCCTTTATACTGTATACATGTAAAACACAGAGGCCCTTTATACTGTATACATGTAAAACACTGAGGCCCTTTATACTGTATACATGTAAAACACCGAAGTCCTTTATACTGTATGCATGTAAAACACTGAGGCCCTTTATACTGTATACATGTAAAACACTGAGGCCCTTTATACTGTATACATGTAAAACACTGAGGCCCTTTATACTGTATACATGTAAAACACTGAGGCCCTTTATACTGTATACATGTAAAACACTGAGGCCCTTTATACTGTATACATGTAAAACACTGAGGCCCTTTATACTGTATACATGTAAAACACTGAGGCCCTTTATACTGTATGCATGTAAAACACAGAGGCCCTTTATACTGTATACATGTAAAACACTGAGGCCCTTTATACTGTATACATGTAAAACACTGAGGCCCTTTATACTGTATGCATGTAAAACACTGAGGCCCTTTATACTGTATACATGTAAAACACCGAAGCCCTTTATACTGTATGCATGTAAAGCACAGAAGCCCTTTATACTGTATGCATGTAAAACACCGAGGCCCTTTATACTGTATACATGTAAAACACCGAAGCCCTTTATACTGTATGCATGTAAAACACTGAAGTCCTTTATACTGTATACATGTAAAACACTGAGGCCCTTTATACTGTATACATGTAAAACACCGAAGTCCTTTATACTGTATGCATGTAAAACACTGAAGCCCTTTATACTGTATACATGTAAAACACTGAGGCCCTTTATACTGTATACATGTAAAACACAGAGGCCCTTTATGCTGTATACATGTAAAACACTGAGGCCCTTTATACTGTATACATGTAAAACACTGAAGTCCTTTATACTGTATGCATGTAAAACACTGAGGCCCTTTATACTGTATACATGTAAAACACTGAGGCCCTTTATACTGTATACATGTAAAACACTGAGGCCCTTTATGCTGTATACATGTAAAACACTGAGGCCCTTTATACTGTATACATGTAAAACACCGAAGTCCTTTATACTGTATGCATGTAAAACACTGAGGCCCTTTATACTGTATACATGTAAAACACCGAAGTCCTTTATACTGTATGCATGTAAAACACTGAGGCCCTTTATACTGTATACATGTAAAACACTGAGGCCCTTTATACTGTATACATGTAAAACACAGAGGCCCTTTATACTGTATACATGTAAAACACTGAGGCCCTTTATACTGTATACATGTAAAACACCGAAGTCCTTTATACTGTATGCATGTAAAACACTGAGGCCCTTTATACTGTATACATGTAAAACACTGAGGCCCTTTATACTGTATACATGTAAAACACTGAGGCCCTTTATACTGTATACATGTAAAACACTGAGACCCTTTATACTGTATACATGTAAAACACCAAAGCCCTTTATACTGTATACATGTAAAACACAGAAGCCCTTTATACTGTATGCATGTAAAACACTGAGGCCCTTTATACTGTATACATGTAAAACACCAAAGTCCTTTATACTGTATACATGTAAAACACAGAAGCCCTTTATACTGTATGCATGTAAAACACTGAGGCCCTTTATACTGTATACATGTAAAACACGGAGGCCCTTTATACTGTATGCATGTAAAACACTGAGGCCCTTTATACTGTATACATGTAAAACACTGAGGCCCTTTATACTGTATACATGTAAAACACTGAGGCCCATTATACTGTATACATGTAAAACACTGAGGCCCTTTATACTGTATGCATGTAAAACACAGAAGTCCTTTATACTGTATGCATGTAAAATACTGAGGCCCATTATACTGTATGCATGTAAAAAACTGAAGTCCTTTATACTGTATACATGTAAAACACAGAGGCCCTTTATACTGTATACATGTAAAACACTGAGGCCCTTTATACTGTATGCATGTAAAACACTGAGGCCCTTTATACTGTATGCATGTAAAACACAGAGGCCCTTTATACTGTATACATGTAAAACACTGAGGCCCTTTATACTGTATACATGTAAAACACTGAGGCCCTTTATACTGTATACATGTAAAACACTGAGGCCCTTTATACTGTATACATGTAAAACACTGAGGCCCTTTATACTGTATACATGTATAACACTGAGGCCCTTTATACTGTATGCATGTAAAACACTGAGGCCCTTTATACTGTATGCATGTAAAACACAGAGGCCCTTTATACTGTATACATGTAAAACACTGAGGCCCTTTATACTGTATACATGTAAAACACTGAGGCCCTTTATACTGTATGCATGTAAAACACTGAGGCCCTTTATACTGTATACATGTAAAACACCAAAGCCCTTTATACTGTATGCATGTAAAGCACAGAAGCCCTTTATACTGTATGCATGTAAAACACCGAGGCCCTTTATACTGTATACATGTAAAACACCAAAGCCCTTTATACTGTATGCATGTAAAACACTGAAGTCCTTTATACTGTATACATGTAAAACACTGAGGCCCTTTATACTGTATACATGTAAAACACCGAAGTCCTTTATACTGTATGCATGTAAAACACTGAAGCCCTTTATACTGTATACATGTAAAACACTGAGGCCCTTTATACTGTATACATGTAAAACACTGAGGCCCTTTATACTGTATACATGTAAAACACCGAGGCCCTTTATGCTGTATACATGTAAAACACTGAGGCCCTTTATACTGTATACATGTAAAACACCGAAGTCCTTTATACTGTATGCATGTAAAACACTGAGGCCCTTTATACTGTATACATGTAAAACACTGAGGCCCTTTATACTGTATACATGTAAAACACAGAGGCCCTTTATACTGTATACATGTAAAACACTGAGGCCCTTTATACTGTATACATGTAAAACACCGAAGTCCTTTATACTGTATGCATGTAAAACACTGAGGCCCTTTATACTGTATACATTTAAAACACTGAGGCCCTTTATACTGTATACATGTAAAACACTGAGGCCCTTTATACTGTATACATGTAAAACACTGAGGCCCTTTATACTGTATACATGTAAAACACTGAGGCCCTTTATACTGTATACATGTAAAACACTGAGGCCCTTTATACTGTCTGCATGTAAAACACTGAGGCCCTTTATACTGTATGCATGTAAAACACAGAGGCCCTTTATACTGTATACATGTAAAACACTGAGGCCCTTTATACTGTATACATGTAAAACACTGAGGCCCTTTATACTGTATGCATGTAAAACACTGAGGCCCTTTATACTGTATACATGTAAAACACCGAAGCCCTTTATACTGTATGCATGTAAAGCACAGAAGCCCTTTATACTGTATGCATGTAAAACACTGAGGCCCTTTATACTGTATACATGTAAAACACCGAAGCCCTTTATACTGTATGCATGTAAAACACTGAAGTCCTTTATACTGTATACATGTAAAACACTGAGGCCCTTTATACTGTATACATGTAAAACACCGAAGTCCTTTATACTGTATGCATGTAAAACACTGAAGCCCTTTATACTGTATACATGTAAAACACTGAGGCCCTTTATACTGTATACATGTAAAACACTGAGGCCCTTTATACTGTATACATGTAAAACACCGAGGCCCTTTATGCTGTATACATGTAAAACACTGAGGCCCTTTATACTGTATACATGTAAAACACCAAAGTCCTTTATACTGTATGCATGTAAAACACTGAGGCCCTTTATACTGTATACATGTAAAACACTGAGGCCCTTTATACTGTATACATGTAAAACACAGAGGCCCTTTATACTGTATACATGTAAAACACTGAGGCCCTTTATACTGTATACATGTAAAACACCGAAGTCCTTTATACTGTATGCATGTAAAACACTGAGGCCCTTTATACTGTATACATGTAAAACACTGAGGCCCTTTATACTGTATACATGTAAAACACTGAGGCCCTTTATACTGTATACATGTAAAACACTGAGGCCCTTTATACTGTATACATGTAAAACACTGAGGCCCTTTATACTGTATACATGTAAAACACTGAGGCCCTTTATACTGTATACATGTAAAACACTGAGGCCCTTTATACTGTATGCATGTAAAACACAGAGGCCCTTTATACTGTATACATGTAAAACACTGAGGCCCTTTATACTGTATACATGTAAAACACTGAGGCCCTTTATACTGTATGCATGTAAAACACTGAGGCCCTTTATACTGTATACATGTAAAACACCGAAGCCCTTTATACTGTATGCATGTAAAGCACAGAAGCCCTTTATACTGTATGCATGTAAAACACCGAGGCCCTTTATACTGTATACATGTAAAACACCGAAGCCCTTTATACTGTATGCATGTAAAACACTGAAGTCCTTTATACTGTATACATGTAAAACACTGAGGCCCTTTATACTGTATACATGTAAAACACCGAAGTCCTTTATACTGTATGCATGTAAAACACTGAAGCCCTTTATACTGTATACATGTAAAACACTGAGGCCCTTTATACTGTATACATGTAAAACACAGAGGCCCTTTATGCTGTATACATGTAAAACACTGAGGCCCTTTATACTGTATACATGTAAAACACTGAAGTCCTTTATACTGTATGCATGTAAAACACTGAGGCCCTTTATACTGTATACATGTAAAACACTGAGGCCCTTTATACTGTATACATGTAAAACACTGAGGCCCTTTATGCTGTATACATGTAAAACACTGAGGCCCTTTATACTGTATACATGTAAAACACCGAAGTCCTTTATACTGTATGCATGTAAAACACTGAGGCCCTTTATACTGTATACATGTAAAACACCGAAGTCCTTTATACTGTATGCATGTAAAACACTGAGGCCCTTTATACTGTATACATGTAAAACACTGAGGCCCTTTATACTGTATACATGTAAAACACAGAGGCCCTTTATACTGTATACATGTAAAACACTGAGGCCCTTTATACTGTATACATGTAAAACACCGAAGTCCTTTATACTGTATGCATGTAAAACACTGAGGCCCTTTATACTGTATACATGTAAAACACTGAGGCCCTTTATACTGTATACATGTAAAACACTGAGGCCCTTTATACTGTATACATGTAAAACACTGAGGCCCTTTATACTGTATACATGTAAAACACTGAGGCCCTTTATACTGTATACATGTAAAACACTGAGGCCCTTTATACTGTATGCATGTAAAACACAGAGGCCCTTTATACTGTATACATGTAAAACACTGAGGCCCTTTATACTGTATACATGTAAAACACTGAGGCCCTTTATACTGTATGCATGTAAAACACTGAGGCCCTTTATACTGTATACATGTAAAACACCGAAGCCCTTTATACTGTATGCATGTAAAGCACAGAAGCCCTTTATACTGTATGCATGTAAAACACCGAGGCCCTTTATACTGTATACATGTAAAACACCAAAGCCCTTTATACTGTATGCATGTAAAACACTGAAGTCCTTTATACTGTATACATGTAAAACACTGAGGCCCTTTATACTGTATACATGTAAAACACCGAAGTCCTTTATACTGTATGCATGTAAAACACTGAAGCCCTTTATACTGTATACATGTAAAACACTGAGGCCCTTTATACTGTATACATGTAAAACACTGAGGCCCTTTATACTGTATACATGTAAAACACCGAGGCCCTTTATGCTGTATACATGTAAAACACTGAGGCCCTTTATACTGTATACATGTAAAACACCGAAGTCCTTTATACTGTATGCATGTAAAACACTGAGGCCCTTTATACTGTATACATGTAAAACACTGAGGCCCTTTATACTGTATACATGTAAAACACAGAGGCCCTTTATACTGTATACATGTAAAACACTGAGGCCCTTTATACTGTATACATGTAAAACACCGAAGTCCTTTATACTGTATGCATGTAAAACACTGAGGCCCTTTATACTGTATACATGTAAAACACTGAGGCCCTTTATACTGTATACATGTAAAACACTGAGGCCCTTTATACTGTATACATGTAAAACACTGAGGCCCTTTATACTGTATACATGTAAAACACTGAGGCCCTTTATACTGTATACATGTAAAACACAGAGGCCCTTTATACTGTATGCATGTAAAACACTGAGGCCCTTTATACTGTATGCATGTAAAACACAGAGGCCCTTTATACTGTATACATGTAAAACACTGAGGCCCTTTATACTGTATACATGTAAAACACTGAGGCCCTTTATACTGTATGCATGTAAAACACTGAGGCCCTTTATACTGTATACATGTAAAACACCGAAGCCCTTTATACTGTATGCATGTAAAGCACAGAAGCCCTTTATACTGTATGCATGTAAAACACCGAGGCCCTTTATACTGTATACATGTAAAACACCGAAGCCCTTTATACTGTATGCATGTAAAACACTGAAGTCCTTTATACTGTATACATGTAAAACACTGAGGCCCTTTATACTGTATACATGTAAAACACCGAAGTCCTTTATACTGTATGCATGTAAAACACTGAAGCCCTTTATACTGTATACATGTAAAACACTGAGGCCCTTTATACTGTATACATGTAAAACACAGAGGCCCTTTATGCTGTATACATGTAAAACACTGAGGCCCTTTATACTGTATACATGTAAAACACTGAAGTCCTTTATACTGTATGCATGTAAAACACTGAGGCCCTTTATACTGTATACATGTAAAACACTGAGGCCCTTTATACTGTATACATGTAAAACACTGAGGCCCTTTATGCTGTATACATGTAAAACACTGAGGCCCTTTATACTGTATACATGTAAAACACCGAAGTCCTTTATACTGTATGCATGTAAAACACTGAGGCCCTTTATACTGTATGCATGTAAAACACTGAGGCCCTTTATACTGTATACATGTAAAACACAGAGGCCCTTTATACTGTATACATGTAAAACACTGAGGCCCTTTATACTGTATACATGTAAACACCGAAGTCCTTTATTCTGTATGCATGTAAAACACCGAAGCCCTTTATACTGTATACAAGTAAAGCATCTATATATTATATTTGGTATATGACCTTAATTCTAAGAAAGCTTAAAAGAAAACAACAGCGACCTTTGTAAATCTATAAAAGACTTACAGGAAAGTAAAGATGAAAAGAATAGAGAAAATGAAGAACTTCGGGTAAGTTTATAAAACACAATCTAGTGGCATAGTCCAAGGAATGATAATGGAAAATAAAGTCATTGTTTAGATAAAATAAAAAAAAAGTCACACAAAAAGATCAGAACACAAGGGGAAAAATCGAAAATGCACTACTTTTTAAGTATATGTATAAAGGAAGACCAGTGAAAAAATCAACAAAGATTGAATTTTTATGTTGGAAAGAAATCTATATGAAATATTTGTTATTATTATATGACTAAATATTGGCTAAAAGCATAAGATTTTTTCTTGATAGAACTTTATGAATACTGTCTAAGCCTTCAATTTCCACAAATATTTAGATCATTCCAGAGAAGCCTTTGGAACGTTATATTAACCTCGCGTGACTCTAGAATTGAACATAGGGGTTTTACGGTTTTCTGTCTAAATCTTGTTACCATTAAAATACACATGTAGTGTTTAATACCAATTTATAAAACATGACCCAGAGGATATTGATAACAGTTTCATATAATAAAACAATTACTGACTTTCATTTTGATTAATATAATGCCATATCGTTCCTTACGGCCTCGGTAAATATAATATATCTCGGAACGATAGATTCTTAACAAAAGTCAATATTTGTATACTATATTTAGAAGATATTACAGTACTAGTATTTTTATTTATACTACTTTCCAGAACAAACTGAAAGTAATAGAAGCTATAACAGAGGAATCGTCACAGCTACGTAACATGAAACATTGTCTAGAATATGAGATGCAGAGTAAAGATCAAACGTAAGTCTTATTCTAAGGTTTTAAAGCAGAGTAAAGATCAAACGTAAGTCTTATTCTAAGGTTTTAAAGCAGAGTAAAGATCAAACGTAAGTCTTATTCTAAGGTTTTAAAGCAGAGTAAAGATCAAACGTAAGTCTTATTCTAAGGTTTTAAAGCAGAGTAAAGATCAAACGTAAGTCTTATTCTAAGGTTTTAAAGCAGAGTAAAGATCAAACGTAAGTCTTATTCTAAGGTATTAAAGCAGAGTAAAGATCAAACGTAAGTCTTATTCTAAGGTTTTAAAGTAGAGTAAAGATCAAACGTAAGTCTTATTCTAAGGTTTTAAAGCAGAATAAAGATCAAACGTAAGTCTTATTCTAAGGTTTTAAAGCAGAGTAAAGATCAAATGTAAGTCTTATTCTAAGGTTTTAAAGCAGAGTAAAGATCAAATGTAAGTCTTATTCTAAGGTTTTAAAGCAGAGTAAAGATCAAACGTAAGTCTTATTCTAAGGTTTTAAAGTAGAGTAAAGATCAAATGTAAGTCTTATTCTAAAGTTTTAAAGTAGAGTAAAGATCAAATGTAAGTCTTATTCTAAGGTTTTAAAGCAGAGTAAAGATCAAATGTAAGTCTTATTCTAAGGTTTTAAAGCAGAGTAAAGATCAAATGTAAGTCTTATTCTAAGGTTTTAAAGCAGAGTAAAGATCAAATGTAAGTCTTATTCTAAGGTTTTAAAGCAGAGTAAAGATCAAACGTAAGTCTTATTCTAAGGTTTTAAAGCAGAGTTAAGATCAAATCTAAGTCTTATTCTAAGGTTTTAAAGCAGAGTAAAGATCAAATGTAAGTCTTATTCTAAGGTTTTAAAGCAGAGTAAAGATCAAATGTAAGTCTTATTCTAAGGTTTTAAAGCAGAGTAAAGATCAAACGTAAGTCTTATTCTAAGGTTTTAAAGTAGAGTAAAGATCAAATGTAAGTCTTATTCTAAGGTTTTAAAGCAGAGTAAAGATCAAACGTAAGTCTTATTCTAAGGTTTTAAAGTAGAGTAAAGATCAAATGTAAGTCTTATTCTAAGGTTTTAAAGCAGAGTAAAGATCAAATGTAAGTCTTATTCTAAGGTTTTAAAGCAGAGTAAAGATCAAATGTAAGTCTTATTCTAAGGTTTTAAAGCAGAGTAAAGATCAAACGTAAGTCTTATTCTAAGGTTTTAAATTAGAGTAAAGATCAAATGTAAGTCTTATTCTAAGGTTTTAAAGCAGAGTAAAGATCAAATGTAAGTCTTATTGTAAGGTTTTAAAGCAGAGTAAAGATCAAATGTAAGTCTTATTCTAAGGTTTTAAAGCAGAGTAAAGATCAAACGTAAGTCTTATTCTAATGTTGTAAAGCAGAGTAAAGATCAAACGTAAGTCTTATTCTAAGGTTTTAAAGTAGAGTAAAGATCAAACGTAAGTCTTATTCTAAGGTTTTAAAGCAGAGTAAAGATCAAACGTAAGTCTTATTCTAAGGTTTTAAAGTAGAGTAAAGATCAAACGTAAGTCTTATTCTAAGGTTTTAAAGCAGAGTAAAGATCAAACGTAAGTCTTATTTTAAGGTTTTAAAGTAGAGTAAAGATCAAATGTAAGTCTTATTCTAAGGTTTTAAAGTAGAGTAAAGATCAAATGTAAGTCTTATTCTAAGGTTTTAAAGCAGAGTAAAGATCAAATGTAAGTCTTATTCTAAGGTTTTAAAGCAGAGTAAAGATCAAATGTAAGTCTTATTCTAATGTTTTAAAGTAGAGTAAAGATCAAATGTAAGTCTTATTCTAAGGTTTTAAAGTAGAGTAAAGATCAAACATAAGTCTTATTCTAAGGTTTTAAAGTAGAGTAAAGATCAAACGTAAGTCTTATTCTAAGGTTTTAAAGCAGAGTAAAGATCAAATGTAAGTCTTATTCTAAGGTTTTAAAGCAGAGTAAAGATCAAACTTAAGTCTTATTCTAACTTCTAAGGTTTTAAAGTAGAGTAAAGATCAAATGTAAGTCTTATTCTAAGGTATTAAAGCAGAGTAAAGATCAACGTAAGTCTTATTCTAAGGTTTTAAAGCAGAGTAAAGATCAAATATAAGTCTTATTCTAAGGTTTTAAAGCAGAGTAAAGATCAAATGTAAGTCTTATTCTAAGGTTTTAAAGCAGAGTAAAGATCAAATGTAAGTCTTATTCTAAGGTTTAAAAGCAGAGTAAAGATCAAACGTAAGTCTTATTCTAAGGTTTTAAAGCAGAGTAAAGATCAAACGTAAGTCTTATTCTAAGGTTTTAAAGCAGAGTAAAGATCAAACGTAAGTCTTATTCTAAGGTTTTAAAGCAGAGTAAAGATCAAATGTAAGTCTGATTCTAAGGTTTTAAAGCAGAGTAAAGATCAAATGTAAGTCTTATTCTAAGGTTTTAAAGCAGAGTAAAGATCAAATGTAAGTCTTATTCTAAGGTTTTAAAGCAGAGTAAAGATCAAATGTAAGTCTTATTCTAAGGTTTTAAAGTAGAGTAAAGATCAAATGTAAGTCTTATTCTAAGGTTTTAAAGCAGAGTAAAGATCAAACGTAAGTCTTAATCTAAGGTTTTAAAGCAGAGTAAAGATCAAACGTAAGTCTTATTTTAAGGTTTTAAAGTAGAGTAAAGATCAAACGTAAGTCTTATTCTAAGGTTTTAAAGCAGAGTAAAGATCAAACGTAAGTCTTATTCTAAGGTTTTAAAGCAGAGTAAAGATCAAATGTAAGTCTTATTCTAAGGTTTTAAAGCAGAGTAAAGATCAAATGTAAGTCTTATTCTAAGGTTTTAAAGTAGAGTAAAGATCAAATGTAAGTCTTATTCTAAGGTTTTAAAGTAGAGTAAAGATCAAATGTAAGTCTTATTCTAAGGTTTTAAAGCAGAGTAAAGATCAAATGTAAGTCTTATTCTAAGGTTTTAAAGCAGAGTAAAGATCAAATGTAAGTCTTATTCTAAGGTTTTAAAGCAGAGTAAAGATCAAATGTAAGTCTTATTCTAAGGTTTTAAAGCAGAGTAAAGATCAAATGTAAGTCTTATTCTAAGGTTTTAAAGCAGAGTAAAGATCAAATGTAAGTCTTATTCTAAGGTTTTAAAGTAGAGTAAAGATCAAACGTAAGTCTTATTTTAAGGTTTTAAAGTAGAGTAAAGATCAAACGTAAGTCTTATTCTAAGGTTTTAAAGCAGAGTAAAGATCAAACGTAAGTCTTATTCTAAGGTTTTAAAGCAGAGTAAAGATCAAATGTAAGTCTTATTCTAAGGTTTTAAAGCAGAGTAAAGATCAAATGTAAGTCTTATTCTAAGGTTTTAAAGTAGAGTAAAGATCAAATGTAAGTCTTATTCTAAGGTTTTAAAGTAGAGTAAAGATCAAATGTAAGTCTTATTCTAAGGTTTTAAAGCAGAGTAAAGATCAAATGTAAGTCTTATTCTAAGGTTTTAAAGCAGAGTAAAGATCAAATGTAAGTCTTATTCTAAGGTTTTAAAGCAGAGTAAAGATCAAATGTAAGTCTTATTCTAAGGTTTTAAAGCAGAGTAAAGATCAAATGTAAGTCTTATTCTAAGGTTTTAAAGCAGAGTAAAGATCAAATGTAAGTCTTATTCTAAGGTTTTAAAGTAGAGTAAAGATCAAACGTAAGTCTTATTCTAAGGTTTTAAAGTAGATTAAAGATCAAATGTAAGTCTTATTCTAAGGTTTTAAAGTAGAGTAAAGATCAAACGTAAGTCTTATTCTAAGGTTTTAAAGCAGAGTAAAGATCAAACGTAAGTCTTATTCTAAGGTTTTAAAGCAGAGTAAAGATCAAACGTAAGTCTTATTCTAAGGTTTTATAGCAGAGTAAAGATCAAATGTAAGTCTTATTCTAATGTTTTAAAGTAGAGTAAAGATCAAACGTAAGTCTTATTCTAAGGTTTTAAAGCAGAGTAAAGATCAAACGTAAGTCTTATTCTAAGGTTTTAAAGCAGAGTAAAGATCAAACGTAAGTCTTATTCTAAGGTTTTAAAGCAGAGTAAAGATCAAACGTAAGTCTTATTCTAAGGTTTTAAAGTAGAGTAAAAATCAAATGTAAGTCTTATTCTAAGGTTTTAAAGCAGAGTAAAGATCAACGTAAGTCTTATTCTAAGGTTTTAAAGCAGAGTAAAGATCAAACGTAAGTCTTATTCTAAGGTTTTAAAGCAGAGTAAAGATAAAACGTAAGTCTTATTGTAAGGTTTTAAAGCAGAGTAAAGATCAAACGTAAGTCTTATTCTAAGGTTTTAAAGCAGAGTAAAGATCAAATGTAAGTCTTATTCTAAGGTTTTAAAGCAGAGTAAAGATCAAATGTAAGTCTTATTCTAAGGTTTTAAAGTAGAGTAAAGATCAAATGTAAGTCTTATTCTAAGGTTTTAAAGTAGAGTAAAGATCAAATGTAAGTCTTATTCTAAGGTTTTAAAGCAGAGTAAAGATCAAATGTAAGTCTTATTCTAAGGTTTTAAAGCAGAGTAAAGATCAAATGTAAGTCTTATTCTAAGGTTTTAAAGCAGAGTAAAGATCAAATGTAAGTCTTATTCTAAGGTTTTAAAGCAGAGTAAAGATCAAATGTAAGTCTTATTCTAAGGTTTTAAAGTAGAGTAAAGATCAAACGTAAGTCTTATTCTAAGGTTTTAAAGTAGATTAAAGATCAAATGTAAGTCTTATTCTAAGGTTTTAAAGTAGAGTAAAGATCAAACGTAAGTCTTATTCTAAGGTTTTAAAGCAGAGTAAAGATCAAACGTAAGTCTTATTCTAAGGTTTTAAAGCAGAGTAAAGATCAAACGTAAGTCTTATTCTAAGGTTTTATAGCAGAGTAAAGATCAAATGTAAGTCTTATTCTAATGTTTTAAAGTAGAGTAAAGATCAAACGTAAGTCTTATTCTAAGGTTTTAAAGTAGAGTAAAGATCAAACGTAAGTCTTATTCTAAGGTTTTAAAGCAGAGTAAAGATCAAACGTAAGTCTTATTCTAAGGTTTTAAAGCAGAGTAAAGATCAAACGTAAGTCTTATTCTAAGGTTTTAAAGTAGAGTAAAAATCAAATGTAAGTCTTATTCTAAGGTTTTAAAGCAGAGTAAAGATCAACGTAAGTCTTATTCTAAGGTTTTAAAGCAGAGTAAAGATCAAACGTAAGTCTTATTCTAAGGTTTTAAAGCAGAGTAAAGATAAAACGTAAGTCTTATTGTAAGGTTTTAAAGCAGAGTAAAGATCAAACGTAAGTCTTATTCTAAGGTTTTAAAGCAGAGTAAAGATCAAATGTAAGTCTTATTCTAAGGTTTTAAAGCAGAGTAAAGATCAAATGTAAGTCTTATTCTAAGGTTTTAAAGCAGAGTAAAGATCAAATGTAAGTCTTATTCTAAGGTTTTAAAGCAGAGTAAAGATCAAATGTAAGTCTTATTCTAAGGTTTTAAAGCAGAGTAAAGATCAAATGTAAGTCTTATTCTAAGGTTTTAAAGCAGAGTAAAGATCAAATGTAAGTCTTATTCTAAGGTTTTAAAGCAGAGTAAAGATCAAATGTAAGTCTTATTCTAAGGTTTTAAAGCAGAGTAAAGATCAAATGTAAGTCTTATTCTAAGGTTTTAAAGCAGAGTAAAGATCAAATGTAAGTCTTATTCTAAGGTTTTAAAGTAGAGTAAAGATCAAACGTAAGTCTTATTTTAAGGTTTTAAAGTAGAGTAAAGATCAAACGTAAGTCTTATTCTAAGGTTTTAAAGCAGAGTAAAGATCAAACGTAAGTCTTATTCTAAGGTTTTAAAGCAGAGTAAAGATCAAATGTAAGTCTTATTCTAAGGTTTTAAAGCAGAGTAAAGATCAAATGTAAGTCTTATTCTAAGGTTTTAAAGTAGAGTAAAGATCAAATGTAAGTCTTATTCTAAGGTTTTAAAGTAGAGTAAAGATCAAATGTAAGTCTTATTCTAAGGTTTTAAAGCAGAGTAAAGATCAAATGTAAGTCTTATTCTAAGGTTTTAAAGCAGAGTAAAGATCAAATGTAAGTCTTATTCTAAGGTTTTAAAGCAGAGTAAAGATCAAATGTAAGTCTTATTCTAAGGTTTTAAAGCAGAGTAAAGATCAAATGTAAGTCTTATTCTAAGGTTTTAAAGCAGAGTAAAGATCAAATGTAAGTCTTATTCTAAGGTTTTAAAGTAGAGTAAAGATCAAACGTAAGTCTTATTCTAAGGTTTTAAAGTAGATTAAAGATCAAATGTAAGTCTTATTCTAAGGTTTTAAAGTAGAGTAAAGATCAAACGTAAGTCTTATTCTAAGGTTTTAAAGCAGAGTAAAGATCAAACGTAAGTCTTATTCTAAGGTTTTAAAGCAGAGTAAAGATCAAACGTAAGTCTTATTCTAAGGTTTTATAGCAGAGTAAAGATCAAATGTAAGTCTTATTCTAATGTTTTAAAGTAGAGTAAAGATCAAACGTAAGTCTTATTCTAAGGTTTTAAAGCAGAGTAAAGATCAAACGTAAGTCTTATTCTAAGGTTTTAAAGCAGAGTAAAGATCAAACGTAAGTCTTATTCTAAGGTTTTAAAGCAGAGTAAAGATCAAACGTAAGTCTTATTCTAAGGTTTTAAAGTAGAGTAAAAATCAAATGTAAGTCTTATTCTAAGGTTTTAAAGCAGAGTAAAGATCAACGTAAGTCTTATTCTAAGGTTTTAAAGCAGAGTAAAGATCAAACGTAAGTCTTATTCTAAGGTTTTAAAGCAGAGTAAAGATAAAACGTAAGTCTTATTGTAAGGTTTTAAAGCAGAGTAAAGATCAAACGTAAGTCTTATTCTAAGGTTTTAAAGCAGAGTAAAGATCAAATGTAAGTCTTATTCTAAGGTTTTAAAGCAGAGTAAAGATCAAATGTAAGTCTTATTCTAAGGTTTTAAAGTAGAGTAAAGATCAAATGTAAGTCTTATTCTAAGGTTTTAAAGTAGAGTAAAGATCAAATGTAAGTCTTATTCTAAGGTTTTAAAGCAGAGTAAAGATCAAATGTAAGTCTTATTCTAAGGTTTTAAAGCAGAGTAAAGATCAAATGTAAGTCTTATTCTAAGGTTTTAAAGCAGAGTAAAGATCAAATGTAAGTCTTATTCTAAGGTTTTAAAGCAGAGTAAAGATCAAATGTAAGTCTTATTCTAAGGTTTTAAAGTAGAGTAAAGATCAAACGTAAGTCTTATTCTAAGGTTTTAAAGTAGATTAAAGATCAAATGTAAGTCTTATTCTAAGGTTTTAAAGTAGAGTAAAGATCAAACGTAAGTCTTATTCTAAGGTTTTAAAGCAGAGTAAAGATCAAACGTAAGTCTTATTCTAAGGTTTTAAAGCAGAGTAAAGATCAAACGTAAGTCTTATTCTAAGGTTTTATAGCAGAGTAAAGATCAAATGTAAGTCTTATTCTAATGTTTTAAAGTAGAGTAAAGATCAAACGTAAGTCTTATTCTAAGGTTTTAAAGTAGAGTAAAGATCAAACGTAAGTCTTATTCTAAGGTTTTAAAGCAGAGTAAAGATCAAACGTAAGTCTTATTCTAAGGTTTTAAAGCAGAGTAAAGATCAAACGTAAGTCTTATTCTAAGGTTTTAAAGTAGAGTAAAAATCAAATGTAAGTCTTATTCTAAGGTTTTAAAGCAGAGTAAAGATCAACGTAAGTCTTATTCTAAGGTTTTAAAGCAGAGTAAAGATCAAACGTAAGTCTTATTCTAAGGTTTTAAAGCAGAGTAAAGATAAAACGTAAGTCTTATTGTAAGGTTTTAAAGCAGAGTAAAGATCAAACGTAAGTCTTATTCTAAGGTTTTAAAGCAGAGTAAAGATCAAATGTAAGTCTTATTCTAAGGTTTTAAAGCAGAGTAAAGATCAAACGTAAGTCTTATTCTAAGGTTTTAAAGCAGAGTAAAGATCAAACGTAAGTCTTATTCTAAGGTTTTAAAGCAGAGTAAAGATCAAATGTAAGTCTTATTCTAAGGTTTTAAAGCAGAGTAAAGATCAAATGTAAGTCTTATTCTAAGGTTTTAAAGTAGAGTAAAGATCAAATGTAAGTCTTATTCTAAGGTTTTAAAGCAGAGTAAAGATCAAATGTAAGTCTTATTCTAAGGTTTTAAAGCAGAGTAAAGATCAAATGTAAGTCTTATTCTAAGGTTTTAAAGCAGAGTAAAGATCAAATGTAAGTCTTATTCTAAGGTTTTAAAGCAGAGTAAAGGTCAAATGTAAGTCTTATTCTAAGGTTTTAAAGCAGAGTAAAGATCAAATGTAAGTCTTATTCTAAGGTTTTAAAGCAGAGTAAAGATCAAACGTAAGTCTTATTCTAAGGTTTTAAAGCAGAGTAAAGATCAAACGTAAGTCTTATTCTAAGGTTTTAAAGTAGAGTAAAGATCAAATGTAAGTCTTATTCTAAGGTTTTAAAGCAGAGTAAAGATCAATGTAAGTCTTATTCTAAGGTTTTAAAGTAGAGTAAAGATCAAACGTAAGTCTTATTCTAAGGTTTTAAAGTAGAGTAAAGATCAAATGTGAGTCTTATTCTAAGGTTTTAAAGCAGAGTAAAGATCAAATGTAAGTCTTATTCTAAGGTTTTAAAGTAGAGTAAAGATCAAATGTAAGTCTTATTCTAAGGTTTTAAAGTAGAATAAAGATCAAACGTAAGTCTTATTCTAAGGTTTTAAAGCAGAGTAAAGATCAAACGTAAGTCTTATTCTAAGGTTTTAAAGCAGAGTAAAGATCAAACGTAAGTCTTATTCTAAGGTTTTAAAGCAGAGTAAAGATCAAACGTAAGTCTTATTCTAAGGTTTTAAAGCAGAGAAAAGATCAAATGTAAGTCTTATTCTAAGGTTTTAAAGCAGAGTAAAGATCAAATGTAAGTCTTATTCTAAGGTTTTAAAGCAGAGTAAATATCAAACGTAAGTCTTATTCTAAGGTTTTAAAGTAGAGTAAAGATCAAATGTAAGTCTTATTCTAAGGTTTTAAAGCAGAGTAAAGATCAATGTAAGTCTTATTCTAAGGTTTTAAAGTAGAGTAAAGATCAAACGTAAGTCTTATTCTAAGGTTTTAAAGTAAAGTAAAGATCAAATGTGAGTCTTATTCTAAGGTTTTAAAGCAGAGTAAAGATCAAATCTAAGTCTTATTCTAAGGTTTTAAAGCAGAGTAAAGATCAAATGTAAGTCTTATTCTAAGGTTTTAAAGCAGAGTAAAGATCAAATGTAAGTCTTATTCTAAGGTTTTAAAGCAGAGTAAAGATCAAATGTAAGTCTTATTCTAAGGTTTTAAAGCAGAGTAAAGATCAAACGTAAGTCTTATTCTAAGGTTTTAAAGCAGAGTAAAGATCAAATCTAAGTCTTATTCTAAGGTTTTAAAGCAGAGTAAAGATCAAATGTAAGTCTTATTCTAAGGTTTTAAAGCAGAGTAAAGATCAAATGTAAGTCTTATTCTAAGGTTTTAAAGCAGAGTAAAGATCAAACGTAAGTCTTATTCTAAGGTTTTAAAGTAGAGTAAAGATCAAATGTAAGTCTTATTCTAAGGTTTTAAAGCAGAGTAAAGATCAAACGTAAGTCTTATTCTAAGGTTTTAAAGTAGAGTAAAGATCAAATGTAAGTCTTATTCTAAGGTTTTAAAGCAGAGTAAAGATCAAATGTAAGTCTTATTCTAAGGTTTTAAAGCAGAGTAAAGATCAAACGTAAGTCTTATTCTAAGGTTTTAAATTAGAGTAAAGATCAAATGTAAGTCTTATTCTAAGGTTTTAAAGCAGAGTAAAGATCAAATGTAAGTCTTATTGTAAGGTTTTAAAGCAGAGTAAAGATCAAATGTAAGTCTTATTCTAAGGTTTTAAAGCAGAGTAAAGATCAAACGTAAGTCTTATTCTAATGTTGTACAGCAGAGTAAAGATCAAACGTAAGTCTTATTCTAAGGTTTTAAAGTAGAGTAAAGATCAAAGGTAAGTCTTATTCTAAGGTTTTAAAGCAGAGTAAAGATCAAACGTAAGTCTTATTCTAAGGTTTTAAAGCAGAGTAAAGATCAAATGTAAGTCTTATTCTAAGGTTTTAAAGCAGAGTAAAGATCAAACGTAAGTCTTATTCTAAGGTTTTAAAGCAGAGTAAAGATCAAATGTAAGTCTTATTCTAAGGTTTTAAAGCAGAGTAAAGATCAAATGTAAGTCTTATTCTAAGGTTTTAAAGCAGAGTAAAGGTCAAATGTAAGTCTTATTCTAAGGTTTTAAAGCAGAGTAAAGATCAAATGTAAGTCTTATTCTAAGGTTTTAAAGCAGAGTAAAGATCAAACGTAAGTCTTATTCTAAGGTTTTAAAGCAGAGTAAAGATCAAACGTAAGTCTTATTCTAAGGTTTTAAAGTAGAGTAAAGATCAAATGTAAGTCTTATTCTAAGGTTTTAAAGCAGAGTAAAGATCAATGTAAGTCTTATTCTAAGGTTTTAAAGTAGAGTAAAGATCAAACGTAAGTCTTATTCTAAGGTTTTAAAGTAGAGTAAAGATCAAATGTGAGTCTTATTCTAAGGTTTTAAAGCAGAGTAAAGATCAAATGTAAGTCTTATTCTAAGGTTTTAAAGTAGAGTAAAGATCAAATGTAAGTCTTATTCTAAGGTTTTAAAGTAGAATAAAGATCAAACGTAAGTCTTATTCTAAGGTTTTAAAGCAGAGTAAAGATCAAACGTAAGTCTTATTCTAAGGTTTTAAAGCAGAGTAAAGATCAAACGTAAGTCTTATTCTAAGGTTTTAAAGCAGAGTAAAGATCAAACGTAAGTCTTATTCTAAGGTTTTAAAGCAGAGAAAAGATCAAATGTAAGTCTTATTCTAAGGTTTTAAAGCAGAGTAAAGATCAAATGTAAGTCTTATTCTAAGGTTTTAAAGCAGAGTAAATATCAAACGTAAGTCTTATTCTAAGGTTTTAAAGTAGAGTAAAGATCAAATGTAAGTCTTATTCTAAGGTTTTAAAGCAGAGTAAAGATCAATGTAAGTCTTATTCTAAGGTTTTAAAGTAGAGTAAAGATCAAACGTAAGTCTTATTCTAAGGTTTTAAAGTAAAGTAAAGATCAAATGTGAGTCTTATTCTAAGGTTTTAAAGCAGAGTAAAGATCAAATCTAAGTCTTATTCTAAGGTTTTAAAGCAGAGTAAAGATCAAATGTAAGTCTTATTCTAAGGTTTTAAAGCAGAGTAAAGATCAAATGTAAGTCTTATTCTAAGGTTTTAAAGCAGAGTAAAGATCAAATGTAAGTCTTATTCTAAGGTTTTAAAGCAGAGTAAAGATCAAACGTAAGTCTTATTCTAAGGTTTTAAAGCAGAGTAAAGATCAAATCTAAGTCTTATTCTAAGGTTTTAAAGCAGAGTAAAGATCAAATGTAAGTCTTATTCTAAGGTTTTAAAGCAGAGTAAAGATCAAATGTAAGTCTTATTCTAAGGTTTTAAAGCAGAGTAAAGATCAAACGTAAGTCTTATTCTAAGGTTTTAAAGTAGAGTAAAGATCAAATGTAAGTCTTATTCTAAGGTTTTAAAGCAGAGTAAAGATCAAACGTAAGTCTTATTCTAAGGTTTTAAAGTAGAGTAAAGATCAAATGTAAGTCTTATTCTAAGGTTTTAAAGCAGAGTAAAGATCAAATGTAAGTCTTATTCTAAGGTTTTAAAGCAGAGTAAAGATCAAACGTAAGTCTTATTCTAAGGTTTTAAATTAGAGTAAAGATCAAATGTAAGTCTTATTCTAAGGTTTTAAAGCAGAGTAAAGATCAAATGTAAGTCTTATTGTAAGGTTTTAAAGCAGAGTAAAGATCAAATGTAAGTCTTATTCTAAGGTTTTAAAGCAGAGTAAAGATCAAACGTAAGTCTTATTCTAATGTTGTACAGCAGAGTAAAGATCAAACGTAAGTCTTATTCTAAGGTTTTAAAGTAGAGTAAAGATCAAAGGTAAGTCTTATTCTAAGGTTTTAAAGCAGAGTAAAGATCAAACGTAAGTCTTATTCTAAGGTTTTAAAGCAGAGTAAAGATCAAATGTAAGTCTTATTCTAAGGTTTTAAAGCAGAGTAAAGATCAAACGTAAGTCTTATTCTAAGGTTTTAAAGCAGAGTAAAGATCAAATGTAAGTCTTATTCTAAGGTTTTAAAGCAGAGTAAAGATCAATGTAAGTCTTATTCTAAGGTTTTAAAGTAGAGTAAAGATCAAACGTAAGTCTTATTCTAAGGTTTTAAAGCAGAGAAAAGATCAAATGTAAGTCTTATTCTAAGGTTTTAAAGTAGAGTAAAGATCAAACGTAAGTCTTATTCTAAGGTTTTAAAGTAAAGTAAAGATCAAATGTGAGTCTTATTCTAAGGTTTTAAAGCAGAGTAAAGATCAAATCTAAGTCTTATTCTAAGGTTTTAAAGCAGAGTAAAGATCAAATGTAAGTCTTATTCTAAGGTTTTAAAGCAGAGTAAAGATCAAATGTAAGTCTTATTCTAAGGTTTTAAAGCAGAGTAAAGATCAAATGTAAGTCTTATTCTAAGGTTTTAAAGCAGAGTAAAGATCAAACGTAAGTCTTATTCTAAGGTTTTAAAGCAGAGTAAAGATCAAATCTAAGTCTTATTCTAAGGTTTTAAAGCAGAGTAAAGATCAAATGTAAGTCTTATTCTAAGGTTTTAAAGCAGAGTAAAGATCAAATGTAAGTCTTATTCTAAGGTTTTAAAGCAGAGTAAAGATCAAACGTAAGTCTTATTCTAAGGTTTTAAAGTAGAGTAAAGATCAAATGTAAGTCTTATTCTAAGGTTTTAAAGCAGAGTAAAGATCAAACGTAAGTCTTATTCTAAGGTTTTAAAGTAGAGTAAAGATCAAATGTAAGTCTTATTCTAAGGTTTTAAAGCAGAGTAAAGATCAAATGTAAGTCTTATTCTAAGGTTTTAAAGCAGAGTAAAGATCAAATGTAAGTCTTATTCTAAGGTTTTAAAGCAGAGTAAAGATCAAACGTAAGTCTTATTCTAAGGTTTTAAATTAGAGTAAAGATCAAATGTAAGTCTTATTCTAAGGTTTTAAAGCAGAGTAAAGATCAAATGTAAGTCTTATTGTAAGGTTTTAAAGCAGAGTAAAGATCAAATGTAAGTCTTATTCTAAGGTTTTAAAGCAGAGTAAAGATCAAACGTAAGTCTTATTCTAATGTTGTAAAGCAGAGTAAAGATCAAACGTAAGTCTTATTCTAAGGTTTTAAAGTAGAGTAAAGATCAAACGTAAGTCTTATTCTAAGGTTTTAAAGCAGAGTAAAGATCAAACGTAAGTCTTATTCTAAGGTTTTAAAGTAGAGTAAAGATCAAACGTAAGTCTTATTCTAAGGTTTTAAAGCAGAGTAAAGATCAAACGTAAGTCTTATTTTAAGGTTTTAAAGTAGAGTAAAGATCAAATGTAAGTCTTATTCTAAGGTTTTAAAGTAAAGTAAAGATCAAATGTAAGTCTTATTCTAAGGTTTTAAAGCAGAGTAAAGATCAATGTAAGTCTTATTCTAAGGTTTTAAAGTAGAGTAAAGATCAAATGTAAGTCTTATTCTAAGGTTTTAAAGCAGAGTAAAGATCAAATGTAAGTCTTATTCTAAGGTTTTAAAGCAGAGTAAAGATCAAACGTAAGTCTTATTCTAAGGTTTTAAAGCAGAGTAAAGATCAAATGTAAGTCTTATTCTAAGGTTTTAAAGCAGAGTAAAGATCAAATGTAAGTCTTATTCTAAGGTTTTAAAGCAGAGTAAAGATCAAATGTAAGTCTTATTCTAATGTTTTAAAGTAGAGTAAAGATCAAATGTAAGTCTTATTCTAAGGTTTTAAAGTAGAGTAAAGATCAAACGTAAGTCTTATTCTAAGGTTTTAAAGCAGAGTAAAGATCAAACGTAAGTCTTATTCTAAGGTTTTAAAGCAGAGTAAAGATCAAATGTAAGTCTTATTCTAAGGTTTTAAAGCAGAGTAAAGATCAAACTTAAGTCTTATTCTAACTTCTAAGGTTTTAAAGTAGAGTAAAGATCAAATGTAAGTCTTATTCTAAGGTATTAAAGCAGAGTAAAGATCAACGTAAGTCTTATTCTAAGGTTTTAAAGCAGAGTAAAGATCAAATATAAGTCTTATTCTAAGGTTTTAAAGCAGAGTAAAGATCAAATGTAAGTCTTATTCTAAGGTTTTAAAGCAGAGTAAAGATCAAATGTAAGTCTTATTCTAAGGTTTAAAAGCAGAGTAAAGATCAAACGTAAGTCTTATTCTAAGGTTTTAAAGCAGAGTAAAGATCAAACGTAAGTCTTATTCTAAGGTTTTAAAGCAGAGTAAAGATCAAACGTAAGTCTTATTCTAAGGTTTTAAAGCAGAGTAAAGATCAAATGTAAGTCTGATTCTAAGGTTTTAAAGCAGAGTAAAGATCAAATGTAAGTCTTATTCTAAGGTTTTAAAGCAGAGTAAAGATCAAATGTAAGTCTTATTCTAAGGTTTTAAAGCAGAGTAAAGATCAAATGTAAGTCTTATTCTAAGGTTTTAAAGTAGAGTAAAGATCAAATGTAAGTCTTATTCTAAGGTTTTAAAGCAGAGTAAAGATCAAACGTAAGTCTTAATCTAAGGTTTTAAAGCAGAGTAAAGATCAAACGTAAGTCTTAATCTAAGGTTTTAAAGCAGAGTAAAGATCAAACGTAAGTCTTATTCTAAGGTTTTAAAGCAGAGTAAAGATCAAACGTAAGTCTTATTCTAAGGTTTTAAAGCAGAGTAAAGATCAAATGTAAGTCTTATTCTAAGGTTTTAAAGCAGAGTAAAGATCAAACGTAAGTCTTATTCTAAGGTTTTAAAGTAGAGTAAAGATCAAACGTAAGTCTTATTCTAAGGTTTTAAAGCAGAGTAAAGATCAAATGTAAGTCTTATTCTAAGGTTTTAAAGCAGAGTAAAGATCAAATGTAAGTCTTATTCTAAGGTTTTAAAGCAGAGTAAAGATCAAATGTAAGTCTTATTCTAAGGTTTTAAAGCAGAGTAAAGATCAAACGTAAGTCTTATTCTAAGGTTTTAAAGCAGAGTAAAGATCAAATGTAAGTCTTATTCTAAGGTTTTAAAGCAGAGTAAAGATCAAATGTTAGTCTTATTCTAAGGTTTTAAAGTAGAGTAAAGATCAAACGTAAGTCTTATTCTAAGGTTTTAAAGCAGAGTAAAGATCAAACGTAAGTCTTATTCTAAGGTTTTAAAGCAGAGTAAAGATCAAACGTAAGTCTTATTCTAAGGTTTTAAAATAGAGTAAAGATCAAACGTAAGTCTTATTCTAAGGTTTTAAAGCAGAGTAAAGATCAAACGTAAGTCTTATTCTAAGGTTTTAAAGCAGAGTAAAGATCAAACGTAAGTCTTATTCAAAGGTTTTAAAGCAGAGTAAAGATCAAATGTAAGTCTTATTCTAAGGTTTTAAAGCAGAGTAAAGATCAAATGTAAGTCTTATTCTAAGGTTTTAAAGCAGAGTAAAGATCAAACATAAGTCTTATTCTAAGGTTTTAATGCAGAGTAAAGATCAAACGTAAGTCTTATTGGCAACTATACCAGAGCTGTGTACAACTACGGTTTCTCCGTATTTTCTTCCATTTTTTACAATAAAATATGGACTACGATTTACGGTAATGAAACTACGGTCTCGACTGTGGTTGTTGTATAAATAAAAAAATTTTGTTTGTGAATTACCGATTATCATCGGGAAAACGTTTGGGACCAAAAGGGCTTTAAATAAAGTGTTTAGGAGATTTGGTATTCCAAGGTCAGATCGTATAACATGTTTCCTTTCTTGAGGCCTACCTATAATCCCCTGGTCGTTGGCTTCATGACAGGGATTTTTACGGCCACGAAGTGCACTGGGAAAGATGACAATAATATTATAACTGATCCACAACCACCATAAAAAGGCATATCAGTGATACCGGGAATGTTATAAAGACATGTTTCTACTTCTCATGTGTATCTCCCATTTCTCCCAGAAATGTCTCTACTTCTCATGCTTCTCCCAGAAATGTCTCAACTTCACATGTGTTTCTCCCACTTCTGCCAGGGATGTCTCCACTTCTCATGCATCTCTCCTGCTTCTACCATAAATGTCTCTACTTCTCATGCTTCTCCCAGAAATGTCTCCACTTCACATGTGTCTCTCCCGCTTCTGCCAGAGATGTCTCCACTTCTCATGCATCTCTCCTGCTTCTGCCATAAATGTCTCTACTTCTCATGTATATCTCCCACTTCTGCCAGAAATGTCTCCACTTCTCATGTGTATCTCCCACTTCTCCCAGAAATGTCTCCACTTCTCATGTGTATCTCCTGCTTCTGCCAGAAATGTCTCCTCTTCTCATGTGTATCTCCCACTTCTCCCAGAAATGTCTACTTCTCATGTGTATCTCCCACTTCTCCCAGAAATGTCTCTACTTATGTGTATCTCCCACTTCTCCCAGAAATGTCTCCACTTCTCATGCATCTCTCCCGCTTCTGCCAGAAATATCGCCACTTCTCCCAGAAATGTCTCTACTTCTCATGTGTATCTCCCACTTCTCCCAGAAATGTCTCTACTTCTCATGTGTATCTCACACTTCTCCCAGAAATGTCTCTACTTCTCATGTGTATCTCCCACTTCTCCCAGAAATGTCTCTACTTCTCATGTGTATCTCCCACTTCTCCCAGAAATGTCTCTACTTCTCATGTGTATCTCCCACTTCTCCCAGAAATGTCTCTACTTCTCATGTGTATCTCCCACTTCTCCCAGAAATGTCTCTACTTATTATGTGTATCTCCCACTTCTCCCAGAAATGTCTACTTCTCATGTGTATCTCCCACTTCTCCCAGAAATGTCTCCACTTCTCATGCATCTCTCCCGCTTCTGCCAGAAATATCGCCACTTCTCATGTGTATCTCCCACTTCTCCCAGAAATGTCTCTACTTCTCATGTGTATCTCCTACTTCTCCCAGAAATGTCTCTACTTCTCATGTGTATCTCCCACTTCTCCCAGAAATGTCTACTTCTCATGTGTATCTCCCACTTCTCCCAGAAATGTCTCTACTTCTCATGTGTATCTCCTACTTCTCCCAGAAATGTCTCTACTTATTATGTGTATCTCCCACTTCTCCCAGAAATGTCTACTTCTCATGTGTATCTCCCACTTTTCCCAGAAATGTCTCTACTTCTCATGTGTATCTCCCACTTCTCCCAGAAATGTCTCTACTTATTATGTGTATCTCCCACTTCTCCCAGAAATGTCTCTACTTATTATGTGTATCTCGTCAGTCTTTAAAAAGAGAATGCCTTCTAATTTGTTGACAGCTATTTACAGAAGTGAGTATTTTTTCATTATAAATTGTATTCCATGTTGCTTTTTGTATTAATGTGTGTATTTTATTGTAAGTTAAAATGAAGCACAATTTTAGGCACTTTGGTTTAATTGCTCCCCAAAAGTTTTTAATTATTTAGCTTTCCAACTTTTTGACTTTACAGTGATTTTTTATGATATGGTCTATTTCTAATAATCACACATTATAGCTCAACCATATCTTGTCAACTTATTATTTCTGCCCTTCACCAATGGGAGACATTGTTTTACCCCAAATTCTTCTTCTTCCACTTCTGCTTCTGCTTCTTCTAATATAACCTTGTACAGAGCAGAACTTTTTTGTTTTAAGATGCAGTGCCTTCAAATTTTGTATGTATATATTATATATATGTATATACGTCTGAAAATTAAACCAAACAGTGTTAGAATTAGATTTTAGAGCTGTCAAATTTTTGTTCTTCCCTCGACGGGATTTGAACCCACACCATTGTTACACTGCAGCACCATTCGCTTAGCCTTACGTCCAGCGCCCTAGACCACTCGACTACATCCACTCCCTATATATGTATATATATATATATTAGAACATGACGGGGTGTCGCATATAAAAATTAGGTAAGTGCGACCTTGACCTTAATTATTAAGGTCAAATAAGTTCGTTTTTTTTTTTCATTCAGTGGGGCAGAATGCAGAACTGACCATTTGCTCAAAATTAATGAAATGCATTTTGTTTTCAGTCATATGTAAAAGCTAAAATATAAGGGGAACCCCTGCCCCATTTTTTTGTTTTTGTTTGGAAAAGGGTCGAAATAAATTTTTGGTAGTAGTAAAGCCGGGTAAAAATTCTCAAAATGAATGAAATGCTTTTTGTTTTCAGCCATTCTGAAATATGAAATATAAGCTGAACCCTTATGCATATTTTCTTTTGAAAGGGGGTCTAGATGATATTTTGGGGTTAGGGTTAAATATAAGGGGAACCCCTGTCCAAATTTGTTTTTGAAAGGCGGTCCGCTTCTGCTTTTGCAGAAGAAAAAAATTTAAAATGTGATTTCTAAATAGTACTGTGAGTGTTGTCGTAACAATCCTAATTTTTCAGTATTTTGTACTAGCCTCATGATGTGTGAGGGATATATACTTCAGCACATGACGGAATGTTACATCTTAGAATGAAGTCACTGTGACCTTCACCACAATGTCAAATAATGTAAGCCGCATCGGTGGTGTAATGGTTAACATGCTTGCCTTGAGTACGGTGGATCGTGGGTTTGAGCCCCTATCGGGTCAAACCAAAGACTGCTGCTTCTCCACTAAGCATGCAGCATTAAAGAGAAAGAGCAAAGACTGGTTGGCTTGAAATCAAGATAATATGTCTGAGTTGGGTGACATGTCTTTATGCTGACTTGTTTCAATGAGCTATTAAAAAACTATAAAAATCCAACTAAGCATGTTGGTCTAGTACAAAGTGGACCTCATCATCATCTCATTGAAAATTAACTTGTTCTCGCCATGATATGGCTGAAAAAATGCTGAGTTGGCATCAAACAACAATCACTTATTCAAATAATTTATTTGTTATCAGTGATAGATTCTCTGGACAACAATTAAACATTTGTTTGTGTTTGTACTAGCCCCATGATATGTGACAGGTTTATGAATCTTACATGTCAAGTTCAAATAAGTTATTTTTGTCAATGGTAGACATATATTTTAGTTCACTTAAACAGTACTTCTAGTTCATCTTAGAGTGTACCGATCAGCCACCAACTTAAATAAACCTGTCAGTGTACAGTAAACATGTCACCAAGGAACCATTTATTTTATAGTCTGTTTGTGTTAATTTTCCTCAATTCTTTTGTGACAAGACTTAAAACAAATAAATTTAGAAGTCAGTTTAGGATTGTCATAATATAGATGTTTATTTTGTAGCAATTATAGGACTTGATTTTTAATTCATGTACTAGAATATAAGTATTATATAATTTACTGATTATATATTACAATGAAACACGTTATTTACTACCATGATATTACTGATATTGTTAAGTATATACTATTCTTATCTTAACTATCATGAGAAAACATCCTTGGTTTGGGGGAGGGGAGGGGATGGTGCTCTTCACTATTTATTTACCAAATTTCTTTAGACTATGGCTTTTTCATCCCTGTTTGTGGGAATCACTTTGAAATGAGACAACTCTTCATTATTTATATTACACAAACTTCTTATGAGAGACCACCTGTTTTATAAGACCATGACAGAAGATTTACTATATTACACAAACTTCTTATGAGAGACCACCTGTTTTATAAGACCATGACAGAAGATTTACTATATTATAATGTTGATAGTCAATTGTTGTCATTATTGTTGTTGTGGACTTTAAAATCACTTATAATTATACAAATTGTAAAAAACTGACTAAAATAAATTTCTATGTATTGAATAATTGACAGATGTTTATTTCTATGTAGTAAATAATTGACAGATGTTTATTTCTATGTAGTAAATAATTGACAGATGTTTATTTCTATGTAGTAAATAATTGACAGATGTTTATTTCTATGTAGTAAATAATTGACAGATGTTTATTTCTATGTAGTAAATAATTGACTGATGTTTATTTCAGATTAGACAAATTATCAGCTGATTCACTTGTAAAAGATGAACAGATCAGAAGTTTAACAATTGACATAGAAAGGTAAGATTCTGACAGAGTTATACCCCTTTTGTTATAATGTCTTCCCTGGTAAGATTCTGACAGAGTTGTGCCCCTTTTGTTATAATGTCTTCCCTGGTAAGATTCTGACAGAATTATGCCCCTTTTGTTATAATGTCTTCCCTGGTAATATTGTATCTGATTGTAAATTAAGTACAAAATCAAATATTAATTAATATGTATTGATTTTGCCTAGATGTTTCTGTAATTTTTCCATTGGATTGTGAAACTGTTCCGACTGGTATTTTTTAGTCTTCATTTTATCAGGAACACATTTAGGAGATAACTGTAGTGTATTTTAAGCTTTGTGGACGTAAATCATCGGTTTTACGGTCACAAATTATGTACTTAGCGACACGCAGCAGGGCTAGGTAAGCGGATATTTGCGACTGTAAAATTGTAAGACCAAGATTTACGTCCACAAAGCTTAAAATACAATACAGTTATCTCCATTCTAATGCAATGCAAAAATAATTATATTGGTTTTGTTTGGGTCTCAAACTTTCAAAAATGAAAATTCCGCAAAATTGTGTTGATTACTTTGGTACATAATAGTCAGGTCGGATTTTTGAAAAAGTCGTCGTTTAAAAAGTCTAGCGGCATTTTATTAGTATTTAGTCCAACATACCTTTTCACCCTATTTCAGGGTCTCTGAATCCAAAAATCTATGTTGGCCATTCGAAAAATGTTGTTTAACGTCGCAAATTGGCGGACAAAATGACTACCCAAAAAACAACATTTGAGAACAAACCATATTCAGCACTGTTCATTAATGGACCCTATGATAGTAGGAATGTTGGAATAAAGCTATATTTTAGGTATCAGCTATTTATTTGTCTATATCACATGGTATAGAGGGTGGGGGGTGGCGGTGTCAGGGGCAAGTATCTATTGTAACATCAATCTGTAGGATAATAACCCGTTCTAGTGCATTTCCCTATGATTCGGATCCAAAACCCTGTCAGCAAAATGACAATTGACATGCATTGCTACCTAATTCTAATATTTTTGGAAAAGTCTAAAAAAAAGACTCAAAAAATTATTGATGCTTTCTGTATACAATGTATTTGCTTTAGTCGACAGTTACTAAGCACATGCTAAACCATCGATAGTTCAATATGGATATAAGCTTAAATATTAGAAAACGATCTTTTTCTGGTCAATGCGATGTTAACAAGTGTGCTATTTGTCAGGAAAATGAAACAGATGCCCTAGAACATAAAAAGCAAAGGGAGAATTCAGACCCTGAAAGAACGTGCATCTCAAGACAAAAGATAAGAGACGTACGATATTATGAGGCTATTGATCGACTAGAAAAGCTTCAAACATCAGACGAAGTCTTTTGCCATAGAAAATGTTATTCTGAGTTCACTCATCAGAAACAAATCAAAACCTTTGAAGCCAGAGCTGAAGGTCAAAAGGCAGATGTTGAATCGCTAAAGCAGGAACATGGAGTTACATGTTTGGATTCGATGGCTCCGTCGACGTCCAAATACTCGAGTAGAAGATCTGTAAAACCAGTCGATTGGAATCTATGCATTTTTTGTCAGACTTTCAACAAAGATAAGTTGTTCAATATTTCAACGTTTTCTGTCAGCAATAAGATCTTGCAAGATTCAAAATTGGAAAACACTATGAGTTTACGTTTAGCAGGGGTTAACGATTTAATAGCTGCAGAAGGGAAATATCATAACAAATGCCTCAATGCGTACACAGAAAACCAAAAAGGAATGTGAAGCAATAGATCTTGCAATTATTTTTTAAGTTCAAGAACTTGGATATGCTGCCTCTAAAAATCAAATACTCCAACTGTCTGATGTTTGGGAAAGATATTGCTCATTAGTAGCACAGACCAGCGGAGATATCCCTCAGTCATTTATCTGCCGCAGAACAACATTTAAAGAATACTTACAAAACAGACTCAGTGACGAATATCAATTTTTACGCCCACTTCATCGCTTGATTTTTGAAAGGGAAGCCCTGTTGATTCCTCATGCATACTCGCAACATGTTTTGGGAGAACTTCATTACCAAGGAGCAACTCCGTTGGAGGAAGATGAAGGGCTTACTATGCCAAATTATGATCCAAAAGACAATTTCTTCTTACAGCTTGTTCATGTTGCACTAAAGATCAAAGGGGATTTGATAGGAATGGACGGTCATGTAGGTCTCAGTGTTAGCGAAGATGATGCAATCAATTGTGGCCCCGACAGTTTATTTACGTTCCTGAATCTCCTGTATTGTGGTCAGGATATTTTGAACCAAGACGGTAATCCTGAAGATTCAAAGAGTACAAAACAAATCAAAATCTTCAGCGTTTGTCAAGACATAGTGTACGGTGTCAGTGAGGGTAGAAAATGGACACCAAAACATATTGGCCTGTCTTGCACATTACACCAAATGTCCAGATATAAACAGTTGGTAAACCTGTTTCACAGTGCTGGGCATACATTGAATTACCATGATGTGCTCAAGATAGATACTGGACTGGCAGAGAAGTCGCTAGAATCACTGGACGTGAATACCGGATGTGTTGTGCCACATAATTTAAAGGATAAGGTGTTCACTCATTTTATGGCTGACAATATTGACATAAATTACTCCACTTTGGATGGAAAAAATACTTTTCATGCCACGCAAATGGCGGCTTGGCAACTTGGAATTGGAAATGGTTTGCAATTAGATAAATTGCTGCCTTCTTCTCGTGAAATTCTTCAAATTGCCCCTGAATTAGATATGATTGTACCAACAAATGTTCCAGAAGGTAAATCAGTTCCATTGTTCAATGAAAATGTGGAAATAGAAACATTCAATACAACAGAAGATGACGAAGAAGATGCAAGAGTTGCTGCAGCCACAGACATGGCTTTTCAAATAATCAGAAATGGTAAGGAATGTCACAAACATGGTCGGCTTTCAACCAGGCTTTAAGCAAGTGTGATCCTGATTTAACAACTGTTGGGTATATGCCATTGATTCAAGCCCCTGCACACCATTTGGATACTATAAATACAGTCGTTCAGCGATGTATGCACATATCAGAAGAGCTTGGTCAAAAATACACAGTTATTTCTGTAGACCAAGCTCTGTATTTCAAACTAATAGATTTGAAGTGGTCTGTACCAAGGTATAAGGATTCAGTATTCCCAAGATTGGGAGGTTTACATATTGCCATGAATTTCATGAAGTGCATAGGCGATCACATGAATGGATTGGGTTTACACGAAATTTGGGTAGAATCAGTCCTTTTGGGTCCCATTGCAGCTGAGCAAGTGCTATCTGGAAAACACTATAACAGAGGAATGTGAGCAAACACAATTACTTCCCAGGCTCTCTGGAGATTGCTTCTTCTGCCATTGTTAGAATTCTTGAAAGATAGTGACAGAGAAATATATGACGAAATTATTGCTATAAAGGCAGATCACGTTTCGATAGAATTGGCCGTAGAAATGCTGCAGACTGATGCAGTACGACAAAAGATAGCAGAATTCAAAGCTACTAGTAATAGGGACCCAAGTTTAGTTTTCTGGATGAGTTATCTAGATATGGTCTCTACATTGTTGATGTTCACTCGCGCAGAGAGAGACGGTGTTTGAGACTTAACTGAAGAGAAGATCAAATTAGCCGAGGCTTTCATATGCAAACTTTACAATCAAGTGACTGATACATCTGATGAAGCGCGGGATCTGGACTGGGTGGCACAAACCTCAATTAAATTTATGTGTCAATTAAAGTTTAATTGACACTTAAATTTACCTGGAATGTACATGAAATTAATTTACACTTAAGGTTTAATTTGAGACTTTAATTTAATTGAGGTTTGTACAACCCAGTCCAGATGTTTGGAAAATCGAAGAGTCCAGAAAGTCTTCCCCCTACTAGTGATGCGTTGAAATTGCACATTGAGAGAGCTCACTTTCAAGCAAATGTGTGGAAACAAGCGAATGTTGTCAAGCCAGTTTTGCCTTCTCCTGTAACCATGGGTTGGAGCTTGGATGGTGATCGTTTAATACCACTTCTTATGACACTTGATCCGATCCCACAAGCATGTCTTGAAATGATATCGTGTCAGTGCTCCACTGGTTGTATAACGTTACGATGTAGCTGTAAAGAAGCCAAATTGCCATGCACAAACCTCTGTAAATGTCATCAGGGTAAACATGTGCAATGTGTTTATTATAGGATTTAGTTACAGCCGAAAATGCACGAAATAGTGATTTACGCATGCGCAAACAAGGTTTATATATATTAAAGCTACAATTCTGTTGTATTTAAACCTATTCATGCTATACCAGTAGATTTATACCGATTTCAATGTATAAAAGAAAATTTGATCCATTCTGAATTATTATCGATCGAAAATATTCGTGATTTTAGGGGTGCCATCTTAATTTGCAATTTTCGACCCCTAAATGACCTTTTACGAATGGCCAACATATTTTTTTGAATTCCTCATACCCTAATTAGGATAAAAAACTATGTTGGACCAAATACTAATAAAATGCCGCTAGACTTCACCTTTTCAGCAAATTGGACCTGACTATAAACAATGTGATGTCATTTGAATATTCTCTGTTTCAAACTTAAACATCAGATTGTTTTTAGCTTCCCATATGGTTCAAATGTAGATAAATTTGAACCAAGAGGTGTTTTGAAGGTATAGATTTTAGTTATTTTGTCTATATTGTTGTAATTTAAATTATAGCACAGAGGATTTTACGTTTTCAATATGGTGGCTCCTCCTTAGCTACAGCATGTAGAATGCAAATTTTACTTAGAATGTTAGCCAATCAAATCTATCAACAGCATGTAGAATGCAAATTTTACCTAGAATGTTAGCCAATCAAATCTATCAATACAAACAAATTGCATTAGAATTATGCTTGACTGTTTTTATTACATGTATTTTTCTAACTTGGTGTTTTCTGTTCCAGGTTAAAAACAGATTCCACCAATGTTTTTGATGAAAATGAGATATTAAAATCAAAGATGGAAGTCATGAACAAGGTGTGTAAAGCAAAATATAAGAGAACAAAAAGTGTTTTATTAAACTGGAGTGTGTATCTCTTTGCTAGACAAGATTTGTGCCAGTTTTAACAAATAGCTTTAAAAGATATTTGACCTCAGATGGTATATATAGTCTGTAGGTAGAGCCCTGTATTAAAATACTGAGTTGGGTCATTCTTGATAGCAAAATGTTGATGCACATCAAAATAGATATGTTTTTATCATAGAATTACTGCATATGAATTCTGGAAGTCTTTTCTTTGTATAATAATTTTCCTTCTATTTTTGTTGACCTTGTAAATTAAGATAGGTTAAAAAAAAAAATTGAAGTGTAAATCATTTTAATGATATGATGTACAAAGCATATACTGTTGACATGAAGGTCAAGAATTAGATCTCTAGTCAAAGTTAACTGACACATGCCTCTCTTTATTGATATTTTGTACCAAGACAGGAAAGTTAGCAGTCGTGTATAATATACAGTATATGTGGGTCATCTATTTTCCCTCTGTTTCTACTATTTTTTATTGGATTTTAGAATTATTGTAATTTTTGTTTTTCAATTTTTGTTACATTTACAGGAAGTAAATGAAACTAATGAAAGAAACAGAATATTGTTAGAAGAGAATGCCAAACTTATAGGTCATCAAAACCATAAACAGAAAATACATTACACAGGAAAACTCAAAGATGAAAACAACTATTTAAGAGAAGTAAAAAAAACTATATCTGTTTATGTACGCAATTAAGTAAATCGAAGAACAGACAACACAATGGCCAAAGCAAAAGGACAAACAACGATCTACAAAACATACACATAGAACTAAAGATCGAGTAACACGAACCCCACTAAAATCCCAGGGTGATCTCAGGTGTTCTGGAAGGGTAAGCCGTTCCTACTCCACTAGTGACACCCCTCGTGTTAATCTAGTTACAAACCCGGTCATGAATGAGGAAAGGACTGGGAAGTGTTTATAACAAGTGGAACATATCCGTGGTCATTTGTGACACATATTCCATAGCGGTCAACCAAGTCATGGTGGCGACCATAAAACTTTCAAGTGTTCAATTGCTTGTTGCTGAAACATATATTGGAATGGAACAATCTCAAGTTATAATTGTACATTTGTTGGCTTTTTTTTATCAGGATGTGAACATAGTGCTTTATACGATTGTATATCTGTTGGAATACTTAAAATGACTGAAGTGGAAGAAAAGGGAAGAATGTTTACCAAAAATATATACACCTCTAAGACCAAACATAATTTATAACTTTGTTTCATGCCTGTTTGCATGCACCATAAATGAAAAAATGGGCCACCTTCCCTCATATTTTTAGGAAATTTTGCCTGGGAACCTATTAATGAATTTTCTTTGGCCTAATCTTGCCTATTTTACACCATTTTAGATCTGTTTTTCATGTTAAAATTTCAGAATCAAATCATTGGTGTACTGGGTTAGACATTATAAAATTAACTGGCCTATTGGACCAAATAATTCTGCATAATCACTAACTATTTGAATTTGCATGGCCCGGAAAAATCATGCATTCTGGACATGTTTGAAGACCAAATATTGATTAGCGTAAAAACATAGATATCAAATTTAATTCTTATGACACATATCTAGAATAACCTTCATCAGGTACGCTCAAAGTTAAAAGATTGGCAAGCCAAATAATTTAAAAGTTTTGGGAGCTAACAAAAACCGAAGGGCCTAAACAGGATAACCAAATTCGACTAAGGTCACCTATGTCTGAGGGAGGAGAACTAATGTCACCTATGTCTGAGGGAGGAGAACTAAGGTCACCTATGTCTGAGGGAGTAGAACTAAGGTCACATATGTCTGAGGGAGGAGAACTAAGGTCACCTATGTCTGAGGGAGAACTAAGGTCACCTATGCCTGAGGGAGGAGAACCTTAGAAAATAAGTATTTTTTTACTAAAAATTCTTATTTTTTTCAAGACAAGTATTTAATGGAGTCTACTGGAAGTGTCTTTCTGTTTGAGGGGGAGTGGTGGAGTCTAGTGGAACATTGTTAAAAAAGTTTGTACCAAAACTGTGAATAAATCATAAAATCTTTTACAATTGTTGTGCAGACTAGAAATTCAAGATGGCTACCTCTGTGTATAATTTTAACATCAGAGTCTTAAGGGAAATAGGTCAACAACTTGAGAAACATCTGAGCTGTATAGTAATGTTGGCTTTTAAACTTTTTATATAATTTATAGCAACTAGTATTATAAGGGGTGAGTGATTGTTGTTTAATGCCAACTCAGCAATTTTTCACCTATATCATGGCAAGAACAAGTTAGTTTTCAATGAAATGATGATGAGGTCTGCTTTGTACTAGACCAACAGTGCTAACTTACTGAAACAACAGTCCACAGATAGACATAACAACTTTCCCATGAGTTAGTCAAGTGAAACAAAAATTTTGAAGAACTGCATCTATGTTATAGATTGTAGCATTGTACAGAATTCTTACAAAAACAGACCTCTCGTTCAGAAGACAACAAAAACAGACCTCTCTGTTCAGAAGATACAAAAACAGACCTATCGTTCAGAAGATACAAAAACAGACCTCTCGTTCAGAAGACAACAAAAACAGACCTCTCGTTCAGAAGACACAAAAACAGACCTCTCGTTCAGAAGACAACAAAAACAGACCTCTCATTCGGAAGATACAAAAACAGACCTCTCGTTCAGAAGACAACAAAAACAGACCTCTCGTTCAGAAGATACAAAAACAGACCTCTCGTTCAGAAGACAACAAAAACAGACCTCTCGTTCAGAAGATACAAAAACAGACCTCTCGTTCAGAAGACAACAAAAACAGACCTCTCGTTCAGAAGACAACAAAAACAGACCTCTCGTTCAGAAGATACAAAAACAGACCTCTCGTTCAGAAGACAACAAAAACAGACCTCTCGTTCAGAAGATACAAAAACAGACCTCTCGTTCAGAAGATACAAAAACAGACCTCTCGTTCAGAAGACAACAAAAACAGACCTCTCGTTCAGAAGACACAAAAACAGACCTCTCGTTCAGAAGACAACAAAAACAGACCTCTCGTTCAGAAGACACAAAAACAGACCTCTCGTTCAGAAGATACAAAAACAGACCTCTCGTTCAGAAGACAACAAAAACAGACCTCTCGTTCAGAAGACAACAAAAACAGACCTCTCGTTCAGAAGACACAAAAACAGACCTCTCGTTCAGAATACAACAAAAACAGACCTCTCGTTCAGAAGACACAAAAACAGACCTCTCGTTCAGAAGACAACAAAAACAGACCTCTCGTTCACAAGACAACAAAAACAGACCTCTCGTTCAGAAGACATCAAAAACAGACCTCTCGTTCAGAAGACAACAAAAACAGACCTCTCCATTTCAGAAGACAACTCTTTTTACAAGTTTAACTGTATAGTATTTATATCATAGTATACTGGCATCTGATTCTAAATTGATAAAAAAAAAAATATGATTGAACTCTTGTTTTATTTCAGCAACTTGCCAAATCCCAACAAGAGATCTTAAAAATGAAAAGGGGAACACCATCAAAAAAGGAAAACAAGTCACCGTTGAAACATTGGAATGAATGTGAAGAATCCTTGTAGAGATTATCAATATTTTATTACTTTTGTGGCATATGAATTAGAATGGTAGAAATGTCAACATTGATGGATAGATGTACTCTGTTTAATAATGTGTGTACTTGTCAACCAGTATTACACATACAATTTTATTTAGTGGGTGGAAAAGTTGGTCTTATGCTGGGTTGACAAAATTTATTTATACTTTGTGGGAAATAATTCATCTGTTCAAAAATGCACAATACATAGGGTAGTGATGAGAAAATCTCATATTTAATCAAATGTATAGAGATTTAGTTTGCTCTTTAGCTGATCTTCTCCATTCTTTTATCTTCTGAAACTTTTTTATATCATCTCTAGCTTCTTTCTTCATCTCAATTCCTACATCTGTTTCATTTTAAATTTGTTGTGTCTAATTTTAACATAAAGTAAATGCCTGTTTAGAGAACTGTTAGAATCACCTTCATGTTTGTTAGTGTATGTAATTGTAAACATAGGATTGCATTACTTAATAGATATACAAATAATTTTTGACATTGTTGGATTTTCATATAAAAAAAAATGAAGAAAAAAAATACCTCAATTCCAATGTCAAATATCAAAATAGTAGAAAGTGGCAAAACGGATAATCCTAACAAAAATACATGACCGCTCACTTTCCTGGCTTGACACAGGCACTTCAATAAAAAGCGGTGGATTGAAGCTAGGTTGATGGGCCCAAACCTCTTCTCAGTGTAATGTATTTATTAATTGTTAGAGGAGTGAAGGGATATTGACTTCAAAGTAGCTAATAATAAATGGCATCTATTAAAAAACGTAGATTATACAATCCTCAAAAACTTGTTGCTTCAAACAAACATCAATAGCTATTGACAATGATTGTTTGAAATATCCTTTGATAAATGATTTCATTGTCAGGGGCGGATCCAGGGAGGGGGGCGCACCCGGTGCGTGCGCACCCTAAAATTGGAAAAAAATATGATTTTTTTGGCGTAAAATCGTGATTTTTTACACGAAATACCCCAAAAAATGTTGCGCCTCCCTCCGCAATTGGAAAAAATATATTTTTTTTATGTAAAATCGTGATTTTTTTACACGAAATACCCCCCCAAAAAAATTTAAATGCGCCCCCAACTAACCCCCTCCTGACTTGAAATCTTGGATCCGCCCCTGATTGTGGTAATTTATTATCCTTGTAATAACTAATCTATGGTGAATAGTCAGAAAGAAACACTTTTCTGACTATTTTTTTTATCAACTTGTCCATTTATTATGAAAGTTGATATATACTTGTAACCAGTTATCTTAGTAATTAGAGATTCACCAAATAGGGGAGGTAACTCAAAAAAGTTTTAGGATTCTTTTAAAAGTTAACATATTTAAAATTTAACATGAAAAAGATTTGTAATTGTGCATATTTTTTGTATGTGCATTTAATAAACTGATAACTTATATTTGATTAACTAAGCTAAGTAAGGGTGTAATGTTACACTGCATGTACTACATGATAACTTATATTTGATTAACTAAGCTAAGTAAGGGTGTAATGTTACACTGCATGTACTACATGATAACTTATATTTGATTAACTAAGCTAAGTAAGGGTGTAATGTTACACTACATGTACTACATGTTATTGTTTTCTTAACTCTACTTGTACTAAATGGGGACCGGAAGGCTCAATAAGTTAGGTAGTTGGATTACCTAACAACTCGTACAAGCCTATCACCAATACGGCGTGGGTTTGCACCCGGCTTTGTAAATTACAAAAAAGGGTGCACTGGACTCACAGCTGCAAGTGATAAAGTTTACCAGTTGCTTGCCCATGGTAGGTGGTTCTCTCTGGGTACTCTAGCTTCTTCCACCACTAAAACTGGTCGCCATGATATAGCTAAAATATTTCTGAAAGTGGTGTCAAACACAAAAAATCAAATCAAGTCAATCATATACTTAATGTTATATACTTAAGAAATAATCCATGGAAACCATAGTTTGTATGTAGTTTTAAAATGGATAAAAGTAATTTTGTAAGCATTTTATCTTTGGCGAAAATGATGGATAAAATGCAACAAATGTAATGTTACCCATGTTAAGGCGTTATACAAACTATGGCTTTCATGAATTATTTTGATTCTAATAGGAAAAAATCTAAATACTTTATTTTCCAATTTGATTTTAACAACTCAACAATTAAGTGCTGAAAATAAATCATAAAGTGAATCATTATCCAGCATGTGTCAATGTCATTAGTGTTCATTGGAAACTAGGTCGCAGGAAGACAACAATTTACCAAAGTTAAAAGTCGGTAGATGGTTGTTTAGTATTTATTCCGGAAAAAAAAATGAATGTGTTAAAAAAACCAAAGCAAACATTTTGATGTATGTATGCACAATGATCCTGTATAAACACATGAAATTACTTGTGAAAGATCTCCATAATTTGTCTCAGCATGTGCTAATTAAAATATATTGTGAATTTTATCACTGCATTGTATATATAGCCATTGAAGAATTTTAAACTTGAATTATTCCATCCTTTAATCTGTTAAAGGCAGCTCTCATTGTCATGTATCATGTTAAATATAAATCATTTCTTCATATATTGTATGATAGTGCTGAGCACTGAGAGAGAGAGAGAGGGGGGGGGGGGGGGGGGGGGGATTGTTTTTAATTTGATTGATGTAGAAGTTACAGTGTAATCATGGAAAAATATATAGAAAATAAAATTATAGATAAATCTATTTTTGATTTTTAGTCAACTTTTTATTTGGTGTGGTTTTTCAATACTAGCAATTAATAAAATATGATCATTATGAACGAGCTTAAGATTTTGACCAATGTTGTAATAGGAAAATTAGTTAAACTCGTTCACAAACAAAACTGTTCTCACAACTTTTTTAGCTCACCTGGCCATAGGCCATGTGAGCTTTTCACATTTAACTCTTCTTCTCTGAAACTGCTGAACAGATTTCAACCAAACTTGCCATAAATGCACATTGGATGGTCCTCTACCAGTTTTTGGTGTAGATCGGAAATTCAACATGGCTGCCAGGGCCAATAACGTGTTCTGATTGGCTGAAATTTTAAAAATCTTCTTGTCAGAAACCACCAAGCCAATTGAATTGTGACTTTGTAGGAATGATCATTGGGTGGTTATGTAATAAACTTGCGAATCGTTTGCCGATCGGAAATTCAAGATGGCCACCATGACTCGACTTAGTTTTAACATAGGACCCTATGGAAAAAATGTTTAAAAGTCTTCTCCTCTGAAACCAGTAAGTCAATTTAAAGCAAACATGGTATGAATGGTCCTTAAATGGTCAACTTTTAAAATTATATCCAGTGACCCAGACCTCCATCCAAGATGGCCACCATCAGCGGACATAGTTTTAACATAGGACCCTAAGGGAAATATGTTTAAAAATCTTCTCCTCTGAAACCAGTAAGCCAATTTAAAGCAAACATGGCATGGATGGTCCTTAAGTGGTCAATTTTCAAAATTGTGTCCGGTGACCCTGACCTCCATCCAAGATGGCCGCCTTCAGCAGACATAGTTTTAACATAGGACCTTATTGGGAAAAAATGTTTTAAAATCTTCTCCTCTGAAACCAGTCAGTCAATATAGCAAACATGTCATCGATTGTCCTTAGGTGGTCAACTGCCAAAAATGTGTTCAGTGACCCCGATCTCGGTCCAAAATGGCCACCGTTGGCAGACATAGTTTTAACATAGGACCTATGAGAAAATTGTTTAAAAGTCTTCTCCTCTGAGTGAAACCAGTCAGCCAATTTAAAACAAACATGGCATGGATGGTCTTTGGGTAGTATACTTTCAAAATTGTGTCCGGTGACCACGACCTCCATCCAAGATGGCTGCCATGAGCAGACATAGTTTTAACATACATTGTAGAACCCTATGGGATTTGAATAGTAAAACTTAGATGTATTCAGCATGCAAACATTCTTAAGAGGACTTATTTATGTAAGGTGAGCGATACAGGCTCACCTCTAGTTATTTTATTTTATAAATTATAACATTATTGTACAAGTTAGGTACATTACTATTGAAACAAAAGAAGTTGTCCGTATTGGATATAACAGGTTTCTTAATCTGCATTCATATTCAGGTGAAGGTCTTGGTGATATGTACCTCTGCCTTCACCTGAGTACTCGTGCGGAAAAAGAAACCCATTGTATCCAATACAGGCCGCTTCTTTTGTTTCAATAGTACTGTATCTTATACTTAAACCAGATTTTGTCAATACATCCATCATTGGGTGTAGATGTGTGAAGGGACAATCTAGAATGTGCTATCTATAAACATGGGCAGCATTGGGCATACAAGACTTGGGACGAAGCAAAAAAGACCTCGGAAAACTAAAAAGATGAGCAACAGGAACCCCCAGGGATGAACCCAGATCTCACAGAGAGTAAACAGTTCTTGTTTTGCAGGTGTCGTATAAGAAACAGGAAATGCTTATTCTTCATGGGGTTCACCTGGATTGTCCATTATTGATTGCCCCTTCGGTTTACTCTTAATGTTTATTGTGAAATGTAAACTCCATATGCTGGAATATTCAGGTTGCTCAAAAACAATAAAATATAAATGAATTACTGTGACCTAATTTAAATGAGTTGCCATAGACGAATCAATAATAAAAATACAAAATTCACATTAAGGATTGGGAATAAATATGTGCCTCTTGTTTGAATGCTGCAAACTGAGAAACTGATAATGAAGAGAATTTTCAAAATATCATGGGCAGGAGTAATCCTTCCATCATGCTTTACCCTGGAACAGAGAAACTATGCCATATTTATATATAAGGGTTTAATTAGGATAGAAAGATGTTTTGAAGATACTAAAGGGCTAATCAGAAGTTGCGAACCAAAGGATATACAACGCACAATACAATGGCTGGAAGAAAGAAGACAAACAATGATCTGAAATGGTGAACTCTGGAGGAATTTGAAATTCCTGCACCACTAGTTTCACCTGTCATGTCACTCTTGTTACAAACACAGTGATAGGTCATGATTAAGGAAAAAATGAGATAAGAGTCCAAGATGACCAGAACCACAAGATAAAGTTTTATTATATGACCCTATAGGGAGAACTTCATATTAAAAAGCAACTGAACTATTTTAAAGCAAGCTTGAATTGAATGTTCTTTGGATGTTCCTATCTGGCAAACTACTTTTTTGTGTTGATTGCAAATCCAAGATGACTGCCACTGTAGGACATACTGGTAATTAATGTAGGAGAGTATGAAAAGCTCAGAAACGACACATTAAGTGAAACCAAACTACACTAATGATCAGTAGATATCCTTTACATTGAAAAGAATTGCCAATGTAGATACAAATACCTTGTCCAAGGAAGGGACAAATCTTACTTTGTCAAAAAACACTGATTCTACCAAAAAGTTCTCTGAAACTGATATCATCAAAATGCTCGAGTTTTTGATTGACAACATATTTGTTATATTTGGTGGACAGTCGGCATATCTATGGGTACACACTGCTTCTCTTCTCGCCGACTTGTTCCTTTATTTGTATGAAGCATACAGGGGCTTCTCAAGAAAAAAAAGAAAAGGAGCTAGCCAGATCCTCTCATTTCACATTCTGTTCCGCTATATAGATGATGTCCTTTCACTAAATAATTCTAGGTTTGGTGATTTTGTCGATCGCATCTATCCCATTGAGCTTAAAATAAAGGATACCATAGATACAGATAGGTCTGCTTCATTCCTTGTCCTACACCTCGAAATTGACAGTGAGGGGCGGTTAAGAATGAAATTTTGCCACAAGAGAGATGATTTCAATTTTCCCATTGTGAACTTACCATTTATATGTAGCAACATTCCAGCCGTGCCTGCATATGGAATATATATCTCTCAGTTGATCCGATATTCCATAGCTTGTGGTTCTTATAAAATTTCCTTGATAGAGGGTTGCTGATAACAAGGAAGCTACGGAACCAAGGGTTCTTACTGGTTAAGTTGAAGTCATCACTTGTTTACGGTTCCACTTGTCGTAAGCACTTTCCTCATTCATGACTTATAGCCTGGCTTGTAGCTAGAGTAACACGACAGGGGCCACTAACGGAGCAGGAACTGCTCACTCTTCCATAGCACCTGAGTTCACCCCTGGTGTTTAATGGAGTAAGTATTACTCCATCTTAATTTTATGTGTAATGTTTTGTAGATCATTGTTTGTCCTTTTTCGTTTGGCCATCGTGTTGTCTGGTCCTTTTTCTTTTGGCCATTGTGTTGTCTGTCCTTTTTCTTTTGGCCATTGTGTTTTCTGTCCTTTTTCTTTTGGCCATCGTGTTGTCTGTCCTTTTTCTTTTGACCATCGTGTTGTCTGCCCATTTTCTCTTGGCCATCGTGTTGTCTGTCCTTTTTCTTTTGGTCATCGCGTTGTCTGTCCTTTTTCTTTTGGCCATCGTGTTGTCTGTCCTTTTTCTTTTGGCCATCGTGTTGTCTGTCCTTTTTCTTTTGGCCATCGTGTTGTCTGTCCTTTTTCTTTTGGCCATCGTGTTGTCTGTCCTTTTTCTTTTGACCATCGTGTTGTCTGCCCTTTTTCTTTTGGCCATTGTGTTGTCTGTCCTTTTTCTTTTGGCCATCGTGTTGTCTGCCCTTTTTCTTTTGACCATCGTGTTGTCTGCCCTTTTTCTTTTGGCCATTGTGTTGTCTGTCCTTTTTCTTTTGGCCATCGTGTTGTTTGTCCTTTTTTTCTTGACCATCGTGTTGTCTGTCCTTTTTCTCTTGGCCATCGTGTTTTCTATCCTTTTTCTTTTGGCCATCGTGTTGTCTGTCCTTTTTCTTTTGGCCATCGTGTTGTCTGTCCTTTTTCTTTTGGCCATCGTGTTGTCTGCCCTTTTTCTCTTGGCCATCGTGTTGTCTGTCCTTTTTCTTTTGGCCATCGTGTTGTCTGCCCTTTTTCTCTTGGCCATCGTGTTGTCTGTCCTTTTTCTTTTGGCCATCGTGTTGTCTGCCCTTTTTCTCTTGGCCATCGTGTTGTCTGTCCTTTTTCTTTTGGCCATCGTGTTGTCTCCTTTTTCTTTTGGTCATCGTGTTGTCTGTCCTTTTTCTTTTGGCCATTGTGTTTTCTGTCCTTTTTCTTTTGGCCATCGTGTTGTCTGTCCTTTTTCTTTTGACCATCGTGTTGTCTGCCCGTTTTCTCTTGGCCATTGTGTTGTCTGTCCTTTTTCTTTTGGTCATCGTGTTGTCTGTCCTTTTTCTTCTGGCCATCGTGTTGTTTGTCCTTTTTCTCTTGACCATCGTGTTGTCTGTCCTTTTTCTCTTGGCCATCGTGTTTTCTATCCTTTTTCTTTTGGCCATCGTGTTGTCTGTCCTTTTTCTTTTGGCCATCGTGTTGTCTGCCCTTTTTCTCTTGGCCATCGTGTTGTCTGTCCTTTTTCTTTTGACCATCGTGTTGTCTGTCCTTTTTCTCTTGGCCATCGTGTTGTCTGTCCTTTTTCTTTTGGCCATCGTGTTGTCTGCCCTTTTTCTCTTGGCCATCGTGTTGTCTGTCCTTTTTCTTTTGGCCATTGTGTTGTCTGTCCTTTTCCTTTGGCCATCGTGTTGTCTGTCCTTTTTCTTTTGACCATCGTGTTTTCTGTCCTTTTTCTTTTGGCCATCGTGTTGTGTCCTTTTTCTTTTGGTCATCGTGTTGTCTGTCCTTTTTCTTTTGACCATCGTGTTGTCTGCCCGTTTTCTCTTGGCCATCGTGTTGTCTGTCCTTTTTCTCTTGACCATCGTGTTATCTGTCCTTTTTCTTTTGGCCATCGTGTTGTCTGCCTTTTTCTCTTGGCCATCGTGTTGTCTGTCCTTTTCCTTTGGCCATCGTGTTGTCTGTCCTTTTTCTTTTGACCATCGTGTTTTCTGTCCTTTTTCTTTTGGCCATCGTGTTGTCTGTCCTTTTTCTGTTGGTCATCGTGTTGTCTGTCCTTTTTCTTTTGGCCATCGTGTTGTCTGTCCTTTTTCTTTTGACCATCGTGTTGTCTGCCCGTTTTCTCTTGGCCATCGTGTTGTCTGTCCTTTTTCTCTTGGCCATCGTGTTATCTGTCCTTTTTCTTTTGGCCATTGTGTTGTCAGCCTTTTTCTCTTGGCCATCGTGTTGTCTGTCCTTTTCCTTTGGCCATCGTGTTGTCTGTCCTTTTTCTTTTGACCATCGTGTTGTCTGTCCTTTTTCTTTTGGCCATGGTGTTGTCTGTCCTTATTCTTTTGGCCATCGTGTTGTCTGTCCTTTTTCTTTTGGCCATCGTGTTGTCTGTCCTTTTTCTTTTGGCCATCGTGTTGTCTGTCCTTCTTCTTTTGGCCATCGTGTCCTATTTTGATGACACCTTTGGTATCCTCATACTATTCTTATTGGTGTTATTTAGTGTGGATAAATAATCCAAGGCACTGTGCTAGGACCAATACTATTCTTCTGCCACATAAACGATCTTCCGGATAGTGTTACAATCATCCTCTATTAGACTATTTGCAGATGACTGTTTGCTATACAGGACAATCAAAACAGTAAAAGATCACCAAAAACTGCAAGCAGATTTGGAACAACTTGAAATATGGGCAAAAGATTGGGGCATGAGATTTAACGCCAAAAAATGCTATATATTATCCATCAACAAGAAATCGAATAAATTCTACTCTCTTGATAATCACATCCTTGAAGAAGTTCAAGACAACCCATACCTAGGTCTACAGATATCAAACGATCTTAAATGGAGCATGCACATAAACAACATCAGTAAGAAAGCAAATGCCATCTTGGGCTGTCTAAGAAGGAATCTAAGAAATGTTTCAGAAACATATAGAAAGACAGCCTATATATCCCTCGTAAGATCAACTATGGAGTATGGAGCAACCATCTGGAACCCATACCTAAAAGGGGATATAGATAAATTAGAAAGAATCCAAAACAGAGGAATACGTTTCATAAAAAAGGATTATAGGAGCCGTGAGCCAGGATCAATCACCACCATGAAACGACAATTAGAGCTCGAGACGCCAGAAGAAAGACGACACAGTCTCCGCCTGATCCTGCTGTATAAGGTGGTTGAGGGGTTGGTACTGGTGTTATAGAGCCATTTCCCCCCCGGAAAAATGGCTAGGGGAAAAAACTACTATAGGAGCGTTATAGAGCCATTTTTCCCCCATAGCCAGTTCCCCCCCCCCCCGGAAAAATGGCTATATAGTAGGATTTCCCCCCGGAAGAATGGCTATATAGTGGGATTTCCCCCCCGGAAGAATGGCTATATAGTAGGACCCCCCCCCCCGAAAGAATGACTACATAGTAGTCCCCCTCTGAAAATGGCTTGAATATTCAACTTAATTGCTCTGTTAAATTTTACTACCACTTGCCAGTGCCACTTTTGGTCGACTATTAGTGTCGATGGGTTTACTAACCAAGTAGCGTGTACATGGATGATCCAAATGACTTTGAATGGGCTTTCCCAAAAGCAAAAAATAGGGCATATAATGGGACATTATATGATACCCCACCACGTTTTGCATAATTTCAGTCTTGAAACGGCCACAACTTTTGAACCAATTATCCGATCAAACTAAAATTTGAACTTGATCTGTATTTTATGGTACTAAACAAATGTAGAAAATCCTTCAACACGTTCTAAAGGTATCATCTGGAAACCATCGGGGGACGGACAGACGGACACTCAACTGCAGAATTTTTCGGAGGCCATCACATAATACATATAAAAAGCAAAACATGGACATCTTTTACTATTCTTAAGGGGTATCCATTTTATGTCCATATCTCACTAGTGGGAAGTTGGCCCCTAACAATAGCCCACAATAAATTGAGTGCGCTCGATGATTTAACGTAATAAACAAATAATCAATGTTATTGTGAGCTAGATTCACACTTTGTATTTGATTTCAAGATTTTTTTTGGAAATTCTGCACCTCAATCGATGGTTAAAATGCCCATGCTGACTCATCAAATATATATTCTCCAGACATACGTATATTTCTTTTATATATCAGTTTTATTTTATCATTGCGAAAAAAAGGAGGCAAATGTGCTAAAGACGTTAGATTCAAACAAGACGATCTGAATAGCTCACCTGGCAAACCGTACCCTATAAGTTTGTGAATATGTGCTCATAGAGAATAGCTGAAAAATGCAAAAATCGGTAAAAACTGACATTTCAGAGGCTAATAACTTCAACACCTGTAATCCGATTCCAGGAAGATAGACCTTGTCATGCTGTTCAAATTTGCAATTAAGATTGACCTTCTATCGTCTATAAATTTCAAGATAATAGCCGAAAATGCAAGAATAGGTAAAAACTGACATTTCAGGGGCCATAACTCCAACACCGGTAGTCCGATTTTGCTGAACATTTGCAGGCAGATAGAACTTGTCATGATGATCAATTTCGCAGTTTACATTGAACACCTATCTCTTAGTTTTCAAGATAAAAGCCGAAAATAGCAAAATTGGACATTTCAGGAGCAATATCCCATATAAGGGGTCGTCGTACAACTTCGACCTGATGGAGACTTTTGTAGAGCTTCATTAACTGAACATTTCAGCAAGCAAAAGTTTTTCTCTATCTATAATAGTTTTCAAAATATTAGCCAACAAGTGCAACGACTTCGACCTAATGGAGACTTTTTTTTTAGAGCTTTTGATCCTGGAGAAGGAAGGTCGCCTGCATTTTCCTCTATCTGCAATAGTTTTTGAGATATTAATTAGTCAAAAACTGCAGTTTGACCCCTATGTTGATCTATGTTCTATTTTAGCAGTGGCGGCCATGTTTTTTGGTCGTCGGTAATGTCGGACACAATTTTTAATCTAGATAGCTTAAAGATAATTGTGGTCAAGTTTGGTTATAATCATCCCTTCGGTAGTTTTAGAGGAGAAGATCTTAGAAAAAGTTTACGACGACGACGACGCCGACGGACGCCAAATGATAGCAATAGCTCACTGGGATCTTCGACCCAGAAGAGCTAAAACTAAATTGATAGTTAAAATTTACATGAAGAAAGTGGAGATCTAAATACTACTAAATCTTCAATCATTTGGTGCTTATTTATGAATATAGTTTAGGCCAATCGTCGAATGCAGTATGCATAAACATTTTAGACATTTTGATTTGAGAAAAATCGAAAAGGTTTCCCAGTTTTTTTTCTATTATCTTTACAAACTTAATCATCTGTATATTTTGGGAGCGACCGTTTCATCTATATGGCGGGGGACACACCTGTATTTTTATGGTCATTTCCATGCATCTATGTACAAATTTACATGATCCTGCAACTTAAAGTTGCTGAGATATGAACTCGGACGTTAAACTCGTTTAGAATCAATTAAGAATGAACTGTAAACTGTAGGTCAAAGTGACCTACTTTTGCCTGGATGCTGACCTACCATCTCAGATGCATCTATGTACAAGTTTACATGATACTACAACTTATAGTTAATGAGATATGAACTCGGACGTTAAACTCGTTCAAAGTAATTGAAGCGCGAAATGTGGGTCAAAGTGACCTACTTTTGCCTGGACGCTGACCTACCATCCCAGATGCATCTACATTTAAGTTAACATGATCCTACAACTTATAGTTGCTGAGATATGTGCGTGGACGGGAACGCTGACGCGCACATGGACGCCGAGGGTACTCCAATAAATTTTCTCAACGTCGTTGAGGCGAACTAAAAAGATATTGAACAGTCCTTTTTAGGTGCTACAACAGCCCTTTTAAGGGCTAAAAATTATTTAAACCAAGTCACCACCAGTTCCTTTCCTGAAAATTATATAAACGTTCATCAAGGAATCCAGTGTTCCAGAGCCGACCATGCAGGCCTATTTATGTCACATTTTTTTGAAACATGGTCTTGTGTAAAAATAAATCACGTTTGAAGTTATTCACGTAATTTGTTACTTTACCTTAAAATTGGAAATAACTTCATTGAAAAAAAACAGGCTCTGTATTAAAATTCTGAGACACTGTTTTAAGCTTTTTACTAGCTCTTCAGATTGCAAGAAAAATATTTACACTACCTAGCTAAATTCAAATATATGAATGTTCAATTGAATTTTGCTCAATGAGTTAGGTCGTTGGATCTAACAACTCATACAAGCCTATCACCAATACGGCTTTGTAAATTACAAAAAGGGTGCACTCGACTCGCAGCCGCAAGTGATCAAGTTTACCAGTTGCTTGCCCATGGTCGGTGGTTCTCTCCGGATACTCCGGCTTCCTCCACCACTAAAACTGGTCGCCATGATATAGCTGAAATATTGTTGAAAGTGGCGTTAAAACACCAAAAATCAAATCAATCAATCAATCAATTGAATGTTCAATTTTTCTTCCAAATAAGTTCATGCAATATTTTGACCTCCAATAATTTGTGACAAAAAGAAGTAGAAGTGAAGATGTTGCTTTTGTCTATAAACTGCGCCCAACTTTATAATAATATACAAACTATTAGGCAAGATATGAAATGACAGCAGACGGACGGACGGATGGACATACTGATCACTGTAGGGTGCCGCCATTTTGATTATACGACCCAAATTATTTGTTATTGATAAATCTGGATTTGAGTGAGTGAGTGCGTGCGTGCGCGAGCGAGCGAGTGAGTGAGTGAATGAATGCGTGAGTGAGTGAGTGAGTGAGTGAGTGAGTGAGACGCAATTAAAAAAAAAAATAACGTATGTACAATTATATCTTTAGATTTATCAACTAACAGAAATCTTAAAAAATAACATATGTACAAATATATCTTTAGATGTATATATAAACTACATGCTCCCAGGAGCCTGAATCGCTTACATGGGATTCTTTTAAAGAAAAAAAAATGATCTGGCAGGAAGGAAATTTCTTACATTGAGTATATGGGAAAAATGATCTGGCACGGACTAACCCCCCCCAGAAACATAATTCCAATATCATTCATGACGTCGAGGGCGTACCTTATTGAAACCATCCGGATTTAAAATATCTCGAAACACTGGCCAATGAAAAGAATCAGTGCATAGAGTATAATCACTATACAATACTAACATAGTGTAATTGTTTGAAAGAGAACCTCATTGAAAACCACCCGGATTAAAAAATATACCCAACTCTAAGACCATTGGAAGATACAATCACAGCACAAACAAAGATAGTGGAATTTGAATGTGTGTAGACGTCTTCACAACTTTAAAATCATGTTAAACCCTTGATTATCTTCGGATAATTTTTGTCCTTTATATCATGTATATGTTTAAAACATTGAAAATTTTATAGGCGAGAAAAGCATTTTTGACAAGAGTTTTTGATCGTACCCACATGTACACGATTATACATAAAATATGATATATGCATATGTTAATTGCTGAAAAACGAGAGATTCTATGAACAGTTTTACACAAGTACAATATATAAAGTTATTTACAAAAACGAAACATAATCAAAGTGATTCCCCTTTGAATTGTCCAGAAAAATACTTTTTGTTGTTACTGGTTTTTCTCCTAGAATAACGGATTTGTATTTCAACCATTTGCTTTCATTTCCTGGGCTGCAATAAATGTGAATATCCGTATTTAGCATCGCCGCAGCGGAAAGAATCTCGGCCTCAGTCGCCCATATTCCGTCCAACTCCATACTACTTTTGTTCAAGTAATCTGGCCCAAAGATTTGATCAATTTTCTTTTTGTTTTGTGCCATCCAATATGTAATCATGTTACTTGTTTCTTCGAACTGTTCTTGATCTCCAACCAATGCGTAACTAATCCCTCGAAAAAAACAGTTACCATCACCTTTCATTTTCACAATTCTTGATGGTTTCGATGAAGATTCAACGTCTCTTCTCTGCACTTCCGGGTAACAATTTTTCAATTGCAGTGGAACTTTACATTTTGATAATACATCGTGCTGCCATTATATATCAACTGGGTGGATACAGTATATTCATTACTAACTTTTGTGACTTCAATTTCGTTTGCGTCACGTTCTACATATTTCTTCAAATGTTTAATGTTGTATTTTGTGTTCAATAGTATCCCATCAAGTTGTGTTAGGGTTGCAACTTCGTATGGACCTTTCCACGATTTCTCCATTGTAGACCCCTTTCTGGCATTGAAAAGTAAAACTTTGTCTCCTTTCTTTATTTTGTCTGACTTCGAATCCACTTTTCTTTTCTTTGCATATTGTTTTTTCTGTTTTTCCTGTGATTCGGTAACATTTTTTTTACTGTTGATATAACAGACTCTCTAAGGTCTGTAATGAATTTAAGACCCCCTTCATAATCGGATTCATTGTTATTGTTTAAGTCAATTGATGGTTGTTCTATTCCAGAAAATGGTCTTCCGAACATGACAGAAAAGGGAGTTTGCTTGGTAGTTTTATGGACCATTGTTCGATATGAAAATAACAATTCAGGCAAAAAGATATCCCAATCATTTCGGTCTTCGTTACAGATTTTTAGTATCATTTGCTGTATCGTCTGATTGAACCTCTCTACGAGGCCGTTTGTTTGGGGATGATAAGCCGTTGATATTCTATGGACAGCATTTGTTTTTTCGATCAACGATGACATAACGGAATTGACAAACTCTCGGCCTTGATCACTGCTGTAAATTGCTGGAAAGCCCATTGTGAGAAAAATTTTGTACAAGGATGATGCTATTGTTTCCGCTTTCTTATCAGGGATAGCAATCGCCTCAGGCCATTTCGTAAAATAATCGACTAAGCTTAAAATGTAGGAATTTCCACTTTTCGATTTTGGCATTTTTACCAAGTCTATCCCCACATGATACCATGGTGCAACTATTGGTATAGGGTGGAGCACATCATCAGTTTTTTTTAAATATCCACAATGTTGGCATTTAGGACAAGACTTTATGTGATTAGAAACAACAGAGTATACATTTATCCAGTAATAAATTTCGGAGATGTCATTGTATGTTTTTTCAATACCCAAATGGCCTTTATTGTCATGGAACATTTCCATTATTATGGTTTTATCCGACTTTCGGAAAATTACCTCTCTGAGTTCATTGTTACGATTAATCCAATTCAATTTTCTTTCTTTTATTACATATTTCTTAGCTATTGATCTTAGTAGAGAGGACAAACGTAGTCGTCAATAGCGTTATTATTTTCTGTCAGAGTAGAAAAACACGAATTTTCACCTTTTTCATTTCATTAGAAAAACACCTAAAATTTATTATTTCGTGATAAAAAACATATCAGATAAAACTTGAAAACTAGATCTTTATTAATTTGGTAGTTATAAGCATTAACAATATGATTGGGTACTACTACTGAACGTCCAAAGTGAAGTCGTTTCGAGAAAATCGGACGCCATCTTGATTTATGTGTCAACGAACAGCCCATTTTCAAAAATAATTTCGGGAGCTATCCCTGGACCAATATTCTTCATGCATGGCTTAAAATTTGCAGAAAGTCTTCAATTTTACCAATCCGACTGCTAAGAATTTTTTAAAAGTCAAAATCGTAACGTAAAATATAAAAGTTTACAAAACAGTGTTTTAAACTCGCTTACCGCTTTTCCGCAAAATGTTAACAGTCAGATATCAATAATCTGGACCTTCCTCTAAAGATATGTCGCCAAGGTTTCAATGGATAAGCAGTAATAGCTCCCGGAAATCATTGGATGTTCGGTCCATATTTTCTGACTTTGCAATCAGAGTTGAGCGGGAAGAGTTATCGGACGTTGTGTGGCGCATGAGCGGGATGTATGTCTTCCGCCATCTTGGCCAGGACAATTTCATAGTTGTACCAAAGAAAAATGGAATTTACCGACGTATTGTTCTACCAATTTATACAATAATTATCTAGCATTGATGTATTCAGACCACGGAGGTCAATCATGCACGGTAAGTAACAAAACTTCTTCTAAAATATAGTTTTATTCTCAAAAGAAATATCGTTTTCAACCGGATCAAATGGGGGTTAATTTTGAAAACAAAAGATGCACAAAAAACGCACAGAAACTTTACACGAACTGAATAAATATATATCTTTGCTTCGATAAATGAAAAAGAGATGGGATTTAATTCACGATTTTATTATTTTACTCGAAAAATGGCGAAAACGGCAGGCATCAATATAAAGTTGTCAAATTCTCCCAATCTATAAATAACTTTATCCAAGCAGAGCTTTGGTGACGTAATCATGCCTGTTCGGAAATTATCGGGATTTATTAATACATCTATATAAAGGAGTTGTTCCGGTATTCTTTGATATTTTTAGAAAAGGGGGTTGTGAAATATTCAAGATTTTTTATATTTTTTGGTTTTAAATGAAATTTGTCTACATGAAAACTTTTTATGCATTTCTCATTAAGTTCCTAGTGTATATTGTAGCAATACATAGGACAATTGTTTTTAAATAGTAACATGAATTTCCATGCAACATTTTTGAAACAATTTATTTAAATTGTTATAAAACATAATTATTATGTTTCAGTGCTATTAGGGAAGCTTTATGAAATATATGCTTAATGCATACTGTAGCGTGTAACCTGAATGGATGTATATAAACACTGGGTCCGTACCAGTTTCCTGGGGACCTGACAAATAATAGTCTTGTATAACAAAAATGTTCAAACAATGTCTAACCAAACAAACTAAAATAGGTACAATGGCTCCTTGCAAATAATAAATGCTAAATCACTATCTACACAGACTAATATATAACTATCCTAATGCAACACACACTAACACTACACAGACCACAATATAAACAATGAATATTTATAAACAACTACTTTGTTTCAGACCCTGTCTGAAACCTAACTAACCAGTCACCAGTCACCAACACCTGCTTCAGACCTATGTCTCGAACCCTATGTCTCAAACCTTGTCTCAACCGAAAACTATGTCACAACCTTAGACGACAGATCTATACCATAAACAACATGAAAACTGTGTGAATTAATAATAGTTCCAAACCAAATGTGAGTCGTCAGTTGTAACCACTGGTTTCAACACCGGACCCAGCAAAAGGTTGTCACTAACCTTGAAACAATCACCAACCCATGAGGGCCATGAGTTGTTGCCAGAGGAACAACGCAGCACTCAGCAAAAAGTCGTATTGTTTCACAACCAGTTTCACTGCCAAATCTTCGGGCTTAAGTACGATGAACGCGACCCTAAAAGAAAGCCTGTCAATTTCTAAATTGAATTAACCAATCAAAACAACTGTTTCATATGATGTTCGGTTAGCCTAACAAGCTGAATTCATTATCAAATGTTTCTTGTTAAATATTAATTCCAAATTAGTGATAATCTAAAGATAATAATCTGTATGTGTTTATTAATTCATCCTTAACAAATAAATATCGTTTGTGCCATGTTTTGATTAAAAATAACACGGATGTCAACGGATTTCTAATATGACCATTGTAATAACAAAGGGGGACAATCCAGGTAATTACATATATGTTGATGTGAACGGCTGATTTCGCTACAATACATTACAGTATGTGAATGTATTAACATTCTGGCTATATACAATGTAATCAGTGGCAGTGCATGTGATATGCTAAGTTTAATTAATTACATTTTTTTCATTACACCATTACTGTGTGCAAACTTGTTTGGTATGACAGAACATTTATGATGCATGCAGCAAACATTTCTGGAATAATGCTATTTTTCATATAGAATCTATTTGCCACCTAGCATATATGCATAAAGATAATTTTTAGTCGAAGAGTGCATTGTATTCCCAGTCTGCAGGGTGACGTCGAACCAACGTCGGTAAAAGGTCGTAATGGTCGGCTGTAGGTCGGCGTCGGCTTGACGACGTTGAACCAACGTAGGATTAGTGTAGGCAAAGCGACAGTCGAGTTTCCGTTCTTCAGCCGACGTTGGGCTAGATATGGCATAACGACGGTCGGGTTCTCGGTTCCTCGCCAACGTCGAGTTAGATTTGACAGACCAACGGTTGGGTTCTCGTCTTTTCACCAACGTTGGGTTAACTTTGACAAAACGACGGTCGGCATTAGGTTATTTGCCGACGCTTGGTTTGAATATTTGACGTATGATTGTTTATATCTTAATTCTAGATTTAAAACCCGTATTTAAAACACACACACACAAAACAATGATTGTAAATGCACGGCCGTAGGCCGGGTCTGAATAAAGGGAGGCAAAAGGGGTGAATTTAGACAAATTTTGAAGAAAAAAAAAGATTTTATTTGCTTTCAAAAGGTTACACTTGCCGTTTCAAAAGTGAGGCATTTGCCTCATTTGCCTCCATTGCGTTACGGCCATGAAATGAAATCTAGTACGTGGGGATTTCATTTATCATCATTAACAACATCGATACTGATTCCTGTGGTTTTCCCGCGCGACCAATTAAACCGCATACGCCATTTTCATTTTGAGACTCGCGGCTAGCAGAAACTCGTGTAAGTTATCTCTTAATTTTATTTATGCTTTAAGTCATACGTGTAACTGATTTATATTGAATTTTGTTAGCAACGATTTATTAAGACTACTTTTTTTTTAAAAAAAGGCTGAGTAAGATTTTTATATAACCAAAATGGCTTTTGATTTATTTAGCTTGTGGTGATCCAGCTATTTTAAATATAGGAGTGATGATAGATCCTGCAAGTAGTGACTGAAAAAAATGGGTCAATTATAGCCTAATTTTGTCAAAATTTAAGTAATATATTAAGAAAGGCGAAGTTAATTTGCAACACTTCCCCCTTCTGAATAAAACTTTAAATAGAAGTTTAAATCGAGAGTTTTTATAAAACTTTTAGGGATATTTTTCAAATTTGTTTATGAAATTGAAATTATTCAGAGAGCGATTATGCAGTTACAATTTACTAAAATATAAATCTGGTGGGTCACATTCTTCAAAGTTTATTGCTATATAAATGTAACCGTCTCAAAGGTCAAACATGAAATTTAATGCTAGTTTTATTGCGTGTGTGTAATGATCAAGACAGTTTAGCTGATAGAATATATTGTTTAATACTAAGGGAAGAGGTCAGATACATAAAAGGTTGCCATAGCAAACATATTTATGAAGGAATCTCGGGGAATTAATGCAATTTAATATTTAAGAGGTCAATTGGATGCTGTCTAAGCATTTATATTATAGTCAATGTGTATGTCGTGTATATATTTGTATGTGTAACTATGTAAATAAGACACAAACTATGACAGGGGTTTGTGAGCACCTTTGACAACTATAAGACAAATGCAGCACTAAAGTGAAATAGTAGATGCGGTATTACATTACAACTTATTACTTTATCCCAAACCGAACAGATGTTGATCTTGCTTTACACGAAATCCCCAGATGTTGTTTATCAAATATAAAATATACTAGTGGGAATATTTTAAAGTGATTAATGATTACTCATGTAAACGTAATTCGTGGTAAACGGTTTAAAAGTATTGGCCATGTAGTGAGGCTGCACACATAATAGTTATGATATTTTAACTCAAATTTATTTTTATTCTCGTAGATGATTGTCTTATAATTTATAATAAGCGACAAAATACAAATTATTCGTTTTGACCTGTCACTAGTAAGGTCAGTTGCATACAGAGAAAGCGACTTCAAATTATTTGCTTGCAAGGAATAAATCGATGGTAATTTTCGTTCTCAAAAGGCGAAAAGTGATACGATAACCTGCTTAATGTGAAATAGTTACCTTTATTTCATCATTGTAAAGCTATTTACCAATTTCCAAAACATTTATTTTTTTTGGGTCAAAATCGTAGCTAATGCCTCTTTCAGTTTATTTGAACATGCAATGTCATTGAACATTTTTAGAAAACAAATCAGAACCAATTTGTATCAATACTGCAACTGTATCTTTTTAAATCATTTTCTGATAATATCCTAGTAACAATTATGGTACTTTGTAGATAAGCTATTTGGGTAGAATTGGTGGAGACAATGTAAGAAATTGTGGGAGACGGATTCTGAACGCCCTGATGACCACAGATGTTGCCATCACCCTGAACTGGAAAGGGGTTAAAAAATCATTCGAGGCACTAAGTGTATGCAGCATCGTAAAAGGTAAAAATAATTCCCTAACCAGTTTGTTACTTTTTGAATCTTTACACCTTTACAAAACATGCAAGGTCGACTTGATCAGCGTGGAGACAATAGCTAGAAGTGTCAAAAATCTAATAAAACCTGCGCTATTTAAAGAATGTTTTCGTCAATGGAAGCCTTGCTGATTTAAAAACTAAATCTGTTTGAATTTGCCTTCCAAGAGCAGTGTTCAAAAGTTAAAAATCCCTAACCTCTTTTTTTTAAATCATGTTTCATTTCATTTTACATTAATTTATCGAGTTTAACCATCGCTAGTTTAACAGATACATTTGATATCTTTTCTAAATCCTATTTTCTTATTTTACAGCTGCAGTACGAAAGAACAACACGACTAAAAACGAAACGGATGACAGAATTGAAGGTGTAATAAAAAAAACTGGCTGAAACGGCGGCCGGAAGGCAAGAACATGTAAATAAAAATGCATAACTGTGCTTTCTTCTCATTTAATGGCACATTAATTATAAAGGGTTTCCGAATTGATATTAACAATTTATGATTTGATTTGATTTTTGGTGTTTTAACGCCACTTTCAACAATATTTCAGCTAGTGGTGGAGGAAGCCGGAGTACCCAGAGAGAACAAATAAGGTGATGGTTTGCTTTGTGGTTATACAAGAAAGATGTTGGATTATACTGATTTGACGTCGGCCCAACGATCAAACATACCGTCGGGGCAGACGTGTTGCCGACCAATGCACAGTATTTGAACGTTGGATATTGGTCGGGAAACCATTGGAAATAAGACATTGCAACGTCGGGCCAACGTCGAGCCAATTAGTCGCGCCAACGTCGACCCGATGAGCAAAATGACGACGGGCCAACGTTGGCATTCGACGTCAAACCAACGTCAGAGACGACCGTTAACCGACGTTGGACCAACGTCACTTTGCGGACTGGGTTAAAGCTTTTTTCATTTGTACATGTATGATAAACTATTTCTGGAAAAGATCAATTATTTTTAGCTCTTTATTTTTATTCTGTATAACATATTTTAAATGTTTATTTTTATTTTACAGGTGTGATCGTGGCATCTCAGTAGATCATTAAGAGTTTTAAATCATTAAAATGACACTTCTGAAAGTTGATGCTGTTGATTATGATTCAGTTAATCAAATATGCATAGGATCACAAAACACACAATTTAAAGAAATCACAAAGATTTCATTTGGAATAAGTTGGTCATGAACTGGGACACAGCACTATTTGTAGTCGTCAAATGTAAAATTATAGTATATAAGGAAAAGAGAGTGACATTGAGGACTGTTATGAATTAAGATTATAAATAATAGTAGAAGATAACAGTTTATTGATTTGTGACAATAAAAATGATAACTTTGAAAATTTGGGACTTTCTAATCGCATGAACTGTTTGCTTAAATCAGCTAAAATTGTCAAATTTGAGGTTTTTCCCAGACAAAAAAATGAAAATCATGTATAAAATGTGCTAATTAAATGTTTAAAAGATAAAATAACTTCAAGGCTGGCTTATAAATTGTACAGAGAACATATCTGATAATCCAAATAAGATTTTTCATGGAATATGGGGCCATAATTGAAATATTATTTTTACTAAATTTCCAGGTAGAGGGCTAATGAACCAGGACATAGTTCATACCAGTGTCAGAATTGGGGTTGCTGATAGTTTTCTCCTTGTAGTATACAGTTATAGGATCAAAATAATACCAAACACTTGAACATTTAATATTATAATATTCGACAATTATTGAAATTGTATCAATTTTGGGAATTATCTGAAATTTTTATTGAACAAAGAAAATTGACCTTTTCAATGGAAAAAATGGCAGTTTTTACACAAACTGTAATAATAACTTCATTGATGTATGGATATTGAGGTTGTTTACCATAAAAATATCAATTTGAACATACAAAATATAATTAATTCCCTAAAATAACTTATTTTTACACTTTACGGAGCTCAAAATATTAATCTGCAGAGTTTGTAATTCTGGCGCTACAGACTTTGTGAATTTGTTTTGCTGATAAATATAGGTGTTCCCTGTTAGAGGGTTATTTTCCCTACCAAAATCAGTATTCAGAAAAATTCTAGTACTTTTTTCAGATTTTTTATGACCAAAAACTTGATTTTTCGAATAAAATTTGACGTTAAGATTATGGAGGCCTGCGCAAAGGAAATAATATTAAAAAAATATATATATATTAATTGAATAAATGATATTCTTGATATTTTTACCTAGAGACTGGGCACTTTGTGGACAGTGCTGCAAGTTTCAGCTTTGCAAGTTAAAGGTTTTTGAAGATATTTGACCACAAACCTGGTAGTTTGAACAAGCAGACAGCTGACACATAAATTAAAAAAACTAAGTCCAAAGGTAATATTCAATGTTTTAAATTCTGTGACATTTTTTTCATATAACACCTACAGGTGGGTATAATACCTCTTTTTGAAGCATAAGGAGGATACATTACTATAGAAGAAAGCATGATAACCTATTAGATAGTGAAAATAATATATTTTGGTCCAAAAATGTCATTTTTTTTACATTTTTCCAAAAAACAGAAAATCGACCACTTTTGGCTCACCGAAAAGGCCATAACTTTTGAACAGCTCAACCAATTTTAATAATTTTTGTACCAAAATTTCCCATTTTGTATGTACTGTCATATTAATCTATAATTGGATGATTTATTAGCATTTCAATTTTTGGCTTGACCACCCTAATCTTAGCTTACGTTTATCATCTTTAGATGACCCCTTTGGATACTCCTTATTATTAAGATAGTTAAAGAGTTCTTCTTCCTTTTCCATTTCAAGTTCAAATAAAGTTATATTTCAAATCTAATTAGTAAGTGAACGAACAGCCTCCTCCTGAAATACCCTAATTGTCCTTGAGGATGAAAACCCATGTGCCATTTCAAATATTTTCACCATTTCAAAAAAATGCATTGGGATATACAAATCTTTTACTGTAAAAAGTTTCATGTAGACTTCCATTTCAAATACATGTATTATTTCCATGAGAATGTCTGGTAATGACTAAATGAGTCAATTGTCAAGGACATTCTTGTTTCGTGAACAATTTTTAAGGTTACATCTTTCAAATGCATGCAGAATCCAAACTTCAGCTCCAATATGTAGCACAGTAGATCACGGACTCTATATATTTGTTCTTTGTATAAATCGGTGCCAGAAACAGTTATATTATTGAGAAACCATACCAGAAAATTCGAAGTTGTTTGATTTTTACCCAATTCTCTCGCCCTGATTTTGGCAACAATGGACGTCATATTTACGTTGATATTTTAATATAAAAACAAATTCGGGAAAACAATGATCAAAATTATGAAAATGAAATTTTAAAATATTATAAGGAACGTCATGAACGTTGATTGAAGAGGGACTGAGAGGTTTATTTGCGGTCATTGAAATTCTAAAGTAATTATAAAACTGCAAGTTTAACTTGTAAAATTTTGAAAACAAACGATATTGATATTGATTAATAAAATTTTCGATTTATCATCAGGAAATTATTCATAATTGTATTCAATCAAATTTGAAATATGATTTTACTATCTAAAAATGAAACATGAGCATGAGTACTACAAAGATACCTCTTTTCCTTAACCTCATAATTTAATATTAAATACTAGTCCACATTCCTAATTTAGATTATTCATAAGATTTTTATTTCTAAGATATCAAAATAGAAAAGTCTTGTTTTTCAACTAAAAAATGAAGAAAATTGAAAAAAAAAAAATCATAGTGAATGTATGATGAATCTTGTCGTATATATAATTGACACATCCCGTCTCAACAAGTCATTTATATTATATTTTGGATTAAACATACATATGAGATTCCTAAGTTAAAAAAAAAAAAAAACTCTTGAAGACTTTCAGGAAATTTATTAAAGATACATGTGTAATTTCCACAGGTGGGTTTTTGAGACTTTAAGGGTCTGCATATGGAATATGCACTTAGGAAATATCTATGGATATAATATGAGAATTAGAAGTACTCCGAAAAGAATTTTTCGTATGTCTCAAGATCTTCATCATTGATGAAACTATTTTTTTTCACGGAAGGTGTTTTCGAAGAGGTTCGCACCGCTATACTTTTTTTTCAATCCGTTATATTCTTTTACATTTTTGGTATGAGATGGATTGAATAATGCATTTGATTATTGACCAATCGTAGTTGACGATACTTGCAAATATGGTATTTTCGAAGAGGTTCGCATTGTGAAATTTTTCAATCCGTTTGTAACGCAAGGAAAAGGCGTTGTGTACTTGGACAAAATTTGATGGGATATGCATTAAAATGTACCCTGTACCCGAATATATGCAATAAGACCCCTGAGAACTATACCCAAATTTATGCAGTTAGAAAATTAGTACCTAAATGTGCATATTTCACGGCTGGTAATCGGCACAAGCAGAACAGTTGGTTCTGCAAAGAAATTCGTGAGGATAACTTCCGGTTTTGGTGGAGGAGAGTTCACGAAGACGCTTCGCAAGGTATGTTCTTGACAAAGATGCAAGTTAAATTTTCATTATTTTTTCATCATGGGAGTCTAAATGTAATCGGGGATAAATTCCGATTCGTCAGAAGTAAATTGAAGTCTAGATAAATCTACAAACTGTCAATTTTCTCGTTTTCCTGCTTGAGGAGATCGGTTCTGATAGAGCACATTGCGAATGCATGAGGAGATTTGCTAGTTTTGGTAGGACACATGTAATCCACTGTATAATCACAAATTTTGCATGTCTGTCTGGTAATAAATTCACGAACTGATGCCCTTCTTCCCGTCGGGTTTTTAAAAGTATAAAAGTAATATTTCATTGTTCATGGGCTGTCCACATAGAAAGAAACATTTCATTTCAGGAATCAATTCATAATTGTAACTGCGGTTTCCCATGATTTAACTTGTCATTATTAATCATTTGTTGTTTGTGACAACTTCCATTGTGTATTGAATACACAAGATTAACTTCCCTTACATTGGAAAAAATTGAAAATGCACTAAGATAATTTTATAATCAAGAATATTTAAACTTAATGTGAATCATATCTTTATAATTTCTAATACAAATGATACACTCTAAATTAAATATCATACAGTTGAGAATAATATTAATTTGTGGTAAAGGAGTAGGTATGATAAGGGTAGATTTTGGCCCAATCTCAGAAACTGTTTATATAGATATAATATTAAACACAATCATTGAAAGGTAAGAAAAATATTTTTTTTGATGATTTCACTTTGTCCTTTGTTGCTTAGCAACGTAAATGGAGGAGGGTCCAAATAATCATTGGAAATTCAAATATGGTGGTTTTATTTTACATATCTTGCATAGTCTTTTCGACAAAATGTTATGTTCTGTGTATGTACACTCTAAAAATAATATTCCAATTCTCTCTGGTAGCATATAGTATTTTTGTGTAGTTTTGTCACCCTAGCAACGGTTTTGTAAACATTAAATTAGCCTATATTATTGCAATTAATGGTTGAATTTTGACAACTACGATCTTTTGACTTGATATTTGATTAAGCGGTACATTTTTGTCAAGCTATACACACTACAAATGTCATTTCATATTTCAAAAATACATTTTGATATTTTTATTTATAGTTATGCCCCGTCCATAGCAACAGGTTTCCCTATGCACAGTATTTTCCTGTAGATCTTCATAGATCTTTTATTTAATCAAGAAAAAAAATTCTACAACAGCACCTTAGCAGATCTAGACATCTTATCATTTACTAACCAGTATATATTATAAGAATTCCTTAAACCTTACAATGTCCCTAGTAACCAAATATTATCCCTAGCAACCGCAGAAACTCTGTAAATTGCTTTTTTTAAATCTTTTTATAATCGAATGTTGATCTTTTTATTTTTTTAAATCATGAGAGGAAATTATTCTCAGTAATTAGAATGTCAAAGGAACCAAGTCAACTGCATAACATGGTAAAGCAGCGCTACAGCGGCAAGAGAGGATGTAATCCATGTTGAATAATTAAGAAATAAATCATGGAAGCCAGAATGTGTTGGGAGTTTTAACATGGATTGGCGGATATTATACGTTATTAGTCTCGAGATGTTATATATCCCTTTAAAACGGGATATATAACATCTAGAGACTGATAACATTTTTATCTGAATGTTCCAACATTAATAAGTATGTCCTTATTATAGGAAAAACATAAATACGTGTATCTTTGGACAAAGATCACAGAGAGCGATTATTGATTTTCTGTCATCTTGTGAAATGTGTGTCGTCTGCTGTGCACAATATAAATGGACAGCACATAGGTGAGAGCGATTATTGATTTTCTGTCACCGCACGACTTCCCTGAAGTTTTAAAAGTACCCTTTTAGCCAATCAAAATTCTACTTGCAACGAGCACATCAGAGAATAGTATTTTATCCCGAGCCAGAAGCGAGGGATACAAGTTAGTAATATCCGCCAATCCATGTTAAAACTCAAAACACATTCTGGCTTCCATGATTTATTTCGATTCTGATATGTCTAAGAGTACAACTACGGTGGTATACTTTGATTGGAAGACGGTAATTTATATTTACGGTATCTTCAAACTTTTTTTGTTGAGAAAAGTAAAACGTGATAGATTATATAAATAGAATGCTTGGTAATACTGTATTATCGGTCATGGCCCATTAAAGTAAAATCATACCACTAAAATTCCAAGTAATACTACAATTTTAGCACTGACTCATAAACGAGACTATATCAATGACATTCTTAGTAAGGATAACAAAAGGACCATTGTAAACAAAACACCGATATATGTAAATCAAACCTGACATCCGTGTACTATGTTAAAACATGCACGTTATATCGTTATATGTACTGTATTAGATGAATTATGAATTATCAAATATATTGTTTGTTTTTCCATACTTTATTGAAATAAGTAAGAATAAAATATTGATCTCACGATGTTGTTATCGGCAGTCATGTGTGCTAAACAATTACGCCACCGCAACGTTAATATTAAGTTTTATTAATTAACTTTGATTTATTAGCCTTTATATGATCAAATCTGTCAATATAATATAAAAACTTTCATTGTGCCAATACGACAAAAACCAGTCCAATACGGATATTTTCCGCATTGGCCCAATTCCAGTCAGTCCAATAACAACCGATCTCCTCAAGCAGGAAAACGAGAAGATTGACAGTTTGTAGATTTATCTAGACTTTCAATTTACTTCTGACGAATCGGAATTTATCCCCGATTACATTTAGACTCCCATGATGAAAAAATATTGAAAATTTAACTTGCATCTTTGTCAAGAACAACTTAGAAATGTAAGAGTGTCACAATTTTCGTCATCTTTTTCGTGGGACGATTGATTTTGCGAAAGTTACACTTCATATACAAGAATAAACTATACATGTTTCTAATCGTGAAAGCATTCGCCACAGCATAGCATTCTCTGATTTTGCAATATTCGAGCAGTAAAAAAGAAAATTTCAATTTTTGACATGTACATACCTTGCGAAGCGTCTTCGTGAACTCTCCTCCACCAAAACCGGAAGTTATCCTCATGAATTTCCCTACTAGCCAAATTACGTTGTGACAACGTAGCTTTTTCGTTGTTACAACGTAATAATTTTACGTTTTAACTACGCCGATTTGTAGACTCCCCTACACAACGTAACCACCAACCATCACAAGACCTTTATACGAGGTAATTACAACTAATTAAGGACGTTTACACAACGTAACTACCAACCATCATAAGACCTTTATACGAGGTAATTACAACCACCAAAGGACCTTTACATGACGTAATTACAACCACATAGGGACCTTTCGACAACGTAACTACAACCACCTAGGGACCTTTACACAACGCAACTACAACCACCTAGGGATCTTTACACAACGTAACTACGACCACCTAGGGATCTTTACACAATGTAACTACGACGACCTAAAGACCTTTAGACGACGCAACTACAACCATCTCTTTATAGTTATACAACTACAATATACAACCCTAAAAGGACTTTTATAGCCAAATTACGTTGTCAAAGCATTGTGACAACCTAATTTGGATAGTAGGGTAACTATAATCACATTAAGACCGTTACACCATGCAACTACCAACTACATTATTTTTTGTGTATTTAAGGACCTTTTGTGATGTTCTTATTTCCATCCCATGTTCTTAATTTTTTTGAGTTAACTAATAAAATATAAAGTTCTAAACATTTATTAATCCAAATTATTGCAACTTTTACAGATGATGAAACACTCTTTCTACTCTCAGACTCCTCCCATCATAATCTATTTTAAAGATGCCAAAATGTTTAGATGTAATTATTATACAAATATAAATATGTCCAGTAATAATAAATATATCAGATTAAAAAACATGTATAATAAATGTACTAAAAATCTTTATCTTGCGAATGTTGCATTTGACAAAATTTTAGATGTATATAGATAACATCTCTAGAAGTAATGAATAGGTACACATCCAGTGGAGGACATACATTTTAAGCTCCCTGAACTATTATGTGGGCCCTTTTGCAGCCAGCAAGAATAACCAACAAGGTCAAAAGGGCCATGAACAGGGTGTTGGGGTGGAGTCCTTGACAATGGGCCAAACATTGATCCCTTTCCCACCAGCAAAGAGGTCTGGGTAACGGAAGGTATCTTCTTCAATGGTGTTGTTCCATGGGAGATCCTGATAATTGTTTTTTTTTAAATTTAACCACTATATCTCAGATTTTTATTGCTGTACTGGGTTATAAGCATTTTATGCTAGAAAACAAAAATATCTCAATAAATATGGGAACTGAAGCACTAGTTGCTGGCTAAGAAAACAGCAGAAATACATGTATACATATAAAAATATCACCCTGCTTAGGCCTGCTAACTATGGACCAAACTTATAAGAACAACTTGACTTATACATCTATTCTTTAGTTTAACATTAAACACTAAAAAAGATATAATAGAAAATTACCAAAAACGAAGAAAAATTTGTAGGAACCAAGATCACACCACCCAACATCAATACACAGAAAAAAGAATTTGTTCATTCTTTAAATTACTAGAGATGAAGGTCATTAGAGGGGGATCGTTAGGATAAAGAGGTGATAGTCTTGATTTTTGGTGTTTGAATGCACAAGCCAGAGGAGTGCAGCCTGAATTAAGAATTCATATGTCTGTTTGTGGTTTTGATTGGTTCTAACATAAGGACTGAGCTGTCAAACTATTAAGCTGTGCACCAACGAAGGATTCGAGGATCCAACTGCCAAAATGTAGGCTATGAATAGATTCTGGCTAAGTCAAGGAGCCCATACAGCTTGGGATTCAAGTGCTGAAACCCCCCATACAAGTTTGGAAATTTTACTAATTACAGGGACATTTTGAGACCATATGAAATTGGAATTGGAGCATATTCTAAGGTCAATATTAAGTACTTTAACCAATTGACTTATGATTCTATTACTAAAATAGCCTTATTTTAATAACAAAGACTTAAAAAAACTCCATTAATTTTGTTGAAAAGTTAGTTCATTAAAAAAGTTGTTTCCAGGATATAAGGGGCCCTGAAGCATAAGCTTCATAGTAAGATCTACCAGTGTACACATCCCAATCCTGAAAAAGCTGTAACCCCAAAATATTCTTGTTAATTGTATATAAAAATATAACAAAGAGCAATAATCTTTTAAGCTTAGCAATTCAAAATAAAAATATCAAAACCAATATATCACATCCCCTACACAGTACAGAGAAAAAAATATAACCCTAATTTTTCTTTCTTTCTTAATGAAATAAAAGAACTGCCTAGCGCATAAATGCACGACGTATCCCCTGCACTTGCATAATATTTAGTTTTATATATTTATAGAAAGCAGCCTTGCAGTCTTAATGTATAACATACTTTATTGAAGGATGGAGTAGATTGCAGCATGACCTGAATAATATACAGGAAGTACTCCACTTTGAACACTGTGTAAACCTCTGATGTAAATATAGATTTTCTCCCAAAACCCTTGCTTCAAATATTTCCATGTAAGAACCCATCCAAGATAATGATAATTACAAGCCACATGCAAAAAATTATTCAAATCTATCCATGTTTACTAAAGTTATCGCATAAACAAGACACAATTCTTAAAATTGGTGATTTTTCAACCAAAAACTATGATTTCCCCCCAAAACCCTTGCTTCAAATATTACCATGTAAGAACCCATCCAAGATAATGATAATTACAAGCCACATGCAAAAAATTATTCAAATCCATCCATGTTTACTAAGTTATCGCATAAACAAGAAAGTGTGACGGCGGACAGTGGCTATTTCTATATTCCCCACCGCTATCGCGGGGAGATAAAAATATATATTATTAAATATGGGGGCAGTCGTGATTGTATGGTTGTGGGATTTATAACTACCTATGCAATCAGTCCACATCACCACTAATGTTGTGAGTTCGAATCCGCTTAGACGAGGTGTACTTGATACAACATTATGTGATAAAGTTTGTCAGTGACTTACGGCAGGTCAGTGATTTTCTCTGGGTACTCCGATTTTTCAACCAATAAAACCGACCGCCATGATATAAATTAAATATCGTCGAAAGTGGTGTTAAACACCATATGGCATAACCCTAACTCTATCTATTAATTATCTGTTTAACATGATAAATCCAATAAGAAAATAATGAAACTTGTATAAATACACACAATCATATAAATCTGAAAACAAATCAAATACATTTGTACTTTAAATGTTAAATTTCAATTTATATACTGGCATACAAATCATGATTCTCATTCAACCAATCAATTTTCATTCACCATTATATTATATCATACTATCCTGGGTACTCCGGTTTCCTCTACCTGTCTACCATTATAAACATAACCTTATAATTAACTCTAACCCACATTATCTCAACCATACTGATACTGATATAAATCACAAAACTTGCATACATAAAAAAAACCACATACAAATTCTAACATTTGGTCAGCAAAAAAATGTAAGATATAAAAAACAATAAAGTTAAATGAACAATGAAAGGTTTCCTTAAACTATAAAGTTTTTTTTTCTCCATCAAGCATCTGGAAAGCTCCCCTCATTGGTGGATTGGTTCTGAAAAAAATAATATGATATTAATATTTTCAGCTAAATCGAACAACTTTAGGGGTGAAAGTATTTTTAGTAACTATTTTGATCATGATCAGAAGCTTGAAATTATTATATTTAGGAGATCATAACTGTATTGTATTTTAAGCTTTGTGGATGTAAATCGTCGGTTTTACGGTCGCAAAATGTGTTTACCTAGCGATGCATAGCGTAGTTAGGTAAACAGATATTTACGACTGTAAGTGAAGACACATTGTAAAACCTATAATTAATTGATTATAACTCGGAAATATATTGCATGGATATATATTACAGAGCTAAAGAAAGAAATCCAAAAACAGTGACCAAACATATAGTTATGTTAAATTTTATTGATAGGACAAATCTAGAAAAGATACATCTCCATTTATGTAAAAAAAACACCATGGGAACAGAGGAGAATTAGAAGAGAAATAGTACAAAAAAAGTGCAGTTCAAACATTTAGATCTATTGCAAGACTACAATATTATCAAAATTAAAACCTAATTTTATAAAAAGCATTACAGTATGTAAAACATTAGACTCGGAAAGGAACTTACACTTAATATGCAACAAACTAAATATCTCTATATTAAAAATTGATTTAAGACAGTACTTATCTTGCTGTTTTTGATATTTGTTGTTGATATAAACATATCATGTAAAATGTTTTTCATGATCTCATTTCATTAACGAGAAATTACGAAAATTACAAAAGCACATATAAGCAATCAGTGGGGAGGAAATTTATATCGATCAATCAGTGGTGTGATCTAATTAAATAGCAATTAAGCTGCATAATCACCCATGCCCAGTACTTCTTTACTGACCAATATTACAAAAAAAAGGTATCTTCATTTATTATACTTTTATTATTTCTACACTTAATATAGAAAACTTTAAAAAGAAAAGAAGAAATGAACCAAAAAAATAAGTCCATGTTACAAAGCTCTGACAAAGGATCATATTTAATATAATTATTTACTCTTGGGAATGTTAGGCATTTTTTCTGCAGTTTTTTTTACATAACTATATTCCTTATTAATTGATTTCTCAAAATTTCATTACAGGTACTGTAGTTAATTTGTTTTTGAGGTGGGATCTCTATCAGATACATTTTTTGTAGGTTGACCTTTTTAAAATTTGTTTATTTTGATATTATAGTCAACCGTAACTCATGATATCTAACATACATGTAAATCTCTTCTTAAGAAATGTTCTGTATTTGAAGTAGATTGTGTACATGTAATTAAATGTAACAAGTTCATCTAAAGAACCCTTTGTTTCTGTAATATATATTCTTTATTTGCCTCCATTAGGAGAGTAAAGTTGTACAAACAATATATCAAATGACAATGATACAAATTACAATTAAAAGAAAAAATGCAGTTTATAAGGAATGAAACAAAAAAAGAGAGATAATCCAATAATTGACTGTTAATTCAATATTCAAGTATAATAAGACTTTCGACAGTATTCGAGTTCATTGGCAGTTAAATCCGTTACAACATCTGTATACGTAGGTAACACATAGTAATTGAAATCTGGCCATATTATCATTGTCAAGTTCAAAATCAGTGTCGCACGATAGTAAGATGAAACATAGTTCGTCATCAGATTTACATCCCAGAAAAGCACTGAATGTTATAGGGTCCAAACTTATAATTTCAGTCCAAAATTTATCGCGAATGTTTGATAAATAGTCGCATGATGTTGTGGCGTGAATACACGGGTCATTGAAAAATTTACCACACTTGTCACATAAAAAGTTATTAGTGGTATTACGTATTAAGCAGCACAGTGATACAATATAGTGCGCTTGTTTGCGGAGATGTGGATGACTTAAAGCGACTGTCCAAGCCGGATGAGGTTGGTGTACTTGATGTATACTCTTGAAACTGTCAAATTCATCATCGTCATTAAGTCGTTGTGTCCACTCACTAAGTTCGTACTTATGAATGGTATCATACACTAAATGTTTCCAAATCCGCATTAATGGAAATGTCCCATTCATTAGAAATACATCTACAAATTCCATCAGATTATATTTTTGAAAAAGTTTCACACAGTCATTTGTAAATCCAAGTGGTTTGTGGTTATTTGCTGAATGTTTTATAACAAAAAGTCTTCGTATTAGAATACGAAATGATATGGCCGTCTGTGGTAAATTACAGATTCTCCCAAAGAATAGAAGTTTTCTTTCACTGATGAATGCATTAATTGTGTACCATCCGATTAGTGATAGACACATATCGCTTCTAGTAAGTTTTGGTAGCCCTTGAATAGTCTTACATATGTAACGATGGGTCTGTTCTAACATGAGCGTTTCTGTCTTACTCAGTTCACCCCATAACTCACATCCATATAAGGCCTTGGGGTAGCAAACTTGACGAATTATTTTTGCACATACGAGGGGATTTAAGACCGCTGGATGAACACCAGTACGTAACATGGACATTACAGTACCTCTGAGTGATCTACAAGCATTCAATGTACGTTCCATAGTCTTTAATGATGTGTCCAATACAATACCGACGTGTTTCGCACTGGATACTTGGGTAATAGGTTCATTATACAAAATAACATTTCGTCCTATAGAATGTTTTCCAAACTGCAATAACTTACTTTTTGCTGGTGAAAACGAAAAACTCCATGCTTTGCTGTAACGTTCGCATATTTCGACCATTTCTTGAGCAGATTCACGGTTAGTTGCGATAATGGAAATATCATCTGCTTGGACAGGTGAGCTTGCATTTAAGTCGTACAAGTAGGCACCTTTGTTGCATAATACAAGTTCGTTTATTAAATCATTAATGAATTTAAGATACAATTTCGCTGACAATGCGCTTCCTTGTCGCACACCACGATTATGTTTAAACCACTTTGATAATATTCCGTTACATAAGACCGAACTACTTAAGTTATTATACATGTTGTCGAGCAGAAGCCATAGCTTTCCAGCTGCACCATAATCGAACAATTTGACGCGAAGACCGTCATGAGGAACAGTGTCAAACGCTTTCGTGCTGTCAAGTAGGATTATTATTATTGTTCCGTTTTTTTCGACATGATGTATTGTTACTTCCTGAAGATTGAAAGATGCATTCTTACTAGATAAAAGTTTTTGATAAGCAACTTGTTGAACGTTAGGAAAGTCTTTTCGTATAGAGGTTAGAAGTAAGTCTAGTATTTTTTCGAAAATTTTGGTTATGCTTGGCACAAGAGAGATACCTCGATATGAGTTTGTGTCAGTTCTTGGTTTATTATCACCTTTGTATAATAAAATGATGATGCTTTTCCTCCAATCATTCGGAATATACGCATATTGTAGCGATAAGTTAAACAGGTAGCATAAGTGTTTGATAAGGAGTTTCCCGCCATATTTTATATGTTCATATGAAATATTGTCGTGACCGCAAGCTTTGTTGTTTTTAAGGCGTGTACAAATTTCACTCACATCTGATAGCTTGATTACCATTTCATCGTCACGAATTCGTTCTTTTACTAGTGTTCGAATAGTAGAAACCCGTTCAGATATTTCATCCTGACGGCCTTGATCGCTGTATGTAGACGGCGAAAAGACGTTCCGAAAATGGTCATACCATATATTGCTGACATCATTTGGATCGGTAAAAACACTATCTCCTTTCTTTAATGCGTTACAAATAGAAGGTTTTTTCTTACGTTTATTTATTATAGACCATACAGACTTCTGATCATAGTCAATATCTTCCTCAATTTGTTTAGCTAATGAACTTTCATATTCATCCAATGCTTTCCCTAAGAATTCACGAAACACTTTTTTTGTCGACTTGTAGCGTTGAAAATAAGTACAGGTTTGGTTATAGCAATGGCAGTTGTTAATCCAGTTAATACGATGAGTGCGCATAGAATCACGGAGACTTGTCAGATTATCATTCCAATATGGTTTCGCATGGCACTTGAATTTTTTATAAGGAAGTGTTTCGTTCTCTGCCTTTTTAATCGCATCAATAATTTTAGAATAATATATTTCTATTGTATCGGTGTCATTAACTTGTGGAAATTCTAATGTCCATAAGTTCTGTGATACAGCATAAGAATAATCTAATGTTTTATGTGTTCTGTGTGCTTTTTCCCATGAAACCGACTGTTCATAATTTTTAACAGGCCATGTCGGGATAACAGATTCTAGTATTAGAGTGCAGAGTACGGGGTGGTGATCAGATAGTGCAAAAGAGTGGTTATCCAACACTTCAGCATGAATAACTGTATGTTTCTTCGCATTGTTCATTAAAATATGATCAATACATGTTGAAGGTCCACCATCGTAGGATTGGAAAGTGACGATTGGGCCTTTACAGAATAGTTCCATATTAACTGAGAAAAGGTTATGTTCACCCATTAAAGAACTACACAGCTTTGCTCTGACATTGTTTGTAACTTGGTATCTTGGGCCACCAATTTTGGAGTTAAAGTCACCCATTAAAATAACTGTTCCAATTTCATTATAAACAGATACTAATTCTGAAAGAAGATCAATGTGGTCTCTAAAAGAATCGCTAGATTGGGTTATTGCAGGTAGGTATAGCGAGAATATAAAGTAGCTTTCACATCCAGGTATGGACAATTCAATGCCAGTAATCCTGTTGCTGTCAACTTCTATAACAGACACAAACGGATAAATGTCTTTAGAGATAAGAAAGGCTACTCCGGATCGATAATTACACGTTATTGCCGTTGGGTTGCCTTCATCTGAACTATTTCCAATGGATACATAATTATCGTCGATCGTATCGAGGACGTGTAATTGAAATGTTCTCAACCAATGTTCTGACAAGGCACAAATTGATACGTTTGTCTCCCTTAAACATTCCGATAAGTAAGGTATACAGGAAAATATACCTCTACAGTTCCAACACATTAACGTGAGTTGACGTTTAGTACCGTCCATGTTTTTGTTCAATGGAATGTTCATTAATAAATTGTTCCCACGGTAACCACGGCTTCATGAAAATTCCTTCTGGCCAAAAGTTTGGTTGTTTCAATAGATGTTCGTCGTCCATATTAACATTTAATTGAGCAGCCGCAGTTCCTCTTGATGGACGATAAAAATATCGCAAAAATGTTACATGTATATTCCGATCCAAGAGAAACTTGCGCATTGACTCTTCGGATGAACAGGACTTATCAATACCACCAATATAGAATCTACTAATTCGTCTTGTTTTTTTCACAACCCCTTTGAAGTCGATTGAAGTTGGGTTACACATTGATCTAGGAAAGTATACAGGAATAGTGGTCCTAGTATCACTAGTCTCGTTGAAAGTATTAGTTTCAGAAATGTTTTTTATGTAGTGGTCAGTGTGATTTGTGACAGTTTCAATATTCTTTGTTGGTGCTATAATACTAGTAGGATTATCAAAAATAAAATTTGGATTTGATAGAGATGATTGTGTAGACTTTACTAGTTGTGGAGGTGGTTCAACTGACAGGACCGTGTTCTCTTTCCGTGGTACTTCAGAAATAGCCATGGCGTATGACTTTGTAGCAGGAGTGTTTATTTGATTACAGTTCTTTTCTATGGCATTCACACGTTTACGGATTTCAGTTATCGACGCTAAGCACGACTTCACTTTACTTGGGATTTCTTCGACAGTCGATTCCATATCTTTAACACATTCACCGATTACTTGAACACGAGTTTTTAGACTGCAGATACCAGTTGCACGAGAGTCGGTAATATTAGTTATACGACTAGCTTCGGAATCAAGACGCATTTTAAGATCGTATGCCAGAAGAGATGTACTGTCTGATTTTTTCTTACACTTCTCAATTAAGTTCGCGTTATGTTTTACGCTTTCTTTTATTTCATTGAATGTGGAGTCTGTAGTTCGTTTCATGTTCTTTTGCTCAATGTGACCACGCTTCAATTTAGATTGATGAGTCAATAATTCTTTAATTTGTTTTTCAAGACTGGTGATAGTTTCATTCAATTTTGTGTTTGCGTTTCTGGTCGAATTCAGTTGGGTTTGTACATTATTTAAACGTTCTTTCTGCTTGTTGAAATTATAGTCAAGTTTTTCATTTGTTTTATAGAGATTATCTATTTTATCATTTAATACTGATTGTTCTTTTTCATAGTTAACTTTCATCTCAAGCATTGAACTCTCAATTTTGATCAAGGTTTCACGTACGGAGTAGTCTGAACATGTATGTGGGGTAGAGGTAACTACTTCAGAGTCTACACATGAATTGTTTCTCGCGGATGATTTCAGATTAAAAACATCCTTTAAATCATCTGAATATTCACCTTTAGATGCCAGGCGTAGAAGGAAACAGTCACGACCTAGTTTATTTATCAATGGCTCACCCGTTTTTGTTTTGGGGTGAATTCTTCTCTTTAACACTGCGGATGGGAACGGGAAATCCATTTTTTTCTTGGCAATGATAAAATATTGAAGGCGTAACTGTTCTAATGATTCAGTGTCATTATTACACAATTTAATCAAATTAGAAATAAATGTGTCCCGTGGTAAGCCGTTGCATTCGTCTTCGACTCGTTGTAAGATGATATTAGATGGATTCGGGTTAATATCAACGGTGGTGGATTGAAAATCACACAAACCATCGTGGGGGAGAAATTCCCGTAGTAAATGAATTTCACTACTATCTGTAGAACTGATATTTTCAGTAAATTTATTTTGACCACATGGTAATGAACAAGTTTGGAGATCTGTATAGACTAGATTTTTACTCGAATTAACGTTATGATCCATTATATGTGAGAAAGTCGTCAATTGAAAAAGTGAGTACAGCTCATAGTTGTGTAATGTTGGAACATGTAAACAAAGTAAATATCACATTCTGTAATGTTTCTGATCATGGAAAGTTAATTATGTTTGTTTTCGTGTAAAATTGTGTGATCTCACCAAATATCTTCTGAATATATCCAGTAAAACACATATAATTAACGAAAACTTGCAAGAATAATGTTAGACACGTCTATCACCAAGGGGACATAACCGATGTAGGGTCATCTCCATTTATGTAAAAAAAACATCATGGGAACAGAGGAGAATTAGAAGAGAAATAGTACAAAAAAAGTGCAGTTCAAACATTTAGATCTATTGCAAGACTACAATATTATCAAAATTAAAACCTAATTTTATAAAAAGCATTACAGTATGTAAAACATTAGACTCGGAAAGGAACTTACACTTAATATGCAACAAACTAAATATCTCTATATTAAAAATTGATTTAAGACAGTACTTATCTTGCTGTTTTTGATATTTGTTGTTGATATAAACATATCATGTAAAATGTTTTTCATGATCTCATTTCATTAACGAGAAATTACGAAAATTACAAAAGCACATATAAGCAATCAGTGGGGAGGAAATTTATATCAATCAATCAGTGGTGTGATCTAATTAAATAGCAATTAAGCTGCATAATCACCCATGCCCAGTACTTCTTTACTGACCAATATTACAAAAAAAAGGTATCTTCATTTATTATACTTTTATTATTTCTACACTTAATATAGAAAACTTTAAAAAGAAAAGAAGAAATGAACCAAAAAAATAAGTCCATGTTACAAAGCTCTGACAAAGGATCATATTTAATATAATTATTTACTCTTGGGAATGTTAGGCATTTTTTCTGCAGTTTTTTTTACATAACTATATTCCTTATTAATTGATTTCTCAAAATTTCATTACAGGTACTGTAGTTAATTTGTTTTTGAGGTGGGATCTCTATCAGATACATTTTTTGTAGGTTGACCTTTTTAAAATTTGTTTATTTTGATATTATAGTCAACCGTAACTCATGATATCTAACATACATGTAAATCTCTTCTTAAGAAATGTTCTGTATTTGAAGTAGATTGTGTACATGTAATTAAATGTAACAAGTTCATCTAAAGAACCCTTTGTTTCTGTAATATATATTCTTTATTTGCCTCCATTAGGAGAGTAAAGTTGTACAAACAATATATCAAATGACAATGATACAAATTACAATTAAAAGAAAAAATGCAGTTTATAAGGAATGAAACAAAAAAAGAGAGATAATCCAATAATTGACTGTTAATTCAATATTCAAGTATAATAAGACTTTCGACAGTATTCGAGTTCATTGGCAGTTAAATCCGTTACAACATCTGTATACGTAGGTAACACATAGTAATTGAAATCTGGCCATATTATCATTGTCAAGTTCAAAATCAGTGTCGCACGATAGTAAGATGAAACATAGTTCGTCATCAGATTTACATCCCAGAAAAGCACTGAATGTTATAGGGTCCAAACTTATAATTTCAGTCCAAAATTTATCGCGAATGTTTGATAAATAGTCGCATGATGTTGTGGCGTGAATACACGGGTCATTGAAAAATTTACCACACTTGTCACATAAAAAGTTATTAGTGGTATTACGTATTAAGCAGCACAGTGATACAATATAGTGCGCTTGTTTGCGGAGATGTGGATGACTTAAAGCGACTGTCCAAGCCGGATGAGGTTGGTGTACTTGATGTATACTCTTGAAACTGTCAAATTCATCATCGTCATTAAGTCGTTGTGTCCACTCACTAAGTTCGTACTTATGAATGGTATCATACACTAAATGTTTCCAAATCCGCATTAATGGAAATGTCCCATTCATTAGAAATACATCTACAAATTCCATCAGATTATATTTTTGAAAAAGTTTCACACAGTCATTTGTAAATCCAAGTGGTTTGTGGTTATTTGCTGAATGTTTTATAACAAAAAGTCTTCGTATTAGAATACGAAATGATATGGCCGTCTGTGGTAAATTACAGATTCTCCCAAAGAATAGAAGTTTTCTTTCACTGATGAATGCATTAATTGTGTACCATCCGATTAGTGATAGACACATATCGCTTCTAGTAAGTTTTGGTAGCCCTTGAATAGTCTTACATATGTAACGATGGGTCTGTTCTAACATGAGCGTTTCTGTCTTACTCAGTTCACCCCATAACTCACATCCATATAAGGCCTTGGGGTAGCAAACTTGACGAATTATTTTTGCACATACGAGGGGATTTAAGACCGCTGGATGAACACCAGTACGTAACATGGACATTACAGTACCTCTGATTGATCTACAAGCATTCAATGTACGTTCCATAGTCTTTAATGATGTGTCCAATACAATACCGACGTGTTTCGCACTGGATACTTGGGTAATAGGTTCATTATACAAAATAACATTTCGTCCTATAGAATGTTTTCCAAACTGCAATAACTTACTTTTTGCTGGTGAAAACGAAAAACTCCATGCTTTGCTGTAACGTTCGCATATTTCGACCATTTCTTGAGCAGATTCACGGTTAGTTGCGATAATGGAAATATCATCTGCTTGGACAGGTGAGCTTGCATTTAAGTCGTACAAGTAGGCACCTTTGTTGCATAATACAAGTTCGTTTATTAAATCATTAATGAATTTAAGATACAATTTCGCTGACAATGCGCTTCCTTGTCGCACACCACGATTATGTTTAAACCACTTTGATAATATTCCGTTACATAAGACCGAACTACTTAAGTTATTATACATGTTGTCGAGCAGAAGCCATAGCTTTCCAGCTGCACCATAATCGAACAATTTGACGCGAAGACCGTCATGAGGAACAGTGTCAAACGCTTTCGTGCTGTCAAGTAGGATTATTATTATTGTTCCGTTTTTTTCGACATGATGTATTGTTACTTCCTGAAGATTGAAAGATGCATTCTTACTAGATAAAAGTTTTTGATAAGCAACTTGTTGAACGTTAGGAAAGTCTTTTCGTATAGAGGTTAGAAGTAAGTCTAGTATTTTTTCGAAAATTTTGGTTATGCTTGGCACAAGAGAGATACCTCGATATGAGTTTGTGTCAGTTCTTGGTTTATTATCACCTTTGTATAATAAAATGATGATGCTTTTCCTCCAATCATTCGGAATATACGCATATTGTAGCGATAAGTTAAACAGGTAGCATAAGTGTTTGATAAGGAGTTTCCCGCCATATTTTATATGTTCATATGAAATATTGTCGTGACCGCAAGCTTTGTTGTTTTTAAGGCGTGTACAAATTTCACTCACATCTGATAGCTTGATTACCATTTCATCGTCACGAATTCGTTCTTTTACTAGTGTTCGAATAGTAGAAACCCGTTCAGATATTTCATCCTGATGGCCTTGATCGCTGTATGTAGACGGCGAAAAGACGTTCCGAAAATGGTCATACCATATATTGCTGACATCATTTGGATCGGTAAAAACACTATCTCCTTTCTTTAATGCGTTACAAATAGAAGGTTTTTTCTTACGTTTATTTATTATAGACCATACAGACTTCTGATCATAGTCAATATCTTCCTCAATTTGTTTAGCTAATGAACTTTCATATTCATCCAATGCTTTCCCTAAGAATTCACGAAACACTTTTTTTGTCGACTTGTAGCGTTGAAAATAAGTACAGGTTTGGTTATAGCAATGGCAGTTGTTAATCCAGTTAATACGATGAGTGCGCATAGAATCACGGAGACTTGTCAGATTATCATTCCAATATGGTTTCGCATGGCACTTGAATTTTTTATAAGGAAGTGTTTCGTTCTCTGCCTTTTTAATCGCATCAATAATTTTAGAATAATATATTTCTATTGTATCGGTGTCATTAACTTGTGGAAATTCTAATGTCCATAAGTTCTGTGATACAGCATAAGAATAATCTAATGTTTTATGTGTTCTGTGTGCTTTTTCCCATGAAACCGACTGTTCATAATTTTTAACAGGCCATGTCGGGATAACAGATTCTAGTATTAGAGTGCAGAGTACGGGGTGGTGATCAGATAGTGCAAAAGAGTGGTTATCCAACACTTCAGCATGAATAACTGTATGTTTCTTCGCATTGTTCATTAAAATATGATCAATACATGTTGAAGGTCCACCATCGTAGGATTGGAAAGTGACGATTGGGCCTTTACAGAATAGTTCCATATTAACTGAGAAAAGGTTATGTTCACCCATTAAAGAACTACACAGCTTTGCTCTGACATTGTTTGTAACTTGGTATCTTGGGCCACCAATTTTGGAGTTAAAGTCACCCATTAAAATAACTGTTCCAATTTCATTATAAACAGATACTAATTCTGAAAGAAGATCAATGTGGTCTCTAAAAGAATCGCTAGATTGGGTTATTGCAGGTAGGTATAGCGAGAATATAAAGTAGCTTTCACATCCAGGTATGGACAATTCAATGCCAGTAATCCTGTTGCTGTCAACTTCTATAACAGACACAAACGGATAAATGTCTTTAGAGATAAGAAAGGCTACTCCGGATCGATAATTACACGTTATTGCCGTTGGGTTGCCTTCATCTGAACTATTTCCAATGGATACATAATTATCGTCGATCGTATCGAGGACGTGTAATTGAAATGTTCTCAACCAATGTTCTGACAAGGCACAAATTGATACGTTTGTCTCCCTTAAACATTCCGATAAGTAAGGTATACAGGAAAATATACCTCTACAGTTCCAACACATTAACGTGAGTTGACGTTTAGTACCGTCCATGTTTTTGTTCAATGGAATGTTCATTAATAAATTGTTCCCACGGTAACCACGGCTTCATGAAAATTCCTTCTGGCCAAAAGTTTGGTTGTTTCAATAGATGTTCGTCGTCCATATTAACATTTAATTGAGCAGCCGCAGTTCCTCTTGATGGACGATAAAAATATCGCAAAAATGTTACATGTATATTCCGATCCAAGAGAAACTTGCGCATTGACTCTTCGGATGAACAGGACTTATCAATACCACCAATATAGAATCTACTAATTCGTCTTGTTTTTTTCACAACCCCTTTGAAGTCGATTGAAGTTGGGTTACACATTGATCTAGGAAAGTATACAGGAATAGTGGTCCTAGTATCACTAGTCTCGTTGAAAGTATTAGTTTCAGAAATGTTTTTTATGTAGTGGTCAGTGTGATTTGTGACAGTTTCAATATTCTTTGTTGGTGCTATAATACTAGTAGGATTATCAAAAATAAAATTTGGATTTGATAGAGATGATTGTGTAGACTTTACTAGTTGTGGAGGTGGTTCAACTGACAGGACCGTGTTCTCTTTCCGTGGTACTTCAGAAATAGCCATGGCGTATGACTTTGTAGCAGGAGTGTTTATTTGATTACAGTTCTTTTCTATGGCATTCACACGTTTACGGATTTCAGTTATCGACGCTAAGCACGACTTCACTTTACTTGGGATTTCTTCGACAGTCGATTCCATATCTTTAACACATTCACCGATTACTTGAACACGAGTTTTTAGACTGCAGATACCAGTTGCACGAGAGTCGGTAATATTAGTTATACGACTAGCTTCGGAATCAAGACGCATTTTAAGATCGTATGCCAGAAGAGATGTACTGTCTGATTTTTTCTTACACTTCTCAATTAAGTTCGCGTTATGTTTTACGCTTTCTTTTATTTCATTGAATGTGGAGTCTGTAGTTCGTTTCATGTTCTTTTGCTCAATGTGACCACGCTTCAATTTAGATTGATGAGTCAATAATTCTTTAATTTGTTTTTCAAGACTGGTGATAGTTTCATTCAATTTTGTGTTTGCGTTTCTGGTCGAATTCAGTTGGGTTTGTACATTATTTAAACGTTCTTTCTGCTTGTTGAAATTATAGTCAAGTTTTTCATTTGTTTTATAGAGATTATCTATTTTATCATTTAATACTGATTGTTCTTTTTCATAGTTAACTTTCATCTCAAGCATTGAACTCTCAATTTTGATCAAGGTTTCACGTACGGAGTAGTCTGAACATGTATGTGGGGTAGAGGTAACTACTTCAGAGTCTACACATGAATTGTTTCTCGCGGATGATTTCAGATTAAAAACATCCTTTAAATCATCTGAATATTCACCTTTAGATGCCAGGCGTAGAAGGAAACAGTCACGACCTAGTTTATTTATCAATGGCTCACCCGTTTTTGTTTTGGGGTGAATTCTTCTCTTTAACACTGCGGATGGGAACGGGAAATCCATTTTTTTCTTGGCAATGATAAAATATTGAAGGCGTAACTGTTCTAATGATTCAGTGTCATTATTACACAATTTAATCAAATTAGAAATAAATGTGTCCCGTGGTAAGCCGTTGCATTCGTCTTCGACTCGTTGTAAGATGATATTAGATGGATTCGGGTTAATATCAACGGTGGTGGATTGAAAATCACACAAACCATCGTGGGGGAGAAATTCCCGTAGTAAATGAATTTCACTACTATCTGTAGAACTGATATTTTCAGTAAATTTATTTTGACCACATGGTAATGAACAAGTTTGGAGATCTGTATAGACTAGATTTTTACTCGAATTAACGTTATGATCCATTATATGTGAGAAAGTCGTCAATTGAAAAAGTGAGTACAGCTCATAGTTGTGTAATGTTGGAACATGTAAACAAAGTAAATATCACATTCTGTAATGTTTCTGATCATGGAAAGTTAATTATGTTTGTTTTCGTGTAAAATTGTGTGATCTCACCAAATATCTTCTGAATATATCCAGTAAAACACATATAATTAACGAAAACTTGCAAGAATAATGTTAGACACGTCTATCACCAAGGGGACATAACCGATGTAGGGTCATCTCCATTTATGTAAAAAAAACATCATGGGAACAGAGGAGAATTAGAAGAGAAATAGTACAAAAAAAGTGCAGTTCAAACATTTAGATCTATTGCAAGACTACAATATTATCAAAATTAAAACCTAATTTTATAAAAAGCATTACAGTATGTAAAACATTAGACTCGGAAAGGAACTTACACTTAATATGCAACAAACTAAATATCTCTATATTAAAAATTGATTTAAGACAGTACTTATCTTGCTGTTTTTGATATTTGTTGTTGATATAAACATATCATGTAAAATGTTTTTCATGATCTCATTTCATTAACGAGAAATTACGAAAATTACAAAAGCACATATAAGCAATCAGTGGGGAGGAAATTTATATCAATCAATCAGTGGTGTGATCTAATTAAATAGCAATTAAGCTGCATAATCACCCATGCCCAGTACTTCTTTACTGACCAATATTACAAAAAAAAGGTATCTTCATTTATTATACTTTTATTATTTCTACACTTAATATAGAAAACTTTAAAAAGAAAAGAAGAAATGAACCAAAAAAATAAGTCCATGTTACAAAGCTCTGACAAAGGATCATATTTAATATAATTATTTACTCTTGGGAATGTTAGGCATTTTTTCTGCAGTTTTTTTTACATAACTATATTCCTTATTAATTGATTTCTCAAAATTTCATTACAGGTACTGTAGTTAATTTGTTTTTGAGGTGGGATCTCTATCAGATACATTTTTTGTAGGTTGACCTTTTTAAAATTTGTTTATTTTGATATTATAGTCAACCGTAACTCATGATATCTAACATACATGTAAATCTCTTCTTAAGAAATGTTCTGTATTTGAAGTAGATTGTGTACATGTAATTAAATGTAATAAGTTCATCTAAAGAACCCTTTGTTTCTGTAATAGCCACACACTGTAAATATGGGAGGAGCTCTATTGGTATAAGTGTATGCATGTACAAATAATGTATCATTAACTTACTTTCATTAGTTTTATATATATCAATATGTCCTTTGTGCATGAAATCTAATTTCTGGTTCATCATGGTAGCTTTCGTGATCCGATAGAGTTTAATCCCTATAAAATTGCCTCAGGACTAGATTATTTGATAGTAAAATATAATGTTGATGTCTGGCTAGAAGAACATGAAATTGATTACCTCTGATTACATGATGGTGAAATTTGCTGTTGTCTAGCTATAGCTATGTGTTGATCGGTCTGACATTACAGGACATGAAGCAGGTGACATCTGTGGTTTCCAATATTACATGGGGGCAGGAATTATTTCGACTGGTTTGCTATGTTGAAAAGTCACATGGTCATGATCAGTTACATTTGTACATGTATGTGCCTATAACAGCTTATAATCTCAAATCCAATTGTACTTGTTTACCACTTTTACAGAAATGAACCAGCTCTGAAATTATAAAGAAGAAATTTAAGTTATTTTATTCAGTCTCATTTATATATATCATCATACTGTCTTAACAATAAAAAAAAAAAAAAGAGGCTACTGCCCCCTGCCTCCTAATACAAATGTAGTATAGCCAGAAATGAGGTGCCATTTGATAATTTGCATATCTAAGATGGGGACATCATAAGGAAGTCTGCAATTTTCATATGATCTACATTAAAGATATAATTTCTAATTGCATGCATGTTATTTTCTGAACTTGAAAATGATACCTTTGGCTTAAAATAAAAATTTAAGTTAAATCAAGCTGAATTAATAAAATAAATGAAATACAAATTAAATGTTCGAGGTTCCTGGACAAAATGAAAATCGGATGCCTCTAACCTTCATCTGATCTTAAGAGTCTATGTAAAAATGTCTGTAATACATGCAATTGAGGCTAATGAGGGAGACTTGGGGTCAATTACTTTCAAATGTAATCGATTACATTACAATTACTTTGCAATTTTCATGATTACATTACATTACGATTACATCAATTTTCAAATGTAATCGATTAAATTACAATCACTTTGTAAATGTAATCGATTACATTACTGATTACATTTAATGTCATGACAACCAATATATTAGTGTTTTATGTTATTTTGTCTCGTGTGCATCTGTCTAATATCTCTTCTTTTCTTTAATGTATTTCTTAATCAGAACTATGAATTACAATTCAGTTGTAATGTGATCATTACATGCAATAACAAACAGTACATTGTAAATTAATAACAGCAATTCTCATTTTCCTATTTTTCGTAAAATATGTCTTCTCTTATTACTATATATGACCAATATTGATTCCATCTTATACTATTAGTAAATATTATAACATACATTTGCACATTTTAATAATATATATATATCAAATAATTTCAAACATCCTGTGAAAGTCTATTGGGGATAATAAACTAGCAGTTAATTACCTGATAAAATTTGTAATTAAGGTATTATTTATGACACCAAATTATGTAACAATCACCATTACTAAATTTCACACCATTTGAATGTTTGTCCTTGATATATAATTCAGAAGATAATAAAACAAAAATCATTCTGATTCTAAAAACTTGCTTAAAAATGTACATAATTTCTCAGTCTAGTAAATATGAAAACTAAATCCTTAATTTATGTAAATAGGTTTAATAAAATATCCATTACAAGTTGCATAGTAACCCACAACTGGCACAAGTAATGAACAAATTATCATATAATCCAATATTAAAAGGAAAATCAGCACCAAAATAAAATGCAGAAATATCACATATATCTGAATATCAGATACAAGCCCCATTAGAATATTCTTTAAAAAAAAAAAATCAAAATTTTTACAAATATTACAACTTGTTATTTATCAGTTAATTTGTAATATACATGTATACATGTACGAGCATCATAAATAAATATTTCTGAAAATTATAATTTACATTTTTATATAATATCTTTATTGAAATTTAAATCTCTTTTTAAACTAAGAAATATGAAAACTAAATCCTTAATTTATATAACTTGTAATGGATATTTTATTAAACTTATTTACATAAATTAAGGATTTAGTTTTCATATTTAGACTGAGAAATTATGTACATTTTTAAACTAAGAAATCTTCATGAGATACCTGTTTTGGTTTATAAAAAACATGTCTTTGTCTTATGCAAATCATGAGGACATGGTGATAGTCTTTCATAGAAGCAATTTCATATATATATGAAATCTTGAAAGTTGAGTCAGATAATTTAAATTTTTAGAGCTTGTTGTGTTTTACACAAGCCGACAAACTGTTTTCACTGAATTTTTGAAACCCTAAAGAAATTGAAATTGAGATATTATTTGTTTGGATATCAAGTTTTAATCAAGTCATAATTTATACTTAATATTTTTTGTAGCTGTGATAGTTTTGATTGCAATTAAGCATATAATAATATCTACATTATTTGTTTAATAAATTTCATGAAGAAAATTCATTTACATAAATCATACATTAAATATCTAAAGACATATATGTTTCAGTTAAGACAAAATAAGTCAAAATGATGAAAAGTAATCTAAATGTTATCAGAAAGTAACCATGATTACAGGGTCAAAATGAATGTAATCAATTACATTACGATTACATGTAATCTAAAAAATGTCCGATTACAGATTACATTCGATTACATGAAAAATGTAATCGATTACAACCGATTACGATTACCCCATGTCTGCAATGAGGCTTGACACAAAATTTAACAATGATTGAAATTCTGAATGACATTTCGTCATTTGGCGTCAACACTAATAAATAATAAATAAATAATAAATAAGCTTTATTTAGAGTCGGCATGGTTAAAACAACATACAACATAAGCTCTGTTGAGCTTTTAACCGACATACACAGACACATAATAAATAACAAGCATGCAACATACAGCTAAAATACAAGACTAAGTAAGCACTACATGTAAAATACTAACAGTTATAAGATAAGCAAAAAAGCAGATTAAAAGCTGATGTTATAAGCTAAGCATACCAAGAGCTAATGTAGCAAACTATGAACAACTAAAAGCTGATATTATGAGCAAAGCATAAAAATTTTATAAGCACAATAAATAAAAACTGGATATGACCTAGATGGTAGAAATTTAAACAAATTTAAAAGTCAGCACAAGCTGAACATTTACATACATTTCCATTCCAAGATTTTAAAATATTCTTAAACTGATTAAAATTGGAAATTTTTCTAAAATCATCAGGTAGGTCATTCCATAAAACAGCTGCTGCATATTTAAAACTATTCTTACCGTAGGTAGATGTTCGTACCCTAGGTATATCTACAATATTGGAATATCTAAAATTATATTTACAATCTTTAAAAACAACTAAATCATGTAAACAAGATGGTGAAAGTTTGTTTAAAATCTTAAAACATTCAATAGCCATGGTACGCATTCTTCTAACTTTCAGAGATGGAACTTTAGCTTTTTCTAATAACTCATCATATGTGCTCTCATAGTCCTCGTATATAAATCGTAAAGCCCTCGCCTGGATTTTTTCTAATTTAGAGGTATTACTTTTATTGCAAAAATGCCACGCCAAAGGACAAAAATTAAAATTAGACAAAATGAAAGTATGAAAAATTGTTAATTTATTTAATTTAGAAAGGAAACAACCAATGCGCTTTAAAACATTCAACTGTTGAGAAGCTTTACGACATATATTTTTAATATGATAATTGAAATTAAGTTGGTAATCAATATCTATTCCTAGTAATTTTACCACTTCATCACAAGTAATTTCAACTGAATCTATTTTAAATACTGGTGTCTTGGCATGTGTCTTATTGCCAACTGCAATGGCTTGAAACTTATCTGGATTAGCCTGCATACAATTGAATTTGAACCAGTCTATCAATACTGAGCTTTCTTTTTCAAGTATATCAATTAATTTCTCATAATTATCATTTACATAAGACAAGGTGTTATCATCAGCATAATTATACAATGTACCATATTCAATAAAATAAAAGATGTCGTTAATAAAAATATTAAATAACAAGGGGCCAAGTATAGAGCCTTGAGGTACCCCTTTTTGTATATCAGCCCAACTGCTGAGATCTCCCTGAAGTTTGATTTGTTGCTTACGACCAGTTAAATAATTTCTAAGTAATTCCACAGATTTTGGAGATAGGCCGTATGCAGACAGCTTACAAAGGAGAATGTCATGTGGCAGACAGTCAAAAGCCTTCGAAAGATCCATAAGAATTGCTGCCACATACTGATTTTTATCTAGAGCTGTTTTCCAATCTTCAAGGAGTCTCAGCAAAGTTGTCTGACAACCATGACCCTTTCTAAAAGCGCATAAAAAAGTATGAAAAATATTTTCAAATAAATCAGTTAGTTGGTCAGATAAAACCATTTCATAAACTTTAGAAATTGTGGGTAAGATGCTAACTGGCCGGTAGTTCTTTTTGTCTAAAGGGTCATTTTTTTTATGTAGTGGAACAACCTGAGCTTCTTTTAACCTGGTTGGAAAAACACTGGTTTTGATAGTGTTATTAACAAGTGTTGTTATATGCTTGTTAAGTACAGGTGCACCAGCACGTAAAAGTTTAGATGAGATCTGATCTACACCAGTAGCTTTCTTGATGTTTATTTTGCTAACACAGACACAGTATTTTCTTAAATCAATTTGGATTGCTCATTCATAGATGTAATTCTATTGACTAACCTTATATTTCTAGCTTCTAAACTCGAGGCTGTTGTATGTTCGGGACATCAAAGAAATTGTTAAAATTGTCACAAAACATCAAAATGATTTGAATTTTGGTAGCAAATTCAAACTCCGGAAATAGCAATAACTTTCTATTATCGAATCGTTGACGGACACACTGAATTTCCGCATTGTAGGAAAAGTACTTCTAATTTTTGGATATGGTAATTTTATTGCAAGTAATTAAATCTTGGAGATACAGACAATGCACACGCTTCCAATTTACCCTATATATTTCATATAAAACTACAGTTTTTCAAAATATTATCTTGAAATCAATTCACGTCCGATTTTAATCATTATTTCATCAAGGAAAGCAGAAAGATATGTAGTTTATAGTAGTAATTTTGAAATAACTTTTTGAAGCATGTTTTTCAAATCGCCATGATTTAAACACAAACGTAAATAATTTTTCTACAAGGTACTATCTATTAAAGCATTGTATTTCGAAAGAAATTAATTCAGTTGTGTGTTTAGCTTGTATATTCTAAAAATGTTTATCATAGAAAATTATTTTGAAATTATACAGTAAAACTACATACAATTCTGTTTTTATTGATATACATATTATCGAAATCGGGTGTGAATTGACTTCAGGATAAGCTTCTGAAAAATTGTAGTTTTATATGAAATATATAGGGAAAATTGGAAGCATGCGAATACTTTTGTCCATTGTCTGTAAATTTGTATATATTGCCTTATACATCACGTTCTACTAAGTTCAGTGGAAAGAAGAACGATTAACGATCAAGAGGTCACCTTTGTCTTTGTCTTTGCCACCGATTCGATCCTCGTACATGGCGTTTTTATTATGTTTTTTTTTTATTGCTATTGATATACAACTATAGCCAGTTGTATCATCTTAACGCAAACTTTGAATGTAGCTAAATAACAACACAACTTAGTCACATTTTTACTGATGAACCTGGAAATGCAAAAAGTCCCTATCAACCATGCATTTTTGGAATCAGGAGATCAACTACTATCAAATTCAAAGTCATATCTAGGGAATACTATCCAATTTGAACAATTCACTTTTTAATTAAGATCCTTTCCCTTTTCCAGTGAAATACCTTAATGATTTATCTTTATATTAAAATACGGTTGTCTGACAACGACTTGCATATAAAATATATCCTGAAATACGTTACCAGGACGTAAAAATTACGTTTGAGCTTTTACGTTAACATCAAGACCATATCCGTACGTAACAAAAACGTTCAAACTACAGTGTCACAACGACTTGCATATAACGTATTCTGAATACGTTACCAGGACGTAATAATTACGTTTGAGTTTTTACGTTAGCATCAAAACCATATCCGTACGTAACAAAAACGTTGGAAAGTACGTTGTCACAACGTCTTGCATATAACGTATTCTGGATACGTTACCAGGACGTAAAAAATACGTTTGAGCTTTTACGTTAGCATCAAGACCATATCCGTACGTAACAAAAACGTTCACACTACAGTGTCATAACGACTTGCATATAACGTATTCTGAATACGTTACCAGGACGTAATAATTACGTTTGAGTTTTGACGTTAGCATCAAGACCATATCCGTACGTAACAAAAACGTTGGAAAGTACGTTGTCACAACGTCTTGCATATAGCGTATTCTGAATACGTTACCAGGACGTACAAATTACGTTTGAGCTTTTACGTTAGCATCAAGACCATATCCGTACGTAACAAAAACGTTGGAAAATACGTTGTCACAACGTCTTGCATATCACGTATCTAAAATACGTTGTGGCAACGTAATTTTCACGTAAGAAAGGGACCTGACCAAACAGCAACCAAACTTCAACGTTGTGAATACGTAGTGTACTAGCTGGGTTCTTTGCAGAACCAACTGTTCTGCTTGTGCCGATTACCAGCCGTGTATTTGTCACGGACTGAAATAAGATTAACTAGAGTGACTATAGTATGTTAGACTTTGCCTTTGGATTTTGAAAGACGAAATTAAAACGCGAAATTGTGAAAGCGAAAACGCACAATCGAAAAAGCAAAAATTCTAAATTGCGACAGCCAAGAGGCGAAATCGAAATCATTTCTCCATTTTGCGTTTCAACCTTTTCAGGTTTTCGGCTCTCGCTTATTCGCGTCTTTTTTTTGCATCTTCGCAAGCAGGAAGGTGGCCGAGTGGTCAAGGCGCTGGACATTACAATCAGGATGTCGACACCGTTGTGGGTTCGATCCTCATGTGTGTCAAGGTCTCAAGGCACCTTCTCTAGCTCAGGGTTTCGCCGATTTTCCAGATTGAAATATCGGGCTCCCCCCACAAGACTGGTGACCTTGCGAGAACCCCATATCGGAAAACTTGCCTTTAAGTTTACCATACCTTCACATTCGCGTTGTGAGTTCGACCTACGATTAGGCTAGGTTTAAGGTAAGGTTTAAAATTAGGATTAAGTTAAGGCCTAGGTTTAGGGATAGTGTTGGACCGAGGGATTCGGTGAGGATTAGGCCTAAGGGTAGGGTAATGTCTAGCCTAGAGTTTGCATACTTTAAAGGTCTTGGTTGGGTAAGTTTACGTTGAAGTCAGGTTTATGTTAAGACGAGGGGGAAAATTGACTATATAGCCATTTTTCTGGGGGGAAATTCTACTATATAGCCACTTTTCCCCCTGTCAATACGGATATTTTCCGCATTGGCCCAATTCCAGTCAGTCCAATAACAACCGATCTCCTCAGGCAGGAAAACGAGAAAATTGACAGTTTGTAGATTTATCTAGACTTCAATTTACTTCTGACGAATCGGAATTTATCCCCGATTACATTTAGACTCCCATGATGAAAAAATAATGAAAATTTAACTTGCATCTTTGTCAAGAACAACTTAGAAATGTAAGAGTGTCACAATTTTTGTCATGTTTTTCGTGGGACGATTGATTTTGCGAGAGTTACACTTCATATACAAGAATAAACTATACATGTTTCTAATCGTGAAAGCATTCGCCACAGCATAGCATTCTCTGATTTTGCAATATTCGAGCAGTAAAAAAGAAAATTTCAATTTTTGATATGTACATACCTTGCGAAGCGTCTTCGTGAACTCTCCTCCACCAAAACCGGAAGTTATCCTCACGAATTTCTTTGCAGAACCAACTGTTCTGCTTGTGCCGATTACCAGCCGTGAAATATGCACATTTAGGTACTAATTTTCTAACTGCATACATTTGGGTATAGTTCTCAGGGGTCTTATTGCATATATTCGGGTACAGGGTACATTTTAATGCATATCCCATCAAATTTTGTCCAAGTACACAACGCCTTTTCCTTGCGTTACAAACGGATTGAAAAATTTCACAATGCGAACCTCTTCGAAAACACCATATTTGCAAGTATCGTCAACTACGATTGGTCAATAATCAAATGCATTATTCAATCCATCTCATACCAAAAATGTAAAAGAATATAACGGATTGAAAAAAAAGTATAGCGGTGCGAACCTCTTCGAAAACACCTTCCGTGAAAAAAATAGTTTCATCAATGATGAAGATCTTGAGACATACGAAAAATTCTTTTCGGAGTACTTCTAATTCTCATATTATATCCATAGATATTTCCTAAGTGCATATTCCATATGCAGACCCTTAAAGTCTCAAAAACCCACCTGTGGAAATTACACATGTATCTTTAATAAATTTCCTGAAAGTCTTCAAGAGTTTTTTTTTTTTTTTAACTTAGGAATCTCATATGTATGTTTAATCCAAAATATAATATAAATGACTTGTTGAGACGGGATGTGTCAATTATATATACGACAAGATTCATCATACATTCACTATGATTATTTTTTTTTCAATTTTCTTCATTTTTTAGTTGAAAAACAAGACTTTTCTATTTTGATATCTTAGAAATAAAAATCTTATGAATAATCTAAATTAGGAATGTGGACTAGTATTTAATATTAAATTATGAGGTTAAGGAAAAGAGGTATCTTTGTAGTACTCATGCTCATGTTTCATTTTTAGATAGTAAAATCATATTTCAAATTTGATTGAATACAATTATGAATAATTTCCTGATGATAAATCGAAAATTTTATTAATCAATATCAATATCGTTTGTTTTCAAAATTTTACAAGTTAAACTTGCAGTTTTATAATTACTTTAGAATTTCAATGACCGCAAATAAACCTCTCAGTCCCTCTTCAATCAACGTTCATGACGTTCCTTATAATATTTTAAAATTTCATTTTCATAATTTTGATCATTGTTTTCCCGAATTTGTTTTTATATTAAAATATCAACGTAAATATGACGTCCATTGTTGCCAAAATCAGGGCGAGAGAATTGGGTAAAAATCAAACAACTTCGAATTTTCTGGTATGGTTTCTCAATAATATAACTGTTTCTGGCACCGATTTATACAAAGAACAAATATATAGAGTCCGTGATCTACTGTGCTACATATTGGAGCTGAAGTTTGGATTCTGCATGCATTTGAAAGATGTAACCTTAAAAATTGTTCACGAAACAAGAATGTCCTTGACAGTCGGAAAGCAAACCCATGATTTGACCGTTATAGCTAGTGATTCTAAAACCACGCAGTCAGGGGGCGATAACCGCAAAAAATTCCCGATAGGTGCCGCTTTACAAGTCCCGCAAAATTTTTCATTCGCGCCGTTGTAGGATAAACCTGAAATAAAGTATTAAATAGACAAAATTGTGATAGAAACGTGATTTCTATAAAATATATATATATTTTTTGCAATGACTGGCTATATCAGACAAGCGACCGAGGTTTATATTAGTCAAAAACGTGTTTCGAATCGTGCATTCTAAAATGTGTAAAAACACGAGGTTCGGTTTGTTTACATTTTTCGGCCAATGAAAAAGCTGACACAATTCTATATTAGGACATGAAATTGATGATACAGGAGTGATATAGCATCATCAACCAATAGTAAATGCTCTCTCAACTGGAAATTCCGTCACCCTGAATGGAAATCATTACTGAAAGAAAATTCGACGAGGCATGTTTTTTTTAATTTTCGCCTTGTTTTAGAGTAAAATTTGCCCATTTTGGTGAACATTTCTCCCCCAAAACACCCATGTAGTGTGTATATGTCTGCCTTTTATTAGATTTATTAATATCTTTATATTTTAACCGAAAGTTTACAAGAAAACTGCATTGTTTACATCAGATTAATAGAAATTAGGCTAAATTTGTTATCTGTATGTAACTGCATATATGATATTTAATTGATTAAACAACTGTAATTTGCAAGACTGTGATTTTACCATAGTTGACTAGTAGTTGTAATGCCCCCAAAAAACTTAACTGTTCTGAAGCCCACAGTGGCAGGGACCCTGGGCCCTGTGTTCATTGTCTGCAGGCAAAGCCATTTTATGCCTTACATGTTATACAAATTTTAACAAATTTGTGAGGTCTGATGATTCTCTAAATGAACTTTCAAAAACTGAAGACTACCAGTTAACTAAATGTTTTCACAGTTTGATCAGGTGGAATATTGCAATGTAGACTCTGACAATCTTGACCTTATGTACTGTTTTATCCTGTTTTAGAATTTGTAGTCAGTGACTTTTTATCCAACAAAGCTTTATTGTTGCCAAATTTGTACAAAAAAATTGAAGATTTAGTTGACAAAACAGCTTTAATTAAATCACTGAAAGAACCAGAAGACAAAATTGGTGAACCCTCTCCCATTAGAGGCAATAAATTCTCCCATTTAAGTTTGGAAGATTTCAAGGAAACGGGTGATGAAACCTTTGCATGGGAAAGTTTTGAGAAGAAATTGTCAGCTTACAGTTTTCTGAAATATTTGGTACAGGAAAATGATATACATGTAGATCTCCCAGGTCTTAAGACTTTTCTTTCATTTTCTGAAACTGACACTGAAAAATCCGAGTTTTGTTAAATTGAAGTTTTAGATGAGACAGCAGATTCAAAAACCACAGTTTTGAAAACTTTGAATATTCTTCACAAAAATTTTCAGATTGGGATAAAGCTTCAGTATCAAGTTGTTGTTGGGGACAGGAAATCTTATGACCATTTAATAAAATTAAAATCAGAATATGGAGGTTCATTAAGCTGGGTTTTGCCATATCCTGGAGACTGGCACATACTTTTTTTTAATCTCATTTTCTATTAAATTAATAATTTATTGTACTTAGGATTTGTTCAACTTTCATAAAAATTTATGGACTTTTTACTGTTAATAGTTTATGGAAAAGAAATACACTTGAAAACTAATATGTACAGTCATCTGTCAAAAGTATTGGGAAATGTAAAAAATATCCCTATATAATCAATCAAAATATTGACAATTCTGAATGTTTTGGTGTAAAATTTGTTAAAATCTATCCAGAAATTACTTCACAATATTTTTTTAAAAAAAATATGGATTTGGTTGATTATATAGGGATTTATTTTACATTTCCCAATACTTTTGACAGATGACTATACATTTTCTTTAAATATTTATACATTTTTTTTATCTTTATATTGAATTTTATTTTCATGCCTAGAAAAAAAATACACCAGTTCTGTTCATGATTCATCAAAAGGATATAGAAATGTTTTTTCTTGAATTGCTAGAATAAAACCGGTGGACGTGTAAATTTTAGTCGCCTATCCTTTCTTTTGGGGAAAGGAGACCATATATAAATGTTTGTATTTTCCTAAATTTGTAGTTAATTATATGCATATGCTATTAAAATAGCAGCCTGCATCAGCATTAACATTTGTGCACAGCGTGCTCTTAAGTCATTAGGTTAGTTCTAAATAGTAAATGTATTTTTAGAAATAGGGAAATTCATACGGAGTTATCTTTCTTGACTGACAATTTTTCTGAATCTGAATAATTTTCGACACTAAAAGCTGACAGAAACTCTTATTAATGAATAAAAACGTGTACCAGAGATGGTAGGGAACCCGTCTTGGAGGTTCCTTTACCGGCCTTGCATTTTGGACTTCGATGCTAAATACGGATATTCACATTTATTGCAGCCCAGGAAACGAAAGCAAATGGTTGAAATATTCTAGGAGAAAAACCAGTAACAACAAAAGTATTTTTCTGGACAATTCAAAGGGGAATCACTTTGATTATGTTTCGTTTTTGTAAATAACTTTATATATTGTACTTGTGTAAAACTGTTCATAGAATCTCTCGTTTTTCAGCAATTAACATATGCATATATCATATTTTATGTATAATCGTGTACATGTGGGTACGATCAAAAACTCTTGTCAAAAATGCTTTTCTCGCCTATAAAATTTTCAATGTTTTAAACATATACATGATATAAAGGACAAAAATTATCCGAAGATAATCAAGGGTTTAACATGATTTTAAAGTTGTGAAGACGGCTACACACATTCAAATTCCACTATCTTTGTTTGTGCTGTGATTGTATCTTCCAATGGTCTTAGAGTTGGGTATATTTTTTAATCCGGGTGGTTTTCAATGAGGTTCTCTTTCAAACAATTACACTATGTTAGTAGTGTGTAGTGATTATACTCTATGTACCGAATCTTTTCATTGGCCAGTGTTTCGAGATATTTTAAATCCGGATGGTTTCAATAAGGTACGCCCTCGATGTCATGAATGATATTGGAATTATGTTTCTGGGGGGGTTGTTAGTCCGTGCCAGATCATTTCCCCCATATACTCAATGTAAGAAATTTCCTTCCTGCCAGATCATTTTTTTTCTTTAAAAGAATCCCATGTAAGCGATTCAGGCTCCTGGGAGCATGTAGTTTATATATACATCTAAAGATATAATTGTACATATGATATTTTTTAAGATTTCTGTTAGTTGATAAATCTAAAGATATAATTGTACATACGTTATTTTATTTTTTTAATTGCGTTTCACTCACTCACTCACTCACTCACTCGCGCACGCACGCACTCACTCAAATCCAGATTTATCAATAACAAATAATTTGGGTCGTATCATCAAAATGGCGGCACCCTACAGTGATCAGTATGCCCATCCGTCCGTCCGTCTGCTGTCATTTCATATCTTGCCTAATAGTTTGTATATTATTATAAAGTTGGGCGCAGTTTATAGACAAAAGCAACATCTTCACTTCTACTTCTTTTTGTCACAAATTATTGGAGGTCAAAATATTGCATGAACTTATTTGGAAGAAAAATTGAAAATTCAATTGATTGATTGATTGATTTGATTTTTGGTGTTTTAACGCCACTTTCAACAATATTTCAGCTATATCATGGCGACCAGTTTTAGTGGTGGAGGAAGCCGGAGTATCCGGAGAGAACCACCGACCATGGGCAAGCAACTGGTAAACTTGATCACTTGCGGCTGCGAGTCGAGTGCACCCTTTTTGTAATTTACAAAGCCGTATTGGTGATAGGCTTGTATGAGTTGTTAGATCCAACGACCTAACTCATTGAGCAAAATTCAATTGAACATTCATATATTTGAATTTAGCTAGATAGTGTAAATATGTTTCTTGCAATCTGAAGAGCTAGTAAAAAGCTTAAAACAGTGTCTCAGAATTTTAATACAGAGCCTGTTTTTTTTCAATGAAGTTATTTCCAATTTTAAGGTAAAGTAACAAATTACGTGAATAACTTCAAACGTGATTTATTTTTACACAAGACCATGTTTCAAAAAAATGTGACATAAATAGGCCTGCATGGTCGGCTCTGGAACACTGGATTCCTTGATGAACGTTTATATAATTTTCAGGAAAGGAACTGGTGGTGACTTGGTTTAAATAATTTTTAGCCCTTAAAAGGGCTGTTGTAGCACCTAAAAAGGACTGTTCAATATCTTTTTAGTTCGCCTCAACGACGTTGAGAAAATTTATTGGAGTACCCTCGGCGTCCATGTGCGCGTCAGCGTCAGCGTTCCCGTCCACGCACATATCTCAGCAACTATAAGTTGTAGGATCATGTTAACTTGAATGTAGATGCATCTGGGATGGTAGGTCAGCGTCCAGGCAAAAGTAGGTCACTTTGACCCACATTTCGCGCTTCAATTACTTTGAACGAGTTTAACGTCCGAGTTCATATCTCATTAACTATAAGTTGTAGTATCATGTAAACTTGTACATAGATGCATCTGAGATGGTAGGTCAGCATCCAGGCAAAAGTAGGTCACTTTGACCTACAGTTTACAGTTCATTCTTAATTGATTCTAAACGAGTTTAACGTCCGAGTTCATATCTCAGCAACTTTAAGTTGCAGGATCATGTGAATTTGTACATAGATGCATGGAAATGACCATAAAAATACAGGTTTGTCCCCCGCCATATAGATGAAACGGTCGCTCCCAAAATATACAGATGATTAAGTTTGTAAAGATAATAAAAAAAAAACTGGGAAACCTTTTCGATTTTTCTCAAATCAAAATGTCTAAAATGTTTATGCATACTGCATTCGACGATTGGCCTAAACTATATTCATAAATAAGCACCAAATGATTGAAGATTTAGTAGTATTTAGATCTCCACTTTCTTCATGTAAATTTTAACTATCAATTTAGTTTTAGCTCTTCTGGGTCGAAGATCCCAGTGAGCTATTGCTATCATTTGGCGTCCGTCGGTGTCGTAAACTTTTTCTAAGATCTTCTCCTCTAAAACTACCGAAGGGATTATAACCAAACTTGACCACAATTATCTTTAAGCTATCTAGATTAAAAATTGTGTCCGACATTACCGACGACCAAAAAACATGGCCGCCACTGCTAAAATAGAACATAGATCAACATAGGGGTCAAACTGCAGTTTTTGACTAATTAATATCTCAAAAACTATTGCAGATAGAGGAAAATGCAGGCGACCTTCCTTCTTCAGGATCAAAAGCTCTAAAAAAAAAGTCTCCATTAGGTCGAAGTCGTTGCACTTGTTGGCTAATATTTTGAAAACTATTATAGATAGAGAAAAACTTTTGCTTGCTGAAATGTTCAGTTAATGAAGCTCTAAAAAAGTCGCCATCAGGTCGAAGTTGTACGACGACCCCTTATATGGGATATTGCTCCTGAAATGTCCAATTTTGCTATTTTCGGCTTTTATCTTGAAAACTAAGAGATAGGTGTTCAATGTAAACTGCGAAATTGATCATCATGACAAGTTCTATCTGCCTGCAAATGTTCAGCAAAATCGGACTACCGGTGTTGGAGTTATGGCCCCTGAAATGTCAGTTTTTACCTATTCTTGCATTTTCGGCTATTATCTTGAAATTTATAGACGATAGATAGAAGGTCAATCTTAATTGCAAATTTGAACAGCATGACAAGGTCTATCTTCCTGGAATCGGATTACAGGTGTTGAAGTTATTAGCCTCTGAAATGTAAGTTTTTACCGATTTTTGCATTTTTCAGCTATTCTCTATGAGCACATATTCACAAACTTGTAGGGTACGGTTTGCCAGGTGAGCTATTCAGATCGTCTTGTTTGAATCTAACGTCTTTAGCACATTTGCCTCCTTTTTTTCGCAATGATAAAATAAAACTGATATATAAAAGAAATATACGTATGTCTGGAGAATATATATTTGATGAGTCAGCATGGGCATTTTAACCATCGATTGAGGTGCAGAATTTCCAAAAAAAATCTTGAAATCAAATACAAAGTGTGAATCTAGCTCACAAAAACATTGATTATTTGTTTATTACGTTAAATCATCGAGCGCACTCAATTTATTGTGGGCTATTATTAGGGGCCAACTTCCCACTAGTGAGATATGGACATAAAATGGGTACCCCTTAAGAATAGTAACAGATGTCCATGTTTTGCTTTTTATATGTATTATGTGATGGCCTCCGAAAAATTCTGCAGTTGAGTGTCCGTCTGTCCGTCCCCCGATGGTTTCCAGATGATACCTTTAGAACGTGTTGAAGGGTTTTCTACATTTGTTTAGTACCATAAAATACAGATCAAGTTCAAATTTTAGTTTGATCGGATAATTGGTTCAAAAGTTATGGCCGTTTCAAGACTGAAATTATGCAAAACGTGGTGGGGTATCATATAATGTCCCATTAGATGCCCTATTTTTTGCTTTTGGGAAAGCCCATACAAAGTCATTTGGATCATCCATGTACAAGCTACTTGGTTAGTAAACCCATCGACACTAATAGTCGACCAAAAGTGGCACTGGCAAGTGGTAGTAAAATTTAACAGAGCAATTAAGTTGAATATTCAAGCCATTTTCAGAGCGGAGCTACTATGTAGTCATTCTTTCGGGGGGGGGGGGGGGGGGGAGGGAATCCTACTATATAGCCATTCTTCCGGGGGAAATCCTACTATATAGCCATTTTTCCGGGGGGGGGAGGGGGTACTGGTTATGGGGGGAAAATGGCTCTATAACGCTCCTATAGTAGTTTTTCCCCCTAGCCATTTTTCCGGGGGGGGGGGGGGATGGCTCTATAACACCGGCACTACCAACTGTTGACTTCGTCACAACAGCCAAACATAAGAGAAACATTAAAGCCAAAGTGTATAAAGACTGTGAAACGACAAACATCATAGAAAGACGCTTAATAAAGAACTCAAAGGGCCTCAATGTCCTAGACTGTAATACAGAGCAAACTAAGCACTCATTCTTCGTGGAAGCAATCGTCCACTGGAACCAACTGCAAGACTAAGTCGTGTGTGCAGATTCCGTAGAGGCATTCAAGACTGCCCTGCAGGAATACAGCCCATAAAACCGGCGCTCTCTCTTACCGTATATAAAAGCCTTTTTGGGATTCTACAGTACCAGAAACAGAAACAGAAATCAAAGCTCACATTCAATAATTATCAAAATAGGGAGTGTTGGGATCCCATTAAACGGTTTACTACCGCCACATTTTTGTTTCTGTCCCAATCCAGTACTTGAATTTCCAACTTCATATATTGTGGTCTTTTTGTTTTTAATGATTTGAGGTGAGATTGAATTTGATGGAATTGATGACCAAAACTTTTGATACTTTCTTATCTAACCCACATTACTAGAATTCTATGGTGTTAACAGTCATCTCTCTTATCAATTAAGTATATTTATTTTTGTACTTGAATGGTAACTTGACTGGAATATTTCTGGTATGGTTCTCTTAAAGATTTCTCACCTGGCTCTGATGTAACACCCAAGATGGCCTCCACCACCGAACATGTATTAAAAAGTATATTGTAGGAAAATGTTTTAAATGTCAATAATTGATTGATTGATTGATTGATTGATTGATCCAAAGTGTTCCTGAAGAAATAATAATTAAGATAATAAAGAGATAATGTATTGCCAAGTAATGGATACAACACTGGATCATGTTACCCTTTGGTGTCACAAAATGTTGGAAGGAAAACAAAAGAGGAATATGCGCTAAAAATAAATGCTGTACTAGTAGGGTAGCAGGGTATCGATTTTTGCCGATTTGCCTTAATCGATACACGGATAAATTATATATCTTTGGAAAGAGCATAACGTGACTCATCGAAATATCGATATCGTCGTTATCTAGTGTGGTCACATTATGAGATAATTTGGGTCAAAAGTCAAACCCGTATTTAAAAAAAAAATGTTATCAGACTTTAACAATATCTTTCTTGCGTACATTTTTCGTTATTAAACAACCTTATTCAGAAAAAAACTGCTGGGATCTGCTAATCTGGGTCACGGGTCACTGTAATCGGGCGGCTGTATCGAGAAACAGATACGTGTTGAAAAAACTGTTGATACTCATAAAATATTGATAAATGCTATAAAATTTTATGTTTGTCTTCAAGAAATATGATAGACAACACCATGTGTGAAGTTTTATGACGAAATATCTCCGATTTCTATGTAAATTTACGAGCTGAAGTTGCGGCTGTATCGAGAAACAGATACGGTGTTGAAAAAACTGTTGATACTCATACAATATTGATAAATGCGATAAAATTTTATGTTTGTCTTCAAGAAATATGATAGACAAAACCATGTGTGAAGATTTATGACGAAATATCTCCGATTTCTATGTAAATTTACGAGTTGAAGTGGGGAAATTTTATGTTAGATTTCTAAAAAATCTTCTACTCTGAAACCACAGGTAAATTTACTTTAGCGATGTATTTTTATCTTGGACAAGAATAATGAGCGTCCTGATTGGATGACCGATTTAAAACACACTGACTCTGCATGGTAAAAAGATGCATGTATAAGAAATCTGTTATATTTATTCATTGTTTGATTCTGGAATATTGTTGATCATTGATTTAAACAAGAAAAAAGGGAAAAGGGGGGGGGGGGGGGGGTGAATTTTATTTGTGAATTTTACAGTTTAAATAAATGTTATGTTTCGACAGTTTAAAAAGAAAAAGAAAAATTTGTTGCGACTAAAGCTTAAATCAGCGTTAAAAATTGAACAAATATCAGTGGTTTTGTAAATGAAATTTATTTTAAATAGAAAATATAGAAAATCTGAATTTATTATTTATTAATTTATTATTAATGATACAATTTTATATTCCTTGGGAGGGGGAGGGGGCTATGATGAAAATTTGAAATAAAAACACAGGACCGGATTTTAAGCAAAAATAATAATCCAGGATTAGTTTTTTATTATAAAAAATCCAGGACCCTGTGTCCAGGATTTTTGTTTTTAAAGTTAACAATATGAAATATTGACATCCACACTTGCTTTTTGGACAGCACATTTCTGTGTCCGCACTTGTTTTTATACAAAAAACAGCAGAAGTGGTTGAGAAATGATCAAGGTCTATAACCCCATATAATTTTACACTTTAATTTGTATTTTACGGGTGTCGAGGTACCGTAACCTCGGAAAGGTAAACAAAATAATTATGTTTCACTACTAAAAGTTGGGAGTGACCTTGACCTTATTCTTTATCGTTTTTTTTATTATTTTATGTTAGAATCGTATACAATATATGCTGAAATTATTTTTTAGAGCATAGCATTCCCCTTTCCTGAACTCATTTGTATCGCAAGCTGCAAGTTTATACCTTATAAAACAGTTTAAAAAGAAGAAGACTACATCAAGAACTGAACAAGCAGTGAACGAAACATTCAGTCTCTAGCGGGAAACTTAGTTGATAAACATTGGATGAAAATAATTTAATGGAAAATAATTCCATGGAACCGGAATGTATGATATTAAAGTATTAAACAATAAATGTAAAATGGGGGGAGGTGACGTTAGTCCACAATGTTTTGTAAAAGATTTGTTATGAGTGGTATATCTGGTTTGTAAGAAGGAGGACTCGGTCTATTGCTGGTTTAAAGCTCACCAACCACGTCAAGCTCAGAGACCATCTGGCAGTTTTTTTTTGTTGTTGTTGTTTTTTTTTTTACAGATTTAAAGACTTCATTTAACAATTTCATTCCTGTACATCTAACTGTAATAAGTCCACATCATCGTCGTCTATGCTTTTATTTCTGGACATTTGTGTGTTCGAATTGCGACATATTTCACCTGCTTGGCACGGACAAATGTTGTTGCAAGACAATCCTTGCTCAAAACACACACAACCACTTGAACAGACTGCTTTACCTTTACAAGTGCAAATATTAAGATCTTGTAAAAAGTCAGATGACATTTGACCTTGAAAGTAGACAGGAAGGAGTGATTCATGTCTTTTTCCCAACCAAACTGCAAAGGAATCTTAGGAGGGGGCTTTGTAAGATGGCACGATACCAAACATAAGTCTGGAGTGACGCTCTAAGAACATGTTGCTTAAAGGTAGCTTCACAAGGAGGAAGTTTGACAAAACATGCGCTTTTCACTGTTGTTAACCTTGTTCTTAATTTGTTCAAGTTTTCGTCCTCAGCTTTAATTTTCCCTCTTGAGTCATACAGTTTTATTACCAGTCTTCGTGCTGCGGTCACTGGCACATCAACGTCACAGTCTGCCAGGTTTGACAGATCTTTAAAGTTGTCTGGGGTTTCTTTTAGAACTTTGAAGACACTCCGCTTACCTATACCAAACAACAATGAAGTGGTATCACAACCCGTTACAGCATGAGCAGCTGGTAGGATATTGGTGAAAACGGGACTAAGGGTGCTACAAATCTCATGTACTGGGATATAACACCGCCTGTCCTTAGTACTGGAAACTGTACCAGTTTGGAACCACAACTCCTGTGTATGTTGCAGCTTAGAAAAATAGTGAACACACAAGACTAAAACATCAGTATCAGGGGATTTAATAATTATCCTACCTTTGACGCCAGATTCTGCAAACACTTTATCTGCGTGAATGGCATGCAACAACATTCTGTCCTTCTGTTGCGTCTTTCACATTTTGAAGGCGTTCGGCTGTTTTGATTTTGTGGAGTTTTCTGTCTTTTTTAAAAGTATGTTTTCCACAGAATATGCACAGTGCAATGTCTGTAGACGTGTCATCGGTTTGTTCGTTCAACAAGGGAACCTGCGATGTGTCTGGTTTATGATCAGAGCCCGCCGACTCAACCTTGAAGAAACCGCCATTTCGTCTACTTGTGTACGTCTTATAGCAAGACCTGTGATACAGCATACTTGTATCATCACTCCTAAGATTTTCAATATCAGAAACAGAATGTACTACTCTAAAAAACACACCATCTCTTCTTGCTTCCATTGCTTCTATGAGGCTATTTTTACTAACATTTCACATTTTACTCAGGGGTAGAGACCTGGCATATAATACATTTGTTTCATTCAACTTCATTCCTACTTTTTTTAGGACTAGAAGGGCAAAGCTTAGGGAACAGTCATTTTTTTATTTATCAGGTGGAGGGGCTGGAAAATTTTAGGGGGGTCAATTTTTTTTATATAGGTATTGTGGGGGTCAATTTATCCTTAAAACATTTCGTTGTAAAAAAAAAATAAAAGTAACAAAAAAAAAACCAAACAAAATAAATGAATAAATAATTTTGAAAACCTAAACAGTTCTAAACACTTAAGTGTGAAGGACATGAGAGTAAAGGGTGATATTCAATATAACGTTTAAATAATTAGTAATGCAACTTTGGGAAGTATCTAACTAGGATTTATAAATATCAATATAGCTATAATTATCTGGAATTTTATTCACATGTATTTTGAAATGAAAGATTCTGATTAAAAATGAACTCAAAGCAATTACCAATAAGTAGTGAACCAAAGAAATCTTACAGCCGTTCTCTGCAAAGAAGTACTGATGTTGTTATAGATTCGGAAAACAATATACGGATATCCCCACAGTGCACAAAAACTATTGCAGATAATCGGAATAAGCTAAACGGCTTATTACATGTGCCACACTATTCTAAATTCGAATTCCGCTCACTTCTAGGATTAGCAGTTCTAGATGAATTGCAGAATATCTCGATTTAAAAAATGTGAAAAACATGAATGATTTATTAAGAAAAAACAATGATCAGCCTACTAATAACATTGACGTAAGTTGTGTACATACAGACAGTAGGTCTAAAACATGCAAAGGGACTTTTTGTCTTATTAGAAACAAACTTCTTTACATTTGAAGGAAAATGTATAATCCTGGATAATGTGTGCCCTATTGTTGAAAAAAGATATTGGAAGTTATTTGAAAACCATTAAAATGTGAATGGTGAAAATGAGAGCATGGAAGAGGTGGATATGGATGGAAGTGAGAGTGATCAGGAATTGACTGGTAGTGAAACAGATGAAAGTGAATGAGCATGTTTGAAGTATGTTTATATGGTCAACAAAAGATAGATATTAAACATTTTGCAGCTTATGCTTGTACATGTATATAGGTGACATTTTTCATATACATGTACATGTAAGTAGTATATGGTACGGACAAAGTCATATTTGTGGGGGAGCAACCGGAAGTCACGTGACCGGAAGATTTTTGAATAGATTATACATATACGATTTAGCCTGTTCTGGAGCAGTATACGATTAATAAACCGCGAAGCGCAGAGGTTTACGAAAAGCGTAAACTGTTTTAAACCAGATTATACAAATATAACCTATGCAAAAATTTAACATATTCCTAATATTCCTTATAATTTAATGATTCCTCGATTTTGATTACGATTGTTTCATGTGACTATTTGAATTTGTCGTTGACGAATGAATATGTTGGAGACGTCACAATATCAACCCAGGTAATCAAGTATGACCAATGTTGCTCCAGGCGGATCAGCCAATCAGATAGCAGAATTAACATCAAATTAAATTATTCTTTTGTTCTACATATAGTTAAACCTGACAAAACCTACCACCGTTTAGACCTACTTTTTGTACAGCAAACAGAGCGATGGTTCGGATTAAACAGGTTAAATTTGTAAATGTTACACATTGGTACTAAATATGATACCATGTTTATACAAGAATTCAGTTTAATCGGGCTTCGGTTTATACAGGTATTTTCGCACCGTTCGCACTAAATAAGGGTAATAACAAAATTACCGAACTCCAAACAATCTTGCAAAGGGAAAGTCAAAACTCATAAGTATATAAACAGACAAAATCAGTCAACAACCGGTAAACTGTGAAAACCGTAATGACCCTGATTTTGTACAGCATTTCTAAAGAAATGGTGGGTTGAATCAGATTTTAAAGCGCCAAACCTCCCGCTTTCATTACGGCTCAAAAGTTCCGGCTGTCACTATAACAGTATTGATAACAATACTGGAACAAAATAGGTAAACTAGTTGTCAAAGCAGTACCAAGCCCAGTGAAGCAAATGTCAAAAGCAATTTTACGTCACACATTGAAAACAAAATATTTTTGACATTTTTGTTGACTTCCTTATCTTTATACATTTTCACTATTTGAAAATGCATCGTTTATCATCGTCTCTGCAGAGACGGAATATATTTCCACAAGATCTTGGTATCGGAATATAAACTTTATAAGAGATCGAATAAGGCGAATCTTTTTATAGCCCTGGCCCAGTAGCCTGTTTCTCAGATGAAGATGACGTTTCAGGAAATCAGAATAATTGGTACTGGCCCTTGCATAGCGAATCAATTGCGAGATGTAAACACCATATGCAGGAGAAGCTGATATATTGCTGCACATATTTGGAAAATTTATGATTTTAAAATTGAAGTCGTCCCGTTTATCATAAATTTTAGTACTGAGCTGACCACTGTCGTCAAATTCGAGGTATAAGTCCAAAAATGATGCGGACGAAGCTGTATCTGTGGTCTCTTTAACTTCCAGCTCTGGAGGATATATCAATGGAAGAAATTCTGCAAATCTAGAATTATTGATAGATAAAACGTCATCAATATACCTGTATGTGAAATTAAAGATTCTAGCCTCATGAATCTTCTTATCTTTTACAAGCTTTTGAAGAAACTCCGACTCATATGAGTATAAAAATAAATCGGCTAGAAGAGGGGCACAATTCGTACCCATTGGTATGACGACAACCAGCTGAAACAGTGTCCCTCCAAAGGAGACAAATATGCTATCGATGAGGAACTCCAGCAAACTGATCACTTGTTCCTCGGAGTAGTATGTTTTACCTTTTTGAATTTTGTTTGAAAAATATGTGGAATTGTAGCCTAACACAACAAATTGTGAACCATAGTTTCTATGACTGAAAGCTTTGTGAATTGTTTCTTTTAAGCGGGTTTTTAATTGGTCATGGGGTAGGGTGGTATATAGAGTTGAAAAATCAAAAGTTTTGATGGAGGATACCTGAGAGAAAGATCTTGATTTAAGGTTAGCCAAAACATCTTTAGAGTTTTTCAAAAATCCACATGTGATTTATGTCACTACGCGAGTAAACAGTTTCATAAGATATCTACGTTTCTATAGCAATCACTGGATCAAACACTTTGGTAAGTGGACTATTAATCTCCGAGGTTGTCATCCGCCCCTGTAGTCAGTGTTTGGACACTGACATGGTTTATTACACATCAACGGTTTTATTACCATCGCTTAGTCGAACACTTTGGTATGTGGACTATTAGTCTCCGTTAGTGTTTCATCACGTACATGGTTTATTAGATATATTGATATTTTAAATGTACATTTCCCAAATCATATAATTTATTAAAACTGAATTCAATCTCATTGAGCCATAGTTAACTTAGCTGATTTTTGCTATTTTTACAAGACTTTTGAATTATTTAGCTTTCCAATCTTTTGTTTATGAGTGTACTTGATGAAGTGTGTCATAGAAACGCACTAAATTATATATCTGCGTCTTTGTCCACAATGCCTATGCTATGATTCGAATTATTTCAACTATGTCATGACAAAATAAAATCACAAGTTAAAATGTTTCTTTTTTTCGGAGGTAGACTCCAAATTGATGCTTTCTATGACAATTTTTGATATTTTTATTCTCTGAGATCGAAAAGGTCATTAAAGAAACGTTATAAAAACTAGTAAGGGTAATCAAGAAACACTGCCAACATTGGGCACACCACAAAGCAGGAAAACTAAATAGATGAGCAACACGGATCCCACCAAACACCGGGTGTGAAGAAGAGTTTGAAGATAATCAAAAGGGTAATCAGAATCCGTATATTGAAGAAGAATAGATAACACAATGGCCAAAAGAAAAAGTACAAAGGACAAACAACGATCTACAAAACATACACATCAAACTAAAGATCGAGTAACACATCGAGTGAACTCGTGTGCTTCGCGAAGAGTAAGCAGTTTTTGTCTTTTTAAGATATAATCTGACCAATCAGAAGTCGCCATTTCCGGCCGATTAGCCAATCAGAACCCAGGAAAAAGAACCAATCAGAAAGCAGGATACAAAAAAGAAACAACCAATCGACTGCAGAGACTCGCACTTCATTCGACATGTCACGTAAATCAAAATCAAAAGATCAGACCAAAGCATTGAACACAAAGGGATCTGCTACAGGAAGCAGTAACGTTCGCCAAAGACCAGACCCAAACATTGAACATTCCGGTCAAAGTACCCCTAGGAGGTGGAAGATACGCAGAACTCACAGAATGGAATGGCAGTAAGAGAGTGGATCTGAGATTTTGGAAAACCGATACGATTCCTACCAAAGTCGGTGTCAGCTTATCATTACCACAGTGGAAAGTCTTGTACAGTGCTATGCAAGTGGTGGACGATTTGATCAGTTGAGTGAAAGACGGAGAACCCGTGGACTGGAGATATGACCTGGGAGAAGACGTCTACGTCATCATCAAAACCCCTCAACTGAGAATTCACATCAAGAAGTACTTCGTGCCTATTGGAGAATGGACATTGCATCCTACGAAGAGAGGAGTGACCTTGAGTCTTTACGAATGGAAAGAACTGAAAAAGACCATACCTTTATTTGAAATAAAGGTAATAACAAAATTACCGAACTCCGAACAATCTTATAAAGGGAAAGTCAAAACTCATAATTATATAAACAGACAAAATCAGTCAACAACCGGAAAACTGTGAAAACCGTAATGACCCTGACTTGGTACAGGCATTTCTAAAGAAATGGTGGGTTGAATCAGATTTTAAGGCGCCAAACCTCCCGCTCTCATTACGGTTCAAAGGTTCCGGCTGTCACTGTAACAGTATTTAAATACAAGAACAAAATAGGTAAAATAGTTGTCAAAGCAGTACCATATTCGGTGACGTAAATGTCAAAAATACCTTTACGTCACACATTGACAAAAAAATTCTTGACATTTGCGACTTCTTTATCTTTATACATTTTCACTATATGAAAATGCATCGCTTATAATTTTTTCTGCAGAGACGGAATATATTTCGACAAGATATTGGTATCGGAATATAAACTTTTTAAGAGATCGAATAAGGCGAATCTTTTTATAGCCCTGGTCCAGTAGCCTGTTTCTCAGATGAAGATGACGTTTCAGGAAATCAGAATAATTGCTACTGGCCCTTGCATAGCGAATCAATTGCGAGATGTAAACACCATATGCAGGAGAAACTGGTATATTGCTGCACATGTTTGGAAAATTTATGATTTTAAAATTGAAGTCGTCCCGCTTATCATAAATTTTAGTACTGAGTTGACCACTGTCGTCAAATTCGAGGTATAAGTCCAAAAATGATGCGGACGAAGCTGTATCGGTGGTCTCTTTAACTTCCAGCTCTGGAGGATATATCAATGGAAGAAATTCTGCAAATCTAGAATTATTGATAGATAAAACGTCATCAATATACCTGTATGTGAAATTAAAGGCTCTAGCCTCATGAATCTTCTTATCTTTTACAAGCTTTTGAAGAAACTCCGACTCATATGAGTATAAAAATAAATCGGCTAGAAGAGGGGCACAATTCGTACCCATTGGTATGCCGACGACCTGCTGAAACAGTGTCCCTCCAAAGGAGACAAATATGTTATCGATGAGGAACTCCAGCATACTGATCACTTGTTCCTCGGAGTAGCATGTTTTACCTTTATGAATTTTGTTTGAAAAATATGTGGAATTGTAGTCTAACACAACAAATTTTGAGCCATAGTTTCTATGACTAAAAGCTTTATGAATTGTTTCTTTTAAGCGGGTTTTTAATTTGTCATGCGGTAGGGTGGTATATAGAGTTGAAAAATCAAAAGTTTTGATGGAGAGCCAGAACTGAGGACAATGGACAATAAAGTGACTGGAGAAGATTAAATGAAAGAGACTGAGAAACAGAGCTTGAACTTAAAGTGAACAATCAAATATGAAACTTGATTTCTGTGTTAGTCATAATTACACCCAAAGAGACCTCCTCCTACCTCCCTCCTCCTCCGCCCTCCCTCCCTCCTTCTCCTACTCCGCCACCCTCCCTCCCTCCTCCTCCTCCTCTACCACCACGATAGCGTTGAAATTCCACCCAAAACACGTTACAAACAAAAACAAAAAGAAACACTTGAACATATCACACATTTCATTCATTTGAGTCTTTAAAATACCATCCTTGGAGTACTACACAACATATCCGAAAACAACAAACTTTATATGTAATTATGAAAATAAAAGGGACAGATAACCAGGGAAAGGGGTAGACGCGGACGTCGTAGACAACATCCCAACCAACATTTTGTACTACTAATAAGAAAAATGCGCGGGGAAAATGACGTCACTTCCTGTAGTCAACTTCCGGTGAAAAGGCCCCACTAGGGGGATATTGCGCAACTTCCGGTTGGGCATGCGCACGCCCTTCCACCCCTTCGGGTGAACTTCGGTCACAGGTAGCCATGTACTTGTACTACAACTCTAGTAGTAATACAAAATGTAGCGGTTGCTCATGCGCACACGATCAATGACGTCACTTCCGGTGAAAAGGTCCCACTAGTGATATTGCGAAACTTCCGGTTGTGCATGCGCATAACATACTTCCGGTTCCGGGCAGGGCCTCTTCCGGTCATGTGACTTCCGGTGACGTGACTTCCGGTTGTTCTCCATTGTTATCCCACAAGTATGACTTTGTCCGTACCCATATACTACTCATGTATCTTCATTTAAATAATTGGGAATTCTGAAGGGTGAAATCAGAAAATATGACTTTGTTCATGTTGTCTTTAATATTTTAAGAAAATGTACTGTTTTTATGTGTTGCTTTGGACAAAAAAATGTATATTAATATTAATCTTTAAATCACTAGGAATAAATGTTTGAATTATTTCATCAATGTTTCACTTAATGAAACTAACAAAATGTTGCATAAATGTCAATGAAACCACACTACAGAAGTCCAACTATCAAATTATAAAGCAACAATATATTACAATGTGGCCTCCAACAATAAGTGAGAGTCATACTGAACAGCTTGCAAGCTATAGATGGCCGCAGAATAAAAGTAATGCTAAGCATGAGAGCATGTCAAGACTGCAAATGCTCAGTTCTTTTTATCTATTCTCTATATAAATAATT